>OU426861.1:835651-978151 GCA_911387685.1 Dolichovespula media
TGATCATTAGATCGACACACGCGCGCGCGCTAGGTTAGACATATTTTATATATATATATATATATGTATTTCTACGTGCCAATATCAAAATTTACCTTCACCGAATAGAAGTATTCCTTTTTTTCTCCCCCATTTCTTGTTCTTTTATTTTTTTTTTCTTTTCTTCTTTCTCCCTTATTTCGTTTTACGAACAGTTTAATCGAACTTCAGATATCACGCATGATCATTCCTATCGACGAATTGTCAGGAACGTTATTTACTTACTGATCGTTCATTTTATACGAAAGTTCATAAATTATTCTCTGTTTAAAGAAAAAAAAAAAAGAAAGAATAAATAAATAAAAAGGGAAAAAAATTCAACCTCGCGATAATCAAGTAATCGAATCATTAAATGAAACGACATTATCGATCGAGTCAGTGTGACATATATTAATCGTCATTAACTATGATCCTCCTAAACGCAGTATAAATTACGAAGAGCATATATGGAATGGACTACGATCGACTAATCAATTTATTAATCAAACGAAATTATTTTTAATCTGGATCAATAACGGCTTGGCCGGAACGACCAAAGTCATGAGAGATTCCTTTCTCTTGCATATTTTTCGTCGAGTAAATATGATGAATCTTAAAGTTTAAAAAAGGAAAAAAAAGAAGAGAAAGAAGAAGAACATTTTTGTTCTTCCTTTCTTCGAGGTAACAATAATATCCTACCATTCGCATTACTTCAAAATCATATTTGATATTCTATGATGCAGAATATAAAACGAAGATTCTTCCAGTCGATCGTCGATCGTTTCGTAATGTGCAAAAATGTCGTCGTTAAGGGTTATTTTATCGAATTTTCTCAAATTTTCCATTAAACGTGAATAAAGTGTCCTACCATGTAATGTAATACGATTTTTCATATATCTCTCAATTATTTCATTTTTTATAAGCATTTGAAGATGTTTTTTTTGTTTGTTCGTTTTTGTAAAACTAAGTTTCTCCACTTCGAACTGCTGTCGCGTCTATAATAATCGAAAACTATGAAAATTCGCACGCTCCATTTTAAGTGACACAATTTTTTTTTCCATTGACAAATCAATCGGAATTTTGTCACTTCTAATGTTCCAGTACTCTTTACAATAATGGCGGCGAGCGATCGACTTTCCAAAAGGTGTGAAATATTGAAACGAACGAATAACTCCGTCGTTACATTTCGAATTAAAAAAAATAAATAAATAAAAAAAATAATAAATGAAACAAAACCGAAAGTTACATTTCTATATCTCAAAGAGGACAAGGAAAGAGAAGAAAATTAAAATTTATCATTTAGTAATTACCTTTGAAATAAAATTCGGAAACTTTACTTATTTTTTATACGCCTCAGGGATTGGCGTCATTCTTCCATCCCTTAAGATAATTATCCGAGTGACGGAAGTTCAAGAAATATAATTTTTTCTCCGTAAAAAATATGCTACCATCGTGATTTTACCAATTTCACAATTTCCTCCTCCTCCTCTCTCTCTTTCGCTTTCTCTCATTCTCTCTCGCTCGTTTAAAACCTTTCAGTCTGCTTTATACCTAATATTTTCGAAAGTTAAGTAGCCTGAACTTTTTCCTCGGTTTATAAAGAGCAATCGAAGAAGATTAAAAACCTGAATTGGAGAAAAATTGTATGTTTTCAAGAAATTACAAACAAAACAGATTTTAAAGCTTGTATATTAATAAAAAATAATAATAATAAGAATAATAAAATAATAATAATAATAATAATAATAATAATAATAATAATAATAATAATAATAATAATGCTCGTGTAGACACGATCAGAGTGGTAAACAATTCCATACGTTGCTATGGCGTAATGTACATTAAAACGAGCTTGATAACGACGTCAGACGTCAGAGGATCAAATGAGAAGGGAAATAAAGAATAAAAATAAAAAATAAAAAAATGAAGAATTAGAAAAACGATTCTAATCAACGATACGTTACGATACCATACACGATGCGATACCGTACGAATTTCGGACGATGAGTCATAGTCCCTTTAATAGAACGAAAACCATCGGATACGCGCGTAATCTTAAATGTGTGGACAAAAGTGCGCATGTTACGCATGTCCTACGTCATAGCTGGTCAATAAGATACTTCCCGTTCTCTATATTGCCACGTCATTAGAAAAGAAGACCTATATATATATATATATATATATATATATATATATATATATATATATATATTGTACAATAAACAAATGTATGTGGCATGTATGTACGTATGAATGTGTAAATGTATATATGATGTGGGAGGGCGTGTAAATATACGTACATATACACGTACATAAACATATCCTATACGAATTCTTATTCGTTTCATCGAAAATAAAAATATAAATAAAAAGAAATTATAAACAATTATACAAATAAATTTCCAAATACATCGAACATGATAAATACTTGTGGAAGAAAAAGAGGAGAAAAAAATTATTCCTACTGGATACCATAGAAAAAAAAAAAAGAGTTTCAATATTACAAGATCGAGAGCATCGATTTAATTTTATCGTACAGCACACATCAAAGAAACACATACATACATACATACATGCATGCATACATAGATATACACGAGATATTCGATACATATATAAGTGAAATACAGGATAAAGGAGAGGCAAAAGGAAAATTACCTTATGATTCCACGTTAGTGACGTAATTCATTGATCGGAGATAAACGAATCTGTTTAGAAAGAGTTAGAACTAACAATGACACAAACTATTACCATATTGAACCATTCGTGCTGTTTTCTATCAATAAGTTCGTTCTAAAATACATACATACATACATACATACATCCATACATACATACATGCATGCATACATATATATATACATCAGATATATTCGAACTTTGAACCCTCGATGAACTAAAAATATGTGAAAACAAATTTGAACACGTTATTCCTTTGTTCCTTTGTATAAACGTAAGCGCGCCCATACACATACATTCAACGATAATACCGTGGAGTTTGTTCATCATATAATGGCCATATACGTTCGTAGTGTGTCGTGTACGAGTCACGAGTTTATTATCCAATGACGTTCTCTCTCCAACAATAAAGTCGATCGTCCTCCACACACACACACACACAAAATGTGTGTATGACTCAAAGCAACGATCGACGAAAGAAGAAAGTTTCGCGCTATATGTTTACGTTTATACGAAATATTATTCCAATATAATGGTAAAAATAATCCGAGGATAATGAATCTTGGAAATTAAAAATACTGATTACTAGCATATAAATCGATGCGACACGAGGTTTTGAAAATTCTTTTTAATTTTTCCTCTTTTCGCTTTATACATATATATACATGTATATTATTTTTTTTCTGTAAAATACATTGTTTTTTTTTTTTTCTTTTTTATCTATGAATTATTCGAATTTCGAATAAAAAATATATTCCTGCTTGCCACGCATCGACGTGTTGTTTATATGATTATAAAAAAAAAAAGTATAAGAAAATAAAAAACATTTTTTAATTGAAAAAATATTTGGAACCTATGCCAGATTTTTTTTCTTACTTTTCCTATTAGATCTCAGTCTCGTATATAGCGATTTATATAACGTGGCATTTCTATGGAACGGAATATCCGCATTTATATGAGGGTTATCTCTACATTCTTATTTTCGTTTATCGCGGTGTGTGTGTGCGTGTGTGTGTGTGTGCATAGGAATCGTCGACGTGAAGTCGACACTTCTTGAACCTCAAAACCCATTGGGGTTTAAAATCAGTCTACTCGGAGTACAGATTTGAATAAAATACGATAGAGAACTATGTTGCAGCAGATAATTATAGAATTCCGCGGAGTAGCTCGCACGTCGTCGGTACGAGAAAATATCACCGAAAGTATCCTCGGCGTCGTGTGAATCGCGTATCGATGGGTGAAGTGAGATTGGGTGGGGTGGGAAGAGGGAGAGAGGGGATGATGAAGTAAAAGAGAAAAGAAAAGGGGAAGGAAAAGAAAAAAGATAAAAAATAAATAAATAAATAAAAACGAACGAAAGTAGTCGAGTGTTACTTCGAGAAACGTATTTTCTCGCGGCTGACTTCGAATGGAAATAAGTCAATGCTACGTGGGGCCCGAAACGTGCGCTTATTTCTCTTATTCGCTTAGACAAATAAATCAACGCTCTTGAAGAACTTAAAAACGTTCTTCCAAACGATTATTGATAGATCAGGAAGAGAGAGAGAGAGAGAGAGAGAGAGAGAGAGAGAGAGAGAGAGTGAGAGAGAGAGAGAAAGTGAGAGAGAGAGAGAGAGTGAGAGAGAGAGAGAGAAAGTGAGAGAGAGAGAGTGAGAGAGAGAGAATAAGAAAGTGAGAGTGAGAGAGAGAGAAGTAAATTAATGAAAAACAAAAATTATCGCCTATGGTAATATCTTAATCAATCGATCGATAAGGTAGGGAACTATGAACCCTAAGAACTGATGAAGTTTTCAAAAGAAAAGATTCTAATCGATATATATATATATATATCGAAAGTCTATACGAAAGCTAACTTCATTGTCTACTGGAATTTCCACTATTAGATTAAAAAGTTGTTATGATTGGCTTTCAATTGTGTATCCTCCACAGGGAATATGGTGCGAATCTAACTCGGGTGTAATGCTCTTGTCACTTCGATTCATGACGCAATACAGAGAGGGGAGGGAAGGGAGACAGAGAGAGAGAGAGAGGGGGGGGGAGAGAGAGGGGGGGGAGAGAGAGAGAGAGAAAGAAAGAAAAAAAATTATAATCTAACATCGTGGTAACATCGAGGTCAACCGGAAAAACGATAATCATTTCAACCCCGATCATAGGCTTCTAAATATACTCTACTAGAAGTATTCTATTATACCTGCTTATTATTGCATTGTTATATTGTAAATAGAATTCCTTTCTAACGTTTAGAAGAAGAAAAAGTTGTTGATGGACGTCGTTTTGAATGAAATGTTTATTCCATGAATCGCATTAAAAGACACGAAAAGATGTTTTCTTAATAGTAATAGTAATAATAATATTAATAATAATAATAACAATAACTACACAATTTTGTACTATTGTTATTATTATTATAACTCTTATTATTATTAGTAGTAGTATTGTTATTATTATTATACGTATAAATATTAATATAAAACAGAAATATTTTTGTGTTAAATATATTGTTCGACTAATTATATGTATATATGTATATATAAATATATATATATATATAATTATATTTTTTATTATACTTTTAATATATACTTCTAAAAACGAGATTGTTCCCGATTCAATATTAGAGAAGCCTATCACAAGGAAGAGTATATTGTGATTAACTTTTAACGATCCCGGAGCATACATAGCGCCGTCGACAACAATACACGAAGATAATAAAAGTAGTAAAAGACTTTAATCTCACAACACTGCTAAGGAAAATTACTTAACGAAGAACGAATCGATATATCTCTCCGAAGTTTACACACGACGGACATATATATATATATATATATATATATATATATATATATATATATACACGTGCGCGCGTGTCCCTTTTTAACCTCTTACGCGAAATGTCCTGGTATCTCCGTTGAATCTCAACGAAATGCTTTTATGTTAATCTCGAGCTCTAACATATCATTGTCGTGGAAAGAGTAATCCTTTCTAATCTTACGCATCTTCACCGAAAATTTATTCACATGTTTTATGTACATACATATATACATATATATATATATATATATATATATGTGTGTAAATTTATTTCCTCTGTGAAACGAGTTGGATTAAATTAATGGATCTCATAAAGAAAAGAAGAAAGAGAGAGAGAGAGAGAGAGAGAGAGAGAGAGAGAGAGAGAGAGAGAGAGAGAGAGATGAAAAAGAAATAGAATTTGCAAAGGGATAAAAATTACCTAAGGAAGTGGCCAAATTAACGCGGATTCCTCGTTTCTAAGAACGACGTGAATAAGAAATAAGGTCGGTCGTTGCGCAACGTAAGTTGTCGCTTGGCGTTGGATACTTCATAAAACGCGCAATGCGGAATGCGAAGAGAAACGATACTAAACGATACGAAACGATACGAAACGATATGATACGAAAAGGCATCGAGAACGCGAATCGTAAGCGATAATCGAGCAGACAAACTCGCGTAATTAGTAATTATCCTATCGTTGAACACGATGCAACGATACGACACAATTCGATAACGTCGAGTGTCGTGTGCATGTGTCGTATGCAAACGCAAATAGGATGGTGAAAAACACGCGACACACGGGGAGTTAGATGTACGCTAAATTAATTCGATGTTCGTAAATTTTCCCTAAGTGAGCGCGCATGCGCGCATCGTTCCTCTCTCTCTCTCTCTCTCTCTCTCTCTCTCTCTCTCTTTCTCTCTGTTTCTTTCTCTCTCTATCTCTATCTCTTTCCATGTGACGTTTTGCGAGCAAACAAACGAAATTTTCAGAATGTAACATGCAAAAGAAAACTTCCGAAGAGATTCGACTCATATTGAATAAAGTGAAAAAATATCTATGTCTATTTCTTGCCCTGAACCTTTTTACATTTTATCAAATTTAACATTTTTAATACCTACATTTGATATATATATATATATATATATATAGATAGATAGATATAAACTATTAAAAGCTGTGTATATATAAATATATATTATAAATTATATATTACATATTATATATAATATATATACAGCGCTTGATAGTTGTTTCTTAGTCGTTTATCTTCGAATATCTAATTTTCAAAATTGATCTCAATTATTTGAAACAATGAAATATTTAAGGTTAGGACATAAAAACGATTCGGAATACCTTAGCGAGCCGTTGTTAACATAAAAACTTGATGGAAATCGTTCATCCGGATAACGTCATAGTGTCGTAGAATATTTATATATAAGAGTGACTAATATATTACGTTCACAGATACAAAATCGTTCTTATTAAATTGCGAAAATAGCGTTGCGAATTCTCGTCTCGATTTCATTCGTTTTATGTAAGAAACGTTTCGTGTCTGATAAGCAGCACATTCTTCGAATGAACCACGTGAAAAGGTTCGGGGACGATCAATAACAATTCAACGTCCTACTCTTTCCTCCCTCTCTCCCCCCTCTCTCTCAACCACCATGTATCTCAAAGCAAATAAATCCAACAAATTATAATCTAGAAGATACTGAAAAGTGACGTCGACGTATTGTATAGTAAAATAAAATAACAAGATTACACATTGAGAGTAAGAACGTTCAGAGGTGTTACTTACTTGACTTTGACCTTTTTTCCTACCATTTAATCTTGGGTTATTTATAATAACTGTGCCGCGTACGATGACGCGAATTTTCACGAAGAATCGAAAAAAAATAATCATTTTATAAGAAATTCTTTTATGAAACAGAAACGTAGACCGTTTGTCATAAAACTAGATTAAAATTTATGCCTTCATTCTTCCCTTAATTTTTCTCTTCGTGTCGCGCAGAACTACACGCAGACAACGAATTCCTTTACGAAATGCTAACAAACTAGTTGAAAGAAATCGACTTATACGCGTCAGCTTATTATATACTTGCTTATTTCATTTCGATTAGAAAAGTAGACAAATATAGCTTTACTAGGAAGTAAAAGTTATTACCAACGTTGTGCAAATGCAACGCATAATAAAGTATCTCCTCTGTGAAAATATGTATTACCATACATGTAGCATACTTATCATACATTCTTATTACTTATATATGTATCACTATATAAATTTATACTATGTATCGCTTTCTATATATCCTGTATAAAATGGTAAAATATAGAAAGTAATAGAAATGAACAGCTTGATTTCTCTGACAGCTGACTAAGATTCTTTGAGTCGTCGTCCTTCTCTTAAAGAGACGTTCGATTAAAGTTTAAAGGCTAAACGTAGTTGTCGTGTTGTGGGTAGAATGAAAAAGCTCATCTTTGGCAAGCTGTTCACATTGGAAGAAAGATAAATAGATATTTAGATAGATAGATAGATAGATAGATAGATAGATAGATAGATAGATAGATAGATAGATAGATAGACATAAAAAGACGAAAAGGAAAGAAGTATTAGGAACTTATACGTTAAGACTGTACATGTCGGAGTGGATGAAATTTTTTTCTCTTTAACAAAGAAAATAAAGAGGAAAGAAGGTAAGGAAGAAGAAAGAGAAAGGTGCGAACGAAGAAGTAGGAGAAAGAAAGAGAGAGAGAGAGAGGAAGGGAGGGAGGGAGGGAGGGAGAAAAGAAAGAAATATAAGAGAAAGGTCGACTATCAAAAAGTTGCTAATGCAAACGTGCTCGCTCTAACGGCGGGCAATTCGAAGGAAAGTCTAGGACTCACCTGCCTGGACCGACTCGAGGGTGCCCGCTAAATATAGCATTCCCAGCAGTACAAAAGCAGCTCGTCTCTCCATCTCGTGGAGCTGATGTACGCGGTGGTATCGCGTGACTGTATGCGATGTGGGGGGAGATATACCAAAGGTTTCCGTTTTTCACGGATAGCCGCCTATCGACGTAGAAGAAGAGAAGAACGGAGAATGTGGAATAAGAAGATGACGACGATACGATGATGATGATTATGATGATGATGACGACGGTGACAATGACGATGATTATGACGAGGAATGATGATGAATCACGAAGAACTAGATGAGATTCTTCGTAAGATCGAAGGCCTCTTCTCCGTCGTCTCTGTCGTCTTCGTCCTCGTCCTTCTCTTCGTCCTCGTCTTCGTCTTCGTCTTCGTCGTCGTCGTCGTCGTCGTCTTCGTCGTCGTCGTCGTCGTCGTCGTCGTCGTCGCCGTCGTTGTTCTCACAAGAATGTCGCGACTGTCCTGCCGTCTCTTTCTCCTCGTTAGACGTTAGAAAATCGCGTATAACGTAACACGTAGCGGTAATAATTTTATTCTCCACCTTTGATCTTCGTGGGTTTTTTTTCTATTAATTTCTTTCTTTCTTCTCTTTTCTCTCTCTCTCTCTCTCTCTCTCTCTCTCTTTTTCCTTTTTCCTCAAAAAAAAAAAAAAACAAGACGAAAGTACGTGTCCGTTGATTCTCGCGCTCTTCTAGCACCGTTTACACGCACACTCGACACTCTCTCCTCTCCAGCCGCCACGCCGTATCATTAGCGTCCGATAAAACTTATCGTTATCTCTCCTTCTATCCCTCTCCACCTTCTACCACTCCTCCTTCTCTTTCTCTCCACGTTCTATGCGTCTTAATCTCTCCGTGCTCTTACACTAACTCCTTCCCTCGGTCGTCCTCTTTAAATTCCTACACGACGACGACAACGGCGGCGACAGTGACGGTGACGGCGACGGCAGCGACGACGGCGACGGTGCGAAGAATCCGTTGGCTCGTCGAGGTCGTTGACGACGAGCAGCAGCTTCAAAGACTTCAAGTAGAAACGGCACCATGGGCCATAGAATTGAAACGAACGACAGCTCCGATAAATATGGCTGCCAATATCTCTCTTTTTTCTCTCTCGGGGCGGTTTTTCTTTCTTTTTTCTTTTTTTTTTTATGCGCGCTCACCCTCCCACCTATAGACACTATCTCTCCCTATCTTCCTTCCTTCTCTCTCTTTTTATCTATTGACTCTTGCCTTTAATATTTCTACCTTTTACAGTAAACTCGATCAAACCACCTCTCTTCTCTTTTTCTTCCTTCCTTCACTCGCTCTCTTTTCTCTCTCTATATATATATAGATCTCTCTCTCTCTCTCTCTCTCTCTCTCTCTCTTTCTTTCTCTTTGCGAGGGGCTAGTTGCTCTGAGTAAGGCTCCGTTTGCTTCTCATCTTCCTTCGTTTCTCATACGTCATACCCTCTACGGCGCTTGCCGTAAGCTTAATGCGCATGCGTAGTGCACGCCTTGAGAAATATAATCTAGAGGGCGTTGCGAACGCCGAAGGACTATCTTTCCCTCTTGAGAGGGGAAAATTTCTCTCCCACTCCCTCCCTTATACTTTCTCTCTCTCTCTCTCTCTCTCTCTATCTCTATTTCTCTCTCTCTCTCATAAGAACTGGTTTTACGATTACTGGTTCCTCCTAACAAACGTAATAAATTATGGATCGTATTTTTATACCCTCACGAAGAAACTGACGATCTTGAAGATGGCCATCGATGGTCGTCGAGTTTTAGAAGGAATAAGTTTTTAGTTTGGCTTACTTGCGGAAAATGTTCCGTATCGATGCACGGTATCGCAGAATATATATATAATTGTATGATGAATGACATACGCATGTAGAAACACAGAAGTTATACGTATAGATATTCGAAGATAGAAACATCTGTTTTATCTACTACGATATAACGTTGAATTCGAATTGATTTACTTCTCTTTATTTTATATTATTACAATAAGAGAATAGAAATATTTTTTTCTTCCATTTTCGACAAAACATTCATCGATTTTGTAAACCATCTATCAATATTGTGATTATAATTACAATAAATTTGTCATAATTAAAATTGTTTTAAGAGATATGTCGTATGAAATCAGAGATTTGTCATACAAAACTATTGCCGTAAATCGTTGGTAAGCGAGATTTATCTCTTAATAAGAAATAGATAAAGAAAAAATAATGTATATGTGAATAATAATAAAATAAAAGTATTTACAGGACGATAAGAGCACGAGATTTCTTCTCTTTTTTCATAAAATCTTAAAAAATGATATCATACTGATGAAATGAAGATAACAGTGCGATAGCTAGTAATGTTGATAAGAAAATGTCAGAGAATACAAATCATATTAATGTTTTAATAAATAATCAAGAATTTGTGCTTGTTTATTATCTATCTTTGTCATTTAATAACGATTATAATATGTATATATGATAACATATATATATATCAATATTTAAATTATTAAATAATTATATTCTATGTACAATTTATATTTATTTATATATATTTTTTTTTGTTTGGTTTCTTTTTTTTTGTTTGGTTTCTTTTTTTTTTGTTTGGTTTCTTTTTTTTATTAAAAAAAAAAAAAAAAAATACCATCCTACACGTAAAACTGACAATCGATATATAACTGTGACCACCAAACTCTTTTGTTATATAAAAGGAACAAGTAAAAATTTGCGAGGGGAAAAAAATAGCAAATTCAATCGACGATATCAAGACCAATCAGAAAACGCCACATGAAGACACGAAGACTGAGGAGGGACATATATATCTCATTAAATAGATTGAAATTTGGTTTGTTTATTTAGTAAAGAAGTTACTTTCCTCGCAGAAGGATGTACACTCGTGAAATTTTCTAAAAATTACCACTCGATAAAATTTGTTTACAGTTTGCAGTGTGAGTAATTTTTTTTTTGTTTTTTTTTCATACATATATAACAACTGTTCATTTTTGTCCTGTTTCGTATTATGCTTAGAAATTTGTTCTATATGTTTCTTGTCTCTTTTTTTTTATCGTTATTAAAATAACTATATGTAACTCTCAGCTTCGCGAATATATAAACAAAATACATGTTCTTACATAGAGCATGTATTTAGTTATGATCAATTCGCGTAACAATGCTCACTCGTCAATATTCTTTTTCATCATGCTTGTGACAAAAAACGCTTCATGCCAGTGGTTCTCAACTCACGGCTCTTATAATATTTCGATAAATTTTCCCGTGCGTTGTGAAATATATATTGAGAACTACTACTTTAAATAACAAATACCAAGTATACATCGGTGCGTTGTGCGAAATAGTAATACATAAAAAATAACTAAATTTGAACAAATAAAAAAGTTATTGCGAGGTTGAACGTAAAAATGAGTGAAAAAGAAAAATAATTTGTGGAAATCCACGGGAAATAGATTTGGTTTTTTTCTAGAATTAAAGTTTGCATTATATAACTAATTTTTTTACTTGATAATTAAAAAAATTAATTCTGATTTGTGACACCCTATTCATAAATTTTCATTCTTTTCTTAACATGGAAGTCAAACAAGCATAGTAAGCAGAGTATACCGATGATGAAATTCTTCAAATAAAAAAGATAATAACAAATCTTCTTTTTAAACAGTTATACATTCTTAATTGAAATATACGCCCAAGGGTATATAAGCTTCTTTATAAATAAGACAAAGATTTAGTATTTTTCTACTCGATCTTGAAAAAAAATCTAATAATGAGCAAGGAAGGCAATCTAGTGGAGCTAAATGAAATAAGTACAAAACTTACTAAAGAGATTTTAGAAAGCATACTTGCGACAGAATGTAATGAAACTGATGTAAAACTAACGAATTGGGATTTTGGTGATGCAAGCGCCAAAGGTGATAGCTATTTAACGGTTGTTAATAAAGTTAAATTGAGTGGCCTTGCTAATGGTAAACCAGTACAAGTTGATATTGTGATAAAGTCGCTACCTCAAAATTTAGGCAGAAGAAAAACTTATAGAAGTACAATTTTCTTTCGAAACGAAGTGGCATTTTATACAAAGGTAATTATATTTCATATTTTTTTATGACAAGTATTATTTTCATTTATTAATAAATATGATTTAAAATTTACCTTTTAGGTAGTACCAAAGTTTGAAGAGTTCCTCAAAAGCAAAAATCAAGCTGATATTCTATGTGTTCCACGTCACTTGAAGTCACTTGTGGATGGTGAAAATGACTATTTAGTTTTGGAAAATGTTTGTAACTTAGGATATGGTCCTATAACTCGTCAAAATTGTGTAAATATGGAACAGTGTACTGTTATTTTGGAAGCTTTTGCTTCTTTCCATGCAATTTCTTTTGCATACAAAGATCAAAATAAAGAAGAATTTAAAGAAATTGTATCGCATTTAGAAGAAACATATTTTTCTCCTAAATACTGGGATTGGTATATAAGATTTCATGTAAGTAAGACTGTTATGTTTGAATAAAAATTTCACTTATTTCATTTATACATAAATTCTAATTAATTTCTTAGACACGATTAGTGGGAATAGCAACAAATGCATTAGCTACTGAATATCCTAACAGTGAAGCTCTAAAGCGTTTTACTTCTTATAAAATTGGATCACTCATTGAAATGTGTAATAAATTATGTGATCGTGTAGATGCCCAGACATCAATTGTAAATCAAGGAGATTCTTGGGCTCCAAATGTTTTAGTGCGAGATGTCAAAGGAAATAAAAAGCAAGCACTCTTGCTCGATTTTCAATTGGCACGTTGTGTTAGTCCAATTCCTGACTTATCGTTCTTTATTTATTCTTGTACAGACAAAGCTCTCAGAGAACGATTTAACGAAATGTTGAAAATTTATTATAATAAATTAAGTAGTACAATTACTTTGCTTGGCTCTGATGCAGAAAAATTGTATTCATGGGAGACATTTATGAAAGAAGTATGTTATTATTGATCACATAATATTTTTGTGGAAATATAACAAATATATTACATATCATTTCATTTCAGGTGAAAGAACAATTTTTTTATGGAATAGTTTTCGCAATCGAAGCTTTACCATTTACTATGTTAGATAACTCACAAGCATTTGACTTGGATGCATTAATAAAAGGAGATGAAAAAGTGAATATAGATGACGTGTGGTCACTAGAAAATTTAGAAACACAGTGGAAAAGATTACGTTTGGCGGACGTAATTGTTCATGCCGTAGAAAATGGGTTCTTATAAAATTTAGATATATATATATATAAATAGTACAATTTTATAGATAATTTTTATTAAATGTTCAGCATTAAATAAAATAGACAATCTGTATTTGTTTAATTTTAATTATAACAACATAGTTTACTTTGTGTAGTAGTAGATTAGGCAACCCGATATTTTTTTATTAATACAAGAACAGTGGGTGCCACAAATTTGATAATATTATATATATATTTGCATTGGAAAGACAAAAAACGTTTTGTCGATGATGATACATTTAATGTAATATAGCAAAATCATTAAAGGCAATACGCACAAATATATTCTGTTTGTGATAGCAATATGATGATGCTGTTAAATAAAGAGACAACTATGAAGTATTTTGTTTCTCTTGTTTTGTACAAATGCCATTAATGACAAGAAAAAGAAAGAAAGAAATAATTTAATTTAAAAAAACTATCAAAGAGGCATATTGTTAATGTACCATAAGTAAAAGCGGAGAAAATGACATGTTTATAACGGAGACAAGTTCTCATAAGTTTTGATGTTGAGCATTGTTAGTTAAAACATTGCTGGCATCAAAAACTGTAGTATCTTCGTCATCTTCTTCTTCCAACGGTAATGGTCGCATTTCAACATCTTGCCTATGAGCAAGAATACCGTACTTTCGAATCATCTGTGCACGCGTTTTACTGAACCTGTAATGTTCATAGACTTAATAAACTATAATAGAAACGTCATCACATTAAGTCATAGTAAAATTAACAATTATATCCGACCGTATACCTAAAGCTACGAAACACGAAATAGGCCATGACCAAAATGCTCAATCCTATGAATACGCAAAAGCCACGTAGGAGAGCTCCAGAATTCAAGGACGTTAGATGACCTTCCGCTATGTGCTACGTATAAATATTCATATCATTCGTAACGTTTTATTTATAAAGAGTTAGATAGAACCAACCTCTTTTGACGTTAACGTCGTCGTTTGTATCGTTCCATTCGAAACTTCAACGAGCGGTTTAGAGGTTATGTTCGTAGGCGGCTTTTCATTGCCGCCCATTTTCCCATCATCGATGGGCTTCGTCAGTGACGAAGAGGACGATGGCAATGACGAAGAATAGGACGCATCGTTATGCCGCTTTTTTTCTATAGATGAGGACGAAATGTCACCGTTTATGACACCTCTCGCCACAAAGGAGGATTCACCCTCGGGAGTTTTTCTTCGAAAGCTTCCACTGCACACCGCGATTTGGCCGAGTAGAAAAATCGACAAAAATATAAAAAACTTCATCCTTTGAATTTTGAAACGCGTCATTGTCCGATGTCATTTATGCGATTGTTATTAATCACCTTAAAGATGATTGGTCGGTGTTACGCTTTCGGGTGCCGCCGACATGTTGCCGACCGGTCTCCGCGAATGTAAACTAGTCTGACGCTTTATAACAATCGTGCATTGTTCACGTCTTATTCAATAAAAAAGAAAAAAAAAAGAAATGATTCAATATTAGCACTTTATTGATGTAACAGGAAATACGTGATATATCCGATTATTTCATTTCTCGGAATAGACGCCTCTCAATGTTCTTTATTTCTGATCGCTCGTCGAAGGTTACCAATTCTAATCTTCCATGTCGCGCCAATTTCTACTTGATCCGAAATAAAATGATTCGTAGTGATCAATTATATTCCACATTTTTTTCCCCTCCCCCCATTACATAGCACATGCGAAGACACGACAGTTGATGTGATCGTCGACGAAGGCCGTTTCAATATTAACCGTTTGTCGAAAAGGATGAAAATTTATCTCTAACGATTATTTCGTTATTAGGAAATCTCACATATATTATTATCAAAACTTTGATATAACACCAATATTTATTCGATCAGTATTTTTATTAATTTGACGATGAGTATGTTGGGAAATATGTGATCGGTATAAATAGTTTGGTCGGTCTAATAATTATGTGTCTGGGCTTGCGTCAGTTTAAATATTGACAACTTATATTATTCCATAATGATATTTTATAATGAATATTGATTATTAAATTGTTAGTATTTCAAATAAGAATAATTAAAAATTCATTAAAAATGCTTAAAATACTGACCCAATAAATAATAATAATAAATAATATACAGAACGTAAATTATTCCATGCTTTATCTGGCAATTATTCTGCAAAAATCGAGGAAGAATTAACCAATAAATTTTTTACACCACGTAAATACATCTCTTATCTCATTCTTCTCTTCGCAGGTATCGCGTCTCATATTCGAAGAAATTGGTATTACGCGAATTTTCTTTTCCTTATCTTATTTCTTTCTTTCCTTTTAATTTTCCCGAATCTAGTTCTTATGCAACGAAAACGATCTTTCACCGACATTGCTCGACGTCGATTGTAATAATTAATCGTTAACGTGATTTAAAACAAAAAAACATATGTAAGAAAATAATTAACTACTGTCACTTCTACTTGACGAATTTTGACGAATTGAAAAATATTCATACTCCCTGTTTGAGATAACAGTTAGATAATCGTTTTTGAAATTATACGAATGCTAAAAGAACGTCTTCTCCAACCGAACATATGTACGTAAGTGCATATAAGTGAGACAGTCCATCCCCCACCATAAAGTGAATTGTCGACAGAGAGAGAGAGAGAGAGAGAGAGAGAGAGAGAGAGAGAGAGAGAGAGAGAGAGAGAGAGAGAGAGAGATAAAGTAGTAGGACACTTCTCTCAATCACCTGTTCAGTCGCGATTTAAATTTGTGCCGTACCGAAGCATAAGTTTTATGCTTTGCAATATGTCGTTCCGGGTCACATTAGTGTGCCTATTTATTGTTACGTTAATCAATCGTTATCAGTGCACGGATAACGTAACCGATGTTACGGAACAAACGCATACCGAAGATGCGCTCGCAAAATTGGTCAGGATGTTTTCCAAGCCGGGAGCCTTTAAACGGGTAAGAAGAAAAGATATTGCACATTAGTGCATATATGTGTATATATATATATATACAAATGCGTGTGTGTATCTATGTATGTACATACGTACGAGAAAGTGCGCAGAATATCTTGATTTCACGACGTACGATGAGTTTCCCTATTCGAGAAAACATATCGTTAATTTCAAAACATATATACGTATGCATAATGTATATTTATATATATTTTTTTCTCCCGCGCTTTTTTTTCCGAGCGAAAGAATTCCTACGAAACAAGATAAAAATATCATTTTAATTGATCGATAAGAAATTGTTTTAAGGACAGCTGACATTACAGTAATCGAACAATACAAACAGCCTGATCTTGTATATAACATATATACATATATATATTTCCCCTTTTTCGTTTCTCTCTCTCTCTCTCCTTTATTTTTTATTCTTCACGGCGTTTAAAAATGAGAAAAAAGAAATTTTAATGGTCATTCGATCGATCGTTGCGACGCGTTACATTTGGACTCTCCCTTTTCGATTGCATTCGTGGAAAAAAACAGAGAGAAAAAGAAAAAAAAAGAGAAGAAAAAAAAAGAGGGAGAAGAAAAGCGGCAATCTGTAATAGGAAAAACGGCGGACGTTGTGTGGTCGAACACGTACTTACGTCCCATATGTAGGAAAATGTCAATCGGTTTGTTTGCAACATCGACGTTAAACTAGAAACGTTGACCTCTCCGTGTGGCATGCAACAAACGATCAATATTGAAAATAAAATAAAATAAGAAAAAGAAAAAGAAAAAAAAAGAAAAGAAAATCTTTCGGAGACGAAGATATACTATCTAATGAAAATCAATTATTGAGCGTTTATATTATTTTCAGATTAATACCTTGCTAGGTGAGAATTCAATCGAAGAATCTTCCACGTCTTGTCCAAAAGGTGAGGAGGGTCTCGAGTGTAGAAGGGCGGAAGCTCGTAGATCCGTCGATTGTCCGGAAGGTAATTAATGAATTAATTTATATCTATATATATTAATACATTTAAAGGAAAAGATTATAAATTATAATATATTAATATATTCATTAATTTATATTAAATTGTAATATACTATAATTGATTATATTATATTGTTGTTTGTATTAATATCAATTAATTAATTATTAATACAAATAACTCTCTCTCTCTCTATATATATATATATGTATATATATGTATATGTATATATAAATATATATAGATGTATATATGCATGTGTGTGTGTGTGTGTATAATAATGTTTTTATCCTAACGAAACTCAACGAGTGAAATTCTAATCGATTCAACGGGATGTATATGTCCTTCCAACTTTGGTTTTATGACGAAGAAAAGAAAAGTATATGAAAAGAAAAGTAAAAGAAAATAAATGACGTTACGTTCCAATGCAAAAAGCTATTGTCAAGGACAATAGCCACTCCCATAGAGTATTATATATTTCTGTTTTAACTCAATGACACGCGCGAGACAAGTATATCGCAACGGGGAATACGTCGCGTACGGATTAAAAAGGAAATTATAGGCGCGAGAAAAAAGAAAGAAAAAAAAAGAATAATAATAATAATAATAATAATCATAATAATAATAAAAACAGAAAGAAATAACAAAACTATAATAATTCCTTATCTCATTCACGCCTTCGATTTTCCTATTTTTTATCGTTCTATCTGACAAAATTTGCCCCTCTCGCGTGTTCCCCGATTTTATTTTACATCGCGTTGCGCGGGAAATGAACGGACACGTAATGCTTCTCGGTTGTTACTTAACACGATTTCAATTAGTATATATATACACACACATATAGTATCTATGTATATATGCATGTATGTTATGTATAAGAGAGCTTGAACCATTCGGACAACGCCCATCGATATAGGTAACCATATTCAAAGTATATTTTCACGTAGAGGCGTATCGCATTATAAATGCAAGCGACTATCACATTCTCAGGCATTCTCTTTTTCTTTCTCTTTTTCTTTCTCTCTCTCTCTCTCTCTCTGCCCACTAGTTTTAAATAAATTATTCTTCTGAATAAATTAAAAAGAGAAATTGCGCGGATTCTGCACGAGAGAACAAAGAAACGATGGACGATACTTCTTCAATGATAGGAATCATTGCATTATTTAATTTTACATCTGTGTACGTATATATGTAATATATATATGTATATATATATGTATATATGTATATATATATGTATATATATATATTTACATATACGCACATACACACACACAAATGTGAGCGCAAGTTTCGTATCTATGTAGATTCAAGACCAGTTTCGTAAATCGGCGAAAAATTCCACGTGCGGTATACGTGACATGCGAGACAATTTTTACCTCTTTTTTCGTATGTTTACTTTTTACTCCTTTTTTAATGGTTTTTTTTTTCATACAAATATACGTCCCATATGTTACATCCGTTTACGATTCAGAAAGCTCGGGTATAGTTTTAACCGGATTTAAAAATCGAACAAAGAATTTGTATCTATATATATATGTATGTATGTGTGTATGTATACGTGGTGGGATATTTTTTCTTTTCTTTTATATATATATCGTATTGACAAAAAAGTTCAGAGGTTGAAATTGAGAAATGTATCCCCAAAAACGTGAAAAACTTTGCTCATTATATAGAAAGGCTGGCCGTTGAGAAATATTTTAGAAAAATACTTTCTATTAGATATTTCTTTATATTATTTTTGTTTTTTCGCGAAAAGAGAAATTCGTAAATTTATCTTTCGAATTCAAAAACATATCGAACTTGACACTTCAATGCTAAACTCTATACCGTAAGAATATATATATGTATGTATGTATATATATCTATATATTTTTTTTTCAGGAGACTGTTACTGTCACAATTGTGCCGCAGCAGGTCCCGATTTGTGGGCATCATGTTGTCGTGAGAGTCTCAGATGTTGCTCACATCTTGCGGCTGCCTGTAGAACGTGCGATCATCCCACTCTTTATCCATTTTGTTCTAAGCACTTTAAAAAGTGTACGAATCAGATGAATCAAAAGAAATTAACGTAAATGGTGATCATATTTATCTCTTTTTCTCTCTCTCTCTTTTTCTTTCTCTCTATCTTTTCTTTTTTAGATTATAATTTTTTTTTATAACGAAACCGTCCCATTTTATCATAGTCATCGTATTTATAATGGGAATAAATAAATACTCGATATGTACTTCTAGAATGTTGTTGAATTGTAACGAATATTAGGTGATTAAATTTATAAAAGAAAGATAGTGTAGTTTACTTTGACCGGGCATTGCATAATCAAGTCTATTTACATCAGGTTTCTAAACATATATATATATGCCTACATACGTATATGTACACCAGGTATCTTATTTTAAACCATATGACCAAATATCTTCAATATTATTGATTTTTATAAAGAAATATTACGAACAAAAGTTATTAAATTTTCATGAGAAAAATGTAATATTTATTGCAGCTATTTCGTTAGAGAGATAAGGGAGTCATAATAATTCTTTTTCTTTTCCTTTTTTCTTTTTACAGAAATCGATGTTTTAAAACTAACAAAAATAGTTGACAATACCAATAAGATTCCAAAGGAAACTTTCTATCGATATTTCATCGAGTTACGAAGCCTTTAAGTTTAATCAACTGTCTAATTGCAATAAAAGTATTTTTTTTATGATTGTCGAAGAGCACTGGCGCTTTAAATGATTACCACTTTAAAAATATATGAACGAAAATAAATAAATAAACGAATAAATAAACAGTAAAAAGAAAATTGATTGACGGACATATTCGTCGATTATCGGATTCTCAGAGGAAAATTCATTGCATTATTACGACAGTTACTAGATGCAAGTTGGATTTTTATCGATATTACCTATAATTTTTGTCGAGCTCAAAATATCCGTTTAAAAGAATCGCCACGAGTTCCATGTCTCGACGACAGTATCCATTATGAAATAAATGCGATAAATATTATATTCTCTCGCTCCTCCTCACCCCATCAAAATTCAATTAATTTTATTTAAAACGTTCCTTTGTAAAATCCATAGGATATAGGAGATATTTGGCCGTATAGTTTAAAATGAAACACCAGATATATGTACACGTAACATATATATATATATATATACATATATATATATATATACACGTTCGTGAACCTGGTTAAACAGGTCCTGTCTGCTCTTTTCTCGAGTAAAATTTTCGCTAGAAAAGTAGTCGAATTATCGTAACGGAAGGTGTCCGAAGTAAATTTACTTTTTCAAAATGGCTATAATAAATATTAGATTTGTATAATATATATATATATATATATATATATATATATATATATGTAATTTTTGAAAATAAAATTCTTAATAAAATGTATTTTATCATCTTGTTCATTCTATTGGAAAGACATTTCGTTGGATAGTAAACGTAGCAGATGATACGAAATAAATAGTGAAAAAAAAAGAAAAAAAAGAGAAAAAGAAAAAAATATATTTTACGAGTTTCTCCGATGCGTCAGATTGCAAACGGGAGACATTATACGGCGTCGTAAATTCTTCTATGATAAAACTTTCGAACAGAGAGAGATACAAATGTATTTTAAATATGCGGGATTTTGGATTCAAGCATCGAGAGAGTATTGTGTCGGCTATTAAGTACACAATATATTTCAATCGTTAACTATGTTATATATATGTATGTGTGTGTGTATATATATATACACGCTAATTACGTTAGTAGTAAAAACTTACAAGAGATCTTCACCCGTCTCTAACTATAAATCGTCATGGTCTTAAAATATACTCCGTTAAACTAAACCGCGAACAATGTCAAGTTGTAAACTATAGTTAAACAGTCTTATTTGATGATCAGAGACGAAAAGATTAATTACTTGTGAGCCGAGTGATTTTCACTTTTATCGCTAATTCCCTTTTTCCCTTTTTTTTCTTTTTTTTTTTTGAGATACTTTTTAACGTGTACGTGCATGTGTATGGTACGTATATGTATATGTATATATATGTATATGTATATACGTATACATATAATATAAATGAATATATCAATTACTCTTAGGTACAATCATTGACAAGCTTTATTCGTGTTATTTTCAGACTATTCAGTAATCCGTAATTACTAATTATATAAGTTTATGGGGGCAGAATCCATCGTCTGCGTTTTATACGCCTACATTTCGTTTAGAGACCGAAATACGAATTTTGGACTGGACAAGTTTTTCCATTCTTTTTCCCTTCTTTTTAAATGTTTTTTTTGTTTCTTCTTTTTCCTCAACGACATGTCGCTTCTCAAAAGATTTCGTACGTTCGTCGTATCGTAACGATAATCTCGATAACCGATCGACGTAGGTATTGTTTTCGAGAGCTTTATATTTTATAACCTGATTTCTTCATTTTTGGTTTTAAGTCTGCATCCCCCTCCCTCCTCCTTCCCTTTCTCACATGAAGCTTTCGATTGTATAGCGCGCTTTTGAAGAATACATTAAAATTCTAATCCTGCGTTACCGTTCGTTCGTTTTGGCCGCCATTGTGTGCTACCAATGCAATTACAGCACGTATTATGCATTTGTTGCACGTTATTCTCGTGTTTCAGTGCCGGTTTACAAGGTTTTGTTGTTGTTCTTTTTTTGGTTCTCTTTCTTTTCCTTTTTTTTGTTTTGTTTTCTTTTTTGGTGTTAAGACCATCA
The DNA here is from genome assembly GCA_911387685.1 of Dolichovespula media. Classification (NCBI taxonomy): domain Eukaryota; kingdom Metazoa; phylum Arthropoda; class Insecta; order Hymenoptera; family Vespidae; genus Dolichovespula; species Dolichovespula media. The sequence goes on from OU426861.1 coordinate 857,940, forward strand.
CATTTGTCGAATACAAAGATGGATTTCTCTCTGCGCTATCAAGTGCTTATTTTCTAACAGCACCATCCATCACACGTAGAGCCTACAAATTCAGACTAGAAGGAAAGGAATGAAAAAAAAAAAATTAAAAAAAATAAGATGAACGAAACGAAAAAGAAAAGAAAAAAAAGAAAGAAAGAAAATCAAATGAAAAATCTTTAAAAAAAAAAAGAAAAAACAAAACGAAAAAGTGAAATGAATTAATTAGTACAGAATAAGATCCTAATTGAATTCTACCAATAATAGTACGTGATTGTTATCAATGAATCCATTTAAATTACATCGAAATCGTCTTATTATTTAAGGGATCACGTATTTAATTAAAAACATCTTTATTATTTCAAAAATAATACTCTCGCGGGGAATGGGACAACGCGAGAACGGGAACGGTAAATCATCATCATCATCATCATCATCATCATCATCATCATCATCGTTCGTTCGTTCGCGTGTTGGATAAAGCTTTCGAGTTTTTTTTCTAATTATCAATTGTTAAAAAAAAATGAGAGAAAGAAAAAAGAAAAAGAAAGAAAAAAACGCAGAGAAAAAATGATAAATTTATAAAATCATTTAATATTAATTTTGTGGGATAGTAAACTGCGCAGCATCGAAAGTACATTTTTGGCTGCGCTTGTGTATATATATATATATATATATATATATATATATATATATGTAAGATGTGTTCTCCCTTTCTCCTATCTTTGCGACGCTGATTAGAAAGAACCTTCTTCATCGATGTTAGAAAGGTGGCAGCAGTAGTACCACTGGCGACAGTGCAGGTTGACAACGTTCTTTCGATTCTCTTACACAAAAAACACAGATCTTGATCTATTATGCGATCGTAGAGACTTATTACGGTGTACATGTATTATCAATACGAGCGAGCTCAAAACCTATCACGTAATACAAAGAGAGATGATTATGCTATTTTAGTTTATTAACTTGTATCATAATACCGAGAAATATCAAGACTACAGTATAGTACTATTTATTTATTGATTCAGAAAATGTATGACCGAGATTTGTTTGGCCAGAGTCATAGAAATTAGGCTATTAGCGAAGATGATAATAATTAATAGTATTGCTCGGGGATGAGTGCCAGAGGGTTTTTAACTGTTATGTGCAAACTTTTTTTTTCGTTTTTTTTTCTTCTTTTCTTTTTCTTACTCCTCAGAGGATAGTAAAAATTCGGATCTTATTCTTTCTTTCTTTCTTTTTTTCCTTCTTTTTCTTCTTCTTCTTTTTCTTTTATCTAGCGTCGTCCTTAAACGCTTCGAAAAAAAATTGCAATTAATGCACACGTCCTTCCTGTCGATTACTTTTTAATATCTTTACATAAATTTGGTGCCACATCGAATCATCATGTGCTGTGAAAATTACCTTAATCTTCATCAATACACCCTTCCCTCTAAATAGAATTCGTTTTTAGCCGTAGTGTGTATTTTTTTTTTTATAGAAAACACAAATTTTTTTATCAAGTCACAATGTCGCCTTGATGTACCTCTTGTTACGAGAGGGAAAAAAAACAAAAAAAAGAACGTTTTAGCCGATTTGTTGTCATACACAGACATTCCTATTCGATTTGTGCGTGAATGACACTTTGGTGTCATTCCATTAAAAACATGTCGATGTGTGTATGCGTGTATGTGTGGGAGTGTGTATCCATATACTCTGCCACGTATCGGCAAAAAGAATTTTTCTTATCGCTCATACATTCGCTTATTCTTTCACACACTTCCTTGCAAAGATTAATTATAATTATAATTATAATTATAATTATAATTCACTCTCACTCTCTCACTCTCTCTCTCTCTCTCTCTCTCTCTCTCTCTCTATCTATCTATCTATCTATGTATCTGTCTCTATCCATAATTCTATCTCACACATGCATTATATTCACCTTAAAAATACTCACAGTTGAAGAAAATAAAGATATACACAGAGTACAGGTACCGCCGCTGGTTATAATAATGATTTTATTCAATCCAACGGCCAAGATCGGCTTAACTATAAGAGCCTAGAAAGATTCTTTCCTTCAACTTTAATTTTTTTCGTAACGCGAAATCCTTTTTTCCACAACGATGAAACGCAGATTATTACTTTTATAATGCATCGATGCATCGACATATTTCCATATACCTTATTACTGTCCCCCATTAGTGCCTTACTACAAGTGTTCATTTATTTTCCTTATCCTCACTTTATTCAGATATTTTTTATAACGTTATGGACACATTACGTATATTAAGATCCGTCTTTTTATATCTGGTTGCCCATTAAAATATTCAATATCGATGCAGGGTAAATATCAAAAGGAAACACTGCTTCTGGTGTTAATGTTTAAAACGTACTGCTGCTGTTCTCTCTCTCTCTCTCTCTCTCTCTCTCTGTCTCTCTCTCTCTCCAATTGATCATCAAGGTTTCATTGTCCACACTTACGAACGTTGAAACAAGTCTAACCCATTACGTTCTCTCTCATTAAATGATTAGAAATAAAACGTGAATTCATTACACGAAGAGTTTTCTCGTAATCATTTTACATACGGTCTCTACGAATTTTAATCTTTCCCGAACTAGATCATTTAATGTGCGATTTACCAATAACGTATTATATCGGTATATCACAATTATTTCAAATCAGAACGGCATGACAACATTTTACGATATTTATCGTCCCTCTATTAATAATAATCAATCATGATGAAACTTTTCCTCGTCCCTCAATTACTTCTCTCTCTCTCTCTCTCTCTCTCTCTCTCTCTCTCTCTCTCTCTCTCTCTCTCTCTCTCTCTCTCTCTCTCTCTCTCTCGATATTCCGTTTATTCGTAAATTATTATTTACTTAGTATTTGTCGTTCGCTCTTTAAACGCGTCCGGTTACGTTTTCCAATTATGTGGATGAGCCCTTGGCGGGGCTTGGTTGCCCTGTCCTTGTGATGCTTGCGATGGAATCATATCGAGCAGGTACTGACGTTGAAGATCCGCTGCTTGCCGTTGCAATTCAACGAGGCCTTTACCTCCAGTAGCCTGTGCCATTGCGAGCTGATACGGATATAATATCGAAGTGAACGGTGGCATCATGTGCGCGGGAAGAGGTTGATGCGGTAAGCCTGCTACAGGATTCTTTGCCAGTTCTACGGGGAGAACAAGTAAAATTGTAAGAGAAAAAAATTAATAATCGCAAATAGATTTTATGAAGCGACATATTCGTATGGAACGAAAAATTTTGGAAGAATATCAAATTTATTAACCTCTCAACAATTGCTGTTGCAAAGCAGCTGCAGTGGCCGCATGATGGGGACTAAACTTTCCACTTTCGGCCAGTTTAACCAACGGGTGTTCCTGCAGTTTGGGCGCAGGTGGTGTTGGTGTGAGCGTAGGCGCCGGCGGCACCTGAGGAGGAGGAGCAGGAGGTGTAGCTATTCTTCTTGTAGGAGTAGCCGCTTTTGGGACCACTTTCGGAGCCGGTGGATCTGGACTTGGACACGCTGCTTGGGCAAGCCTTTGTTCGATTTCTTGCTCTTGTTGTAGAGCTTTCACAAAAGCAGTCTTTAATCTGCAAAAAGCGATAGAACGTTTTATTAATAATAATAATAATAGTAATAATGATAATAATAGTTTTACGACGAAGTAAAATTTATCAAGATAAGCGTAAGTATACTAACCGATTTGTATGCTCTGCTTTGAGAGCCTTCTTGACATTGGATGTCACGCAATGTTCACAGATGACTCTAGGATCTCGACCTGCTGGAGGTCGTTGGAACGTGGCATGCTGTCCACGTGGACCTTCCTTTTTACCACTACCTACTGGTTTTTCCCACTTCCAAACAGGCGTAAAGTCTGTTTTACACTGTGTACATTCAAACGGCTCAGGAGGAGGGGGTATAGCAGGTTCTTTCGTAATAAAATCAACCACATGCTCCAAGCCAACCAGATAAATAAACTCTGTGTTCGAAGGATTCGGTACAAAATGCATTTCCGGTGGTGGAGGTTTCGGTGGTGGTATTTGCAAAAGAGTTTTCTCCAGTTGTTTTCTTAAAGCCAACTTAGCAGCAGCCTGCCGCTGTGCGGGAGTTTGATTATCCTCTCTGGATCTATCCTATATATTCATAACACATTATTAGCTCTAAACATAGTACAAAATTCAATAGCATTCATATTTTATAGTGATAACCATATTAATGATGCAATATCATAGAATTGTACATAGCTATAAATTTTCAGGCTGATATATATATATATAAAAGCTTTTGTTAAAAACATTATATAGAATTAAAATGAAAATCAATAAGCAGAAAAAAAAGAACACACATACAGCATAAGAGCAGAAAGGAGGACAGGTAGAAATTGTATAAGAGTTGCAAAAAGTCAATCTGATCATACAGCGAGTATAGGTCAGACAATGGATATACCTGTTCCGAAATTACGGGCGTATTTAAAGATGCTGTGGTTTTATTTTCTTGAGATCCAACAAGCAGCTTTGAATTTATAATAATTGTATTGTTATTTATATGAAAAATATCATTTATATATATAACTATAGACGCATGTTATAAACTACTGGCAATTTTTTTTAAATAGTTTAATGTAATCTCATGTTGTAAAATTTGATAAATTATTTTACGATAATATAATTCAATTGCCACTAGTTTTACATTAAGATGTCAATTGTCTATTGAAACATAATCCTTGTGATAAATTATGACGATAAACGCTTTACTTACTTGATGTGCTGGTGTAGGGGTAGGATCTTTTGTGGAGCGTTCAGTTCTATCAGCCGGAGCATGATAAGTTGGCACACTCGGCGTTGCACTAGGTGGTCTACTCCGAGGATGCGGTGGTTGAGGTATTACCATGTTAGGGGGCATTCCAGTACTCGAAGTAGAACTTCGTCCAGTCGTAGGTGGTAATAACATTCCGGGTGGTGGTGCATGAAGACTACTACTTCTACTTGGGGGTGGTTGCCCTCTCAGTAATGGCGGCGGTGCTTTACCCGTTCTATGCCTGTAAATCCATTGTTATTCCAATTTAACATGGCAATATATAAAACCATATTCTTGGAAGAAAACATTGCAGTAGAGTTTTACCCATGAGTTGTCGGTTGTACTGTTACTGGCGGTGGTAATTTGCTGGGAACCTTGGGAACTGCAGCAATATTCTCTTTTAATTGTTGAGACTGTCTCAGCTTTTTTAGCAGTACCAATTTCATTTCCTCAGAACGCAGCTCCTCCTTCAATTTTCTCAATGTCCTTTCTCGTTCGGCCAATTCATCTGAAGATAGTTCTTTGATTGGAAGCAATGGTGGCATATCAGCTGTGTTTGAAGGAATATTATTTGTCATTCGACCTATTAAAAAAATCTCTCTATAGCATTGTAGACCTGTTCAATATATAAAAGAAGACCTAACCTTCATCGCTATCAGACGTATTCCCATTTAGATATCCATTTATTCTAGGCTCATCTGGACTCTCGGCGTAACTCCTTTCAATTCTTGGTCTAAGATTACGACGAGTCCTCCGATCATCTCCCGATTTTGGAGCTAATATACCCCTGGCTGCGTTTTGAATGTTACGCGCTTCTGGCATATTACTTTCTATATTAGAAGTTGTGGAGAAATGAACCCCAAGATCCAAGGGCACCCCTGCATCACCTGAATTAGCATTTATAGATGGGGAATTTCTCCTGCCACTGCTGCAAAAATACAAATAACAGTTTTGTAAAAGATCTTATATGTTATTATCCGCAGCTCCGTTCTACTCTCACTATGCTTCCACAATGAGAACTAACAACGATATAAATCCTGTTAATCGATTACTAATTTTTCTTATCTAAAGTACGAAAGTTACAATGGAAGTTCGTTTACCTTACGCTCAGATCAACTACAGCATCACCATCCAACTCCATGGTTTCCATTCTTTCTATCACTGGGAATCTACAAAAAAGAAGAAAAAAAAGAAAAAGTATATTTATTAGTAATAGACGCGTGTGCACAAATTAAACGATATTACGGTCAAAACGAATATTTTCGTGGATACGGTAGGAAACAAGTGGCGACCAATTACGTAAATTGACTGATATACGTAATGTTCCAATACACGATTGACGTTCGTGGTTATTCGAGCGATTCGAAGTAAAAATGGGAATGATTATACTGGCAACAACATTGTTATTATCATATGCGTTTCGTTAACACACAAATTTTCATGAGTCCCTCGTTATTTACACACGAATAGCCTACAAAATGTATGAAAATTATACGTGAAGAGAGATAACGCACAAGGTTTGACACGATCTCGCATGAGACGAAAATACCATGATAAAAACGAAGACGAAGAGTAGAACGACTAAATTGAAATGTGGAAAGCGAAGCAAACCGCTGAGTTAGCGCACAAGAAAAGGAAAGAATGAGAAAGGAAGAAAAAGAGAGAAAGAGAGATAGAGAGAAAGAGAAAAAGAAAGATAGAGAAAGAGAGATGTGTATTCGCAGATGTAGAATTCTAACCTAACCTTCTTAGTTTTCTCGTTGGTGAAGAGCTGCTAAGCGGTAGTATACATGGTGTCGCACAACGCGATTCCTTCGAAGAAGATATCGATGCGCGACGTGTCCCGGGTTCTGTTCGACAAGAAGTAGATAAGCGCGCGCGCGTTTATACCGCTCTCTCTCTCTCGCTCACACACACCACCACACACGCACTCTCTCTCTCTCTCTCTCGTTCTCGTTACACCGTTTAGATTCGTCGTCCCTTGCGTGTACCTTACGAATAATCGCGATCGAGAAGAATCGAACTCGATGCTTCGAAAACGGCGTCTCCGCACAATGGCAGCTCTAAGCGTAGCGGTATAAGAACGTGGAAGGGGAGAGGGGTTGCCTCCACCTCCACCTCCACCTCCTTTTTTCTCCTCCTCCTCCTCCTCATCGTAGTACCCCAATGGGGAAGGAAGGAAGGAGGGAGGGAGGGAGGGAGGTACACTCGCACATTAATTATTTCTCCTCCCACCCCGTCTAAACATATACCGTCTACCCCCTTACCACAAACGAGAGACTCGGCTACTCACCCACACACGCGCGTACTCGTCGACATCCTATAGCCGTGTGGTGTGGCACCGGAATCGCGCTGGAAAGCAATATATTTGTCTCTGTCTGTTTGTCCCTCTCACTCTCTCTCTCTCTCTCCCTACCCCTCACCGCAACACCTTCCACCACTCTCGACCCCTCTACTTCGGCATCACGTCCTCATCGTACTACTCTACTACTTCTCCTACTCCCGGACTCCCTCCCACTCTTTCTCTCTCTCTCTCTCTCTCTCTCTCTCTCTCTCTCTCTCTCTCTCTCTCTCTATCTTCTCTGCGGATTTTCCCGAATTTCGTCTCAGTGTACCTTTCCCCTGCCCTCGTCCTTGCCAGCCCCGTTCCCCTGCCGCCTACTCGGATGCCCTTCTGCCCTACGGGAAATCGATTTTTCGCCTGGGCCTTCCCCACTGCTAGCTTGCGAGAGAGCAGCAGCAACGTTACGAGGACGAGCGCGCAGAGAAGAGAGGAGAGAAAGAGAGAAAGAGAGAGAGAGAGAGAGAGAGAGTGGTGTGCAACGGTTTTCCAACGAATTTGCTATCCGTTCACGCATCTTTCTCTCTCTCTCTCTATCTCCCCCTCTCCTCTCTCTCATCCCCCTCGCTCTTCATCCTCTGTAGCCCCCTCCCCTCGCTACCCCCTCTCTCCCTTCTCACGATTTCACCTCGGTCGCGACGAAAAGCGCGACCTCTGTTCGCGACATCTATTTCTTCTCTTCTTCCGCCTTTCTTCCCGAACCCGAAGGTGCGCGCGTAGAAACGAGCATTATCGTCGTCGTTGTGTCCCGCCGTCGAGAGGAAAGTTCGACAGTTTAAGGAACATCGATAGTATTCGGATCTTTTTGTCCGTTTTTGTTGTGTTGTTGTTGTTATTGTTTTCGTCATCGTCATCGTCCTATAATCCCTATCAGAATAACCGTAGTCTCTAATAGTCCTCATTGTCCCTCGTGTTGCTTTGTGTCAATCGAAACGAGAAAGAGAAAATAGAGATCCACGGTTATCTTTTGGATCTCCCGCCTCTCTTGGCTTAGAAACGTCACGTGACCTTTGTCCAAAACCGTAACATGCTTCCCAATTCGTTCGAGACGACGACGACGACTCATATCTATCTCTCTCTTTCTCTCCGTCTCTCTCTCTCTCTTTCTCTCCGTCTCTCTCTCTCTCTCTTTCTCGCTCCCTCTCTTTCTCGGCCATGTCAGTGGACTGATGGCCGATATATTTTTCTTCGATTTCGTAATAATTCCTCACGAAACGAAATTAACCGCTTCGAACGACGATGACGACTTCATGTTAAACGAAAAAAAGAAAAAAGAAAAGGAATATTCGATTTTGTACATTTCTGATATCTTCGAACAGAGAATAGTAACGCAATTAACGAATCATCTCATCACTTCGTTTTTTCACCTAACCTAGAGAGAGAGAGAGAGAGAGAGAGAGAGAGAGAGAGAGAGAGAGAGAGAGAGAATAAAAGAAAAGATCTTCCAATTGGCATCGATTTCAAAAGCGAAAGTTTCGAAAGCATGCAAAGTTAAAGTTGAAAAGGGGACATCGAAGATCAATAGGGAATATATATATATATATATATATATATATATATATAAAGAGAATTGGCGAGTTTGTCCGGTGATATCGATGCGGAGTATCGCGGACATTTTACGATCGTACGTCGACCGTAGGCTGCGTGAGAGAATAACGGTGGGAGAGGGGAAAGAAACTTCCAAAGAGTCCGAGCATTCAAGGACGACCCTAAACCGCACGAAGGACGAAGAGTTCTCTATCGAATTTTTCGATATTTCTTTAGAAGATAAAGAGAAACAGTCAGAACGGAGGGGGTTGGAGAGGGGTGTGTTGAGGGAGAGGGTGGGGGTATAACGCGTGGTTCTTGACCACAAGATCGGCCTTGCGCGTTTGGTCAACTTAAAACAATCGTTGAATTTCTACTCCATTTTCGAGAGTAACGCTGCTCGCCATCTCGACCCCTCTCCCTCTCCCGTGTGTGTGTATATACGAGCGTTCCTTGCCAGGACCACTTTTTTCCAGCGTTCCTGGTAATATAGTAATAGTAGAGTAGTGTAGTCTAGTGTAGTAGTAGTAATAGTAGTAGTAATAGTAGTAGTGTAGTGTAGTAGTAGTAGTAGTAGTAATAGTTGTAGTGTAGTGTAGTAGTAGTAGTAATAGTGTGGTGTAGTGTAGTAGTAATAGTAGTAGTAGTAGTAGTAGTAGTAGTAGTAGTAGTAGTAGTACTAGTAGTAGTAGTAGTAGTAGTAGTAGTAGTAGTAGTAGTAGTAGTAGTACTAGTAGTAGTAGTAGTAGTAGTAGTGTAGTAGTGGTAGTAGTACTAATCTTGTACCAGACCTAGTAATAATATTACTGCTGCTAGCAGGAACAGCGGTAAGAGTAATAACGGAAATGTAAAAGTACGAAATTCAATAAGGATCTACCTGAAGGATAAGGAGATTTTTACCTGAGTCATACAATTTTACCTGAAAATTCGTTCTGCCTAATCATCCCCTCCCCCCGTATTAACTCATAAATAATACAATGACGGAAAGAGAAAGATAGATAGATAGATAGATAGATAGATAGATAGATAGATAGATAGAGAGAGACACAGTGAGTTACTAACATAGAGAAATGAAAAATTTTAATAAAAATAATAATAATAATAATAATAATAGCAATAATATTGTATACCTGAAAATTTGTTCTCGACCAGGGTCTCGTCCTTGCTCTCGATAATCCTTTATATACGTATGTACATACACAGAAAGAGAGAGAAAGAGAAAGAGAGACAGAGAAAAAGGAGTATGTTGTAAATCGATTTATGGAAAGGACTTAAGGGAACAGATAGACGACGAACAATTAACGCAAAGGGATCCGGCTGGCGGTCGGTTGATTGGTCGTTGGTTCGTTAAGTCCGGTCGGTTTTGCTTCCAGTCGTAATTTTCTTCTAAATTTTCCACTTCTTAAAAGAAATTTTAAATCGCCGTAACACACCGTGGCCCACCCGGGGATATTCGTTTTTGTTTTTAAGATAGAACGAGAGGACGCCCGCCGATTAATAAAAACTAACACAATCGTCCACGATCGTCGTTCATATACAGTATCTTTCTTTACACGTTACAGCACGCGACACACAATACATGTACGTAACCACACATGACGTACACGTTCTCTTCTCTTGTCTATGTAAAAGCGGCGGCACACACACTAAGCGGAGAGATAGAATTATACGCATACATGTACGTAATACACGCGCGCACGCATGCACGCACTACCAACCACACAACACACACACACACACACACACACACACACACACACACACCGTACGCAACGCACTCGCTCGTTATATACGATCGTTTTCGTCTCTAGTCAAGATAGATATATAACTATATATATATATATATATATATATATATATATCACAAAAATATAATACACAAAACACACTTCATCGTCCAGCGAGCATCGTTGTCGTCCTCGTCTTCTTCGTCCTCGCCGTGAACGTCGTGCACATAGAATTTCCGCGCGTGAATCTCTTCCGTGCGTGCTCGCGCATCGCTAGGTCGTTCATCGCGTCGCGCCGCGCGGCGCGCCTAACTGCCAGAAGTGAGAAAGAGAGAGGACCGACAGACCGACAAGCTGATGGACGGACGGACGGACGAATGAACGGAGGACGGCAGCCAATGCAGCGCCACGCCGCCGTCTTCGTCGTCTTTGCTGTTGCTGTTGCTGTTGCTGTTGCTGCTGCTGCTGATGCTCGCTCTTTCGCTCGCTTTACGCGCTCTCTTACGCGCGCGCTTCTTCCAATCACAAATGAAAAAGAATAGAGATTGATAGATAGATAGAGAAGATAGAGAAGAGAGAGAGAGAGAAAAGAGAGAGAGAGAGGAGAGAGAGAAAAGAGAGAGAGAGGAGAGAGAGAGAAGAGAGAGAGAGAGAGGAGAGAGAGAGAGTGATAAAAGGATAGCAAAGGACGAAGATAGGAGACACGAAAAAATCGTCCTTTATCGTTCTTTTTCACAGCAAGCACGGGAGGGGGATCCGTAAGCACGACGAAAAATCCAACCGAGCGACGTTTTCCTCCTTTAATCACTTCCGTTTTCCCTTTTTAAAGGATTACCGGACGAAAACCCCCCTTCCTTTCTCACCCCCTCCCCTCCATTTTCCCTGATACTATATCCTTATTTGATATTATTCTTCCTTCTCAACGATCTCAATCTCTTTCTACTTATGTAGAGCCCGTTCTCACTCCGCCGCCCGTTGCTTCCCCTGCGCAAAAATTAACCGAAGTGATTCAATATGGCGGCCTTGTCCGCCGTGATGTCTTCCCCCTCCAACTTCTCCTCCGCCCTTGTTTCGATGTTGCCCCGGCATCGTCGCTGTCGTTGTTTCCTCCGGTTCGTGCTATCCCCTCTCTGTCTCACTCTTTCTCTCCCTCTTTCTTGTTCTCTCTCTTTTTCTCTATCTATCTTTCTTTCTCTCTCTCTCTCTCTCTCTATCATACATACATACATATATATATATATATCTTTTTCTCTCTTACTCTTTCTCTTACCATGAAAAGAGAGGCACAGAGCGAGGTGTAACGGCGCGCTTAAGGGGTGGGGATGGACCGTGGACCTTATCGCCTCCGAAGCCGCCACTGTGTTCGCCCCTGCCGTGCGACCGATAGCGCCGCGAAGGAGCCGAGAAAGTGCCGCTGGCTACGGGGCTTACCGGAAGCACCCCACGGACTTTGTAAAATACGCCATCGTTGGCGAGGAACCGCGCGCGACGAAGAGAGTGAGGCGCGCTTTAAGCGCCGTTCACAATCTCTCTCTCTCTCTCTCTCTCTCTCTCTCTCTCTCTCTCTCTCTCTCTCTTCCGTACTTACGCACCCTCCTCCACCCCGCCCCGCCCTGCTGCCAGTCGAACGCCTGTGTCCGCTTGCCCGTCCGCCCTCCATCTTGTTTTATTTTTTCTCATTACTTCTCTCTCTCTCTCTTTTTCTCTCTCAACCGTTAACGTTGTTACTTCCTTCCTTCCTTCGTACAATGGAATTATCAGTTATTAATTATTAAATATGACACCAGATCGTACGGAGATTTTTTTCCGACTTAACGAATTCACGCGTTTGGTGTTTGAGATAACGTATGGGATTTTCTTTCTTTTTTTTCTTTCTTTTTACAACGCACGACGTAAAAAATCGTCGAAAGAATAATCTCGGTTCGGTCGCGTCATTTGGATTTTATTATTATTAATAGTATGAGATTGCATTTGAGGTTTTATCGGATAACACGGAGAAATGGGATTTTATTGATAATACAATTGATTCAATTTAATACCATGCACGATTTTATTTATCGACTGATACACTTTTAAAAATTGATTCATACATTTGAGAAAACATTTGACTTTTTTTCTATTATTCGAAGAGATTGCGTTAAATATTTAAATTATAGACCGACCATCGTACATAGAAGATTTTTCCTCTTTTCTTTTTTCCTTTTCTTTACTCGCAACGGAAACAGATACTAATTACACGCAGTAAGCGAGATAATGATTCTCTTGTAAAAAAGAAAAAAAAACAAAAAAAAATAATAATAAAAAAGAAAAAAGAAAAAAAGAAAGAAACAAAAAATAAATATAAAAGAAAGAAAGAAAGAAAAAGAAAAAAGAGAAAAAAAATAAATAAAGATATGGCGGTCATCTCGACCGCGTTATAAAGACGACACACAATTATGATAACTGAGTGAACTGTCCAGTAACTGCTCAAACCGATATACGATCGTACGTATGTACCCTCCGTGCGGTAATGAGTCGGACTTTATCACAATAGAGAATTACACAGTTCGAAATTAGTCCGGCTCATAGAAAGAGAGAGAAAGAAAGAAAGAAAGAGAGAGAAAGAGAAAGATTCGATAAACTATAAATAAATTAATCCATATGAAAATCGATAATTAATTAACCGCACGGAGGTTGTTGGGCGGTAAGAGAGAACTGCGATTGTGCGATAAAAATGTAACTCATTGCATCGGCAAACGTTCGAAATTTTTTTTTTTGTTTTTATTATCACCGAACAAAGGACAAAACGAGCTACGAGCCCGGTAGCCGTGGTATATACGATGTATATAGTAGACATATTTACGAACCATGGAATATTTGTTCTAATCGACTTTTTTTATTTCTCTCTCTCTCTCTCTCTCCTCTCTCTTTCTCCGACAACTTCGACATCGGTTCGAACACGACGATTGATCCGGTAGAGTTCGAAAAAAAAAACAAAAAAAAAAGAACAAAAAACAAAAACAAAAAAACCAACGTGACAAACGTGACAAAAATGTTCGCGACGAATACTATAGAATCGATTTTACTCTCCTTTCGTTTTAACTATTTATACGAATAACAATTATTTCGAAGAGAAAATTCATTGCACGTATATGGTTATTATTCCCCGTAAGAATTACCAAGAATATAGAAATAACATATTTTACGTATATCCTTTTTAAAATAAAAATATATCCACGAGCCGACGGACCTTTCTTGCCCAAAAAGAGTCGTTTCTTTTTTTCCTCCATCTTTTTTTTATTATTATTATTATTATTATTATTATTATTACACACGCTTACACCGGCACGTTACGCGCGCATAGAACGATTATAATCTCTTCTCACGGCGTCGTTCCTGCGAATAGCGGAACGGAAACGACACTTTGCTCTCGTATGTTTGCTTTCGCTCTTCGACGAGATATTTATATTCTTTATAAATTGTTTTTGTCAGGTAGTCCTGAGCATGGTCCAGATATATATATTTATATCCAGTAGCTAAAGAGAGATATCGCGAATATAACTTGCTCTCGAAGGTACGTCGAAGTTTTAAGTATACAGATGGAACTCTTCTCTCAAGTGTTTCTTTCTTTCTTTCTTTCTTTCTTTCTACGAACGCAACAGTTAACAATTTTTTTGTTTGTTCATTTCATCAATATTTCTTGGGAAGAATCGTTTGCACGAGTGTTAATCGATTATTCGTACGGAGAAAAAAATCATGATTCCGATGAATCTGATGCAATGCGTCGCGACGCGGAATAATAACTTTCGTACGATTTTAATATATCTGACGCGTTTTAAAAATGCAACGAGATATAATGTTAGAAGAGAAAAAAGAAAGGGAGAAAGATATATATATATATATATATATATAGAGAGAGAGAGAGAGAGAGAGAGAAAGAGAGAATGAAAATAAAATAAAAGAGAAAAAGAAAAGAAAGAAAGGGAAATTATTCGCGTAAAAATCGAAGGCAGTGAATCATAAGTTGTTTCGTTACTTTCGTGTAATAATATCCCGAGTAAGTTTATATGGCGGCATCAAATTCATCATTATCATTGATATTGTCGCCGTACATAATGTATTTACATATATATACGCGCTCATAAACCACACACATGAACATACATACACAGTCATCGGGAAAGCACTCGACTTTGCTGATCATAGAGGTCTCTCCCATGCGCGATATCTTTCTCTAACATCTAGATCCAAATATAAAGGCTATTTATTATTATCGAGTTATCTCGATAAATTGCTCTTTTCGATTACCGAATATCGTATTTCATATAATATATATATATATATATATTATACGTGCGCTTACATTCCTTTTACGTTCTTCCATCATTTTTATTTATTCTTATCTTCTCTCCTTTAAATATACGTCGTAATTACATATGCATATATATATATATATATATCAATACACACACACGCACACACACACACATATATATATATATTTATTAACATATGTATAATCCATTCATATTTGGGCCATTTAATGATAAAACAATTTTTTTTTGTTGTAATTCAACCGAATCCCTTAAGTCTATCTTAAATCGATGTAAAATCAGCACGTTCTCATTTGCACGTGTGTATGTATTTTATGTATGTATGTACGTACGTTATTATAGGATTTACAATGAGAAAGGAAACGAGTCCGCTATCATCGTTCCTTTCCAAATTAAAAACAACGATTCTCGAGGTTATATGCCGCGTAGTCGGTGATATTATATATTACCCGTACAACACGGAAACTCTCGACAAAATTCTCATCGCTTAAAATATCCTTACAGGTTAGTTTTTACGATACAGCAAGTTTTATTCTAAAAAGAGAAAAAAAAAAGAAAAAAAAAATTAAGAGAAAAAAAAAAGAAAAAAAAAATTAAGAGAAAAATAAAAAATAAGAAAAAGAAAAGGAATCGACGTTTCGAGTCGATCTCGAAAAGGCGCCTTCCGTTTCGAAATCTTCTTTTCCTTTATCTTTCCAACGATCGAAACTGAAAGGCGTCTTTTCAGTGCGTTTAAACACATATAGATATACATATACATATACATATACATATACATATACATATACATATACATATATATATCTTGTTTGCTTTTTTTTTGTTAATATTATATACATATACGTTCAATTTATCGATTTGTCATCGACGACGGAAAGAATTCAAGAACGATGCGAGATATTACGTATTAGCGAACGAAAAAAAAAAAAAAAGAAAAGAAGAGAGTCATCGTTAAATACGACGGTTCTTCCTTCGTTCCCATTTTCGTGTATCGACAGCGCAAAATTGGCGAGCAGTGTGAGGATAAACTTGTGCTTGCCAACAATATACGAATGTAATATAATATTAATTATACAAATTAATAATAATAATAATAATAATAATAATAATAATAATAATAATAATAATAATAACAACAATAACAATAATAATTATAATAATAATAGTGTCGATTACCAAATATTAGGTATACGTGCCGAAGAGCGTTGATTACTATTGATAAAATATAAATTAGAATAGTGTACATGTAATAATGTACAACGTTAAGCTTCCTTTTGGTTTTTTTCTCTCGTTTTTGTTTTCTTTTTTTTCTTATCTTGTTCTCGTTAAAATGGTCGAATATAATTGTCGAAAGAGATATAAATCGATCGCGCAATTAATGAAAGGAAAGAAAAGAGAAACAAAATTCGAGTTGTATAAATCGAATTCGTGAGTAAACTGAGCTCTACCAATTACGAATCATCACCATAGTCGTCGTCATCATCATTATCATCATCATCATCATTATCATCATCATCGTCATCATCATCATCATCATCATCATCATCATCATCATCGTCATCGTCGACAAATACATACAACGCAACTCAACAAGGATTACGAACGAATTTGTGATCCGTTTGCATACGCACGCGAAAACTTCGAAGAAGAATAATGACCTTGTTCGTTTGCAGAAAAATGCGCGAATTTAATGTTCACAAGTTTCTTTCTTTCATTCGATCTTTCAGATCATTCTTATTCATACTCTTCTTCTTCTTCGTCTTTTCCTTTCTTTCCTTTTCTTTTTTTCTTTTTCTTTTAATAAGTTGCGAAGAATAACTTTGCTGTCATATGTGTGCTTATCGATAACTTCGCCGTTCGTGAATATTGGAATTGTTATCATCGTGACAATTGCAATATACGACAAAATAATACATTGTATAAACGGAGAAGGATCGAACGGCGAAAATTAAAGATTAGCCGAAGATTGTAATTTTCAAGAACGAGAAAAAGGGAACATTGAAATTTCGTTGATTCGTCTTAAGTTATTTTTACGTGAGAATTTGACGAACAACATTTTTTGTTCCCCCCCCCCTTATATTTTGATCATTTATTCCCGCGATACGATAGATACGCGCGACAAGTTCGAACGACGGGAATTTTTTTGGTTTCGTCTATCTTTACTTCTTTTTATTTATTTATTTATTTATTTAATTATTTATTTAGATTAGCGCTCTCTATCATAATATTTTTCTCGATCTTGTAGAAAAACTCGAAGAAGATCAATGGCGTGGGATCGTTTCTTTTATATATATATATATATATATATATATATACATATATATATTTAGTTCTTTTTCTCTCAGTTTGCGCGATGGCGAAAACATATGTGTGTGCATATGTATATTTCTCTTTTTTGCCGCAGGCTTCTATCCTTTCATTTCTTACGTACGGTAAACACTTAGCTTCCTTCCTACGTGCATTGTTATCGATCGAGGAGAGCGTTGGATTTTCGATAAGATCGTGTAATTATTCATGCATGCATGTATGCATGCGTTTTGTGTATGTGTGTGCGCGTGTGTGTTCTCTCTCTCTCTCCCTTCCTCTCTCTGCTGTGTATATCAGGCAAGGACATATAATACACACACACATATAACACACACACACACACACACACACACACAAAACATATTAGTACATATATAATTCCAGGGGATGAAAGGAGATATATTTTTTTTCTTTCTCTCTTTATCTAACAACAATCCTTTCGTTTTCGCCCGCCCGATCTACGCGATTTATTTCGAACGCGATTAATCATACGCTGCCCTTTCTTTATATACTTTTATTGGAATGGATCGTTACTTGGTTCATTTAAATTTCGATAACGTTATCGGTAGTGTGTATTTGAGTGTTACGTACATATGCGTGTTTTTTTGTCATGTCGCGCGTGTATACATACGCATATAAGTGCTCTTACACATATTCGAAAGTAAGTAGTCGATCGATGAAGAGAAAAAAAAAGAAATATATATATATATAAAAGAAAAGATTATTGTGTCGAACAAAATGCCCTCCTTCTTTCGTAGTCACTTTGACGAAGCTAGGATATATTTAAAATATCTATAAAGTGTCGTTCTAAAACGAACTTCAATGTTCTTTATTTTGTTTCCTTCTTCTTTCGTTAGGAACTTATAATACTGCTCGTGGTACATACCCTGGACCGACTCCTATCTCGTGATTACATACTTTTGATTTTTACACTTCTCAATTTTTAAATAAATAATTCTTGTGTACATTTTTCGTCTCTCTCTCTCTGTCTCATTCTATCTCTATCTCTCTCTCCTCGCTCATTGTCATTTCAACGAGATTCTAATTAATTAAATTTAAAAGTCAAGAAGAAACGATGGATCGGCCTAAATTCTCGTCTTAAAGCAGAAGACACGAAAAATCAGTCGAATAACCGTTGGTCCAGCGTATCAATCATTTTTCTTTTTTTTATACACGTGGAAAGTTCACTATAGCTCGCAACATTAATACATACTAATACTCGAAACTCTCTAACTCGGATTCAAGTTGAATCGAGCTTCATCTATCTATCGTGCTTCACGTATTTATACACGTGTCAATTGATAAGAAAAAAAAAAGAAAGAAGAAAAAAAGAAAAGAACAAAAAGAGAAAAAGAAAAAAAAACGAAAAGAGATCTTGTGCCTCGATGTTCACCCTTTTTACATTTCTCTACGCATTTCTTTTTTTTTTCCCCGAATGGAATGTCAGTGTGCTCCTTTGCACGTAAATTAAATTTGTGTGTCGCGTGTCTCGTGTTCATCGTGTTTTGTGGTATGTACGTTATGGCCTTTAATCGCGCGATTTCGTGAATAGTTTTTTCATCTACCTAACTAAATATGCATATCTCTCTCTCTTTCTCTCTCTCTCTTTCTTTATCTCTATGGGCACACTCTCGTCTAAACGCGTTTATGAAGATAAAATTATATATTTATATACGCGAATAGACGACTGGACGTTCGTTGAATTTTCGCGAGGATTGTTAGATCGGCATTTTTCTTTGAGTAGAATTGGACCGACACGTTCGATATATCTTTTCATGTCGCGATATTTTATCGTTTTACACATTCCTATTCGTGTCATTTCAAATCTCTCAATTTCCATTTTATGAGTAAATCGATCACACGTATAGAGCGATCTCGTTCTATCGTTCTATCATTCGTTATTTCTTTTGCTCTCTCTCATCGGAATCATACTCGATCAAAAAACACCACTTCTAGGAATCATATACTTCGTGCATATTCATTTCTTCGTTTTCGTTTTCGTTTTCGTTTTCATTTTCGTTTTCTTTAGACCTACTTATTTTAAAGATTCTTCGTATCTTTATTCGTTCTTCCTTCTTTCCTTCCTTCTTTCTTTTTCCGTATCAATGAGCACTAGGATTTTAATATTGGTTTCTTTTAATTTTTTTACTTTTATCACAGATGTTTTGTCCTTCATCGTATCGCCCCATTTTATTCGATTTCTCCAATCTCTATTCTTCTTTCTCCTTATGGCCCACATTTGGTACAACATATATTTATAATAATAATATCCAATAGCGGGATTTACTGGAATTGACGTCGCATATTCCCCCTCCTCCCCAATCTCATTCTTTACTTTGTTTAAACCTTGGCGTTATTACGTTTCCTCTTTCTTATTTTAAGCCGACATGATTTAATCACAGCTCTCCTCCGTCTTGGCGTTCTTATGCGCGCGCTCAAGAGGAATTTGTTATTATTAGTATTATTATTATTATTATAATTATTATAATTATTATTATTATAATTACTTTTCTCTCCCCCATTTTTACCGCGATTGTTTTCTTCTTCTTCTTCTTCTCCTCTTCATCATCCTCATCCTCATCTTCATTTTCATCTTCATCTTCGTTTCTTCTTTTATCTTGTTTTCTCGTTACGATCACGCACACTAAGGCCTGCCTTAGTACAAAAATATACATTCGCGTCTTAAAAAATAGATCTTATAGCATTCTGTACTTGGCTAGCGTTCGTTTGATATTTTACATATTTTATGTATTTTGATTCTTGGCAGGCTGCTTAAGGTTAATTATCGGCTATGAGAGAACCATTATCGAGTGAATCCTCGGAACGAGGAATATGTATGTTTGTGTGTACGACGTGCGTGCGTATGTACGTACGTGTTGTATGTATGTGTAATTTTGTTTTACATACATAATACGTGTGTATGGGGAGCTTCCTGTTCTTTTTTTTCTTTCCCGTATCTCTAAACGCTAGCTGCTTTGCATGACACGCACCACACACATCACCCTTATTTTAATTGCTTCTTAATATCCTTTCGCTTAATCTTTCGCATTAATACGATGACGAACATGTTCATAAAATCGCCAACATGTGTATATATATATATATATATATATATACACACACACATACATATATATCTGTATGTATATATATATATATATGTATATGTATATATACATATATTAAGTTTTTCCACCATCGAGCGAACCGGAAGTTAAGAAAAAGAAAAAAAAGGAAAGAAAAAAACAAAATAAAAGGAATAAGAAAAGAAAAAAGACCCAACACTGTTGGTAAAACTTCTAAAGAGAGTAAACCCACAGAGAAGATCCACGAGAAAAATCTTGCTACCTATCTATCTCTCTTTCTCTTCTTTTCATTCTTTCCACCTATTCGCATATACATAGGAAGTACGTGTTCTTTATGAGTACCGATGTAGATCGTGACGCAGTACGTGCAGCTCGCTTAACTTTCATTTATAATATGTGTGCGCGCGCGCGCGAGATTGTGTATGCATATTTTGTTTAAATACACCTTTTTCGGCAGGTTCAGTCTTATGTTTGTTGTATATCATATCGTCGCGCTCTATAATCAATAATACATATACGCACGCTATGTACCTTCGCGTTGTGCCCATATTAAGCGGCTGCACATTCTTTGTTCTTTACTTCTATTATTTTTTTCTTTTTCTTTTTCTTTCTTTCTTTTTAAACGCGCATAGATGGTGCTACTACACATTATCACCTAGATTTATTCCTTTTTTTTCCTTCTCACATTTCATCTTCACTTTTCTATTTAATTTGTATCTTGTTTCCTCCCTCTCCCTCTCTCTCTCTCTCTCTCTCTCTCTATCCCTCACACACGCACACACATAGATAGACTTTTCGCAATCGAATGCACACGCATGGGCTTTAACATACACACGTACATAACTTCGTACTCTCTCTCTCTCTCTCTCTCTCTCTCTCTCTCTCTCTCTCTCGCCCTCCAATTCACGGTCTCGTAAACACCGCGCGCACGCGAGCATGACTTTTTTTTACTAATATTTATAACCACGCGATTTCGATGCTAAAAAAAAAATTATGCAAGAATGATCAAAGGTATTATCGTTAAATGGAGAAGGAAAGAAAAGAAAGAAAGAAAGAAAAAAAATACCCTAAAATAAGTAAATATAAAAGAGAGGGGAAAAAGAACATGGCGAGCTTACGCGCGTTAAAATGGTGGCTAACGAGCGCACGTTATTATTCGATTATTATACGAGTCTTACTTCGCGTTAAGACATCCTTCTCTTTCCCCTTTTCTTTTTTTCATACACACACACTCTCTCTCTCTCTCTCTCTCTCTCTCTCTCTCTCTCTCTCTCTCTCTCTCTCCCTCTTTCTTTTTCTCGTGTTGCATCGTTCAATGTAAAGTAAATACAATTAATTAATTGATTCACGCGCATGTAGTACGAAATGAAAGGGCTGTCGCAGACGCGTCTCTCTTCTTCTATCTTAACTTCTAGTCATTTTTTGATAAACAATTGGCTTCGTTATCGCCAAAATGGTTCGACAAAAAATGTCTGCTAAGGATTTAATTATTAGCTTTTAACGTGTTGTACGTGTATGTTTCTTCTCTTTCTTTCTTTCTTTTTTTTTTTATCGCGAACGTCGCTCATCAAACGTTTCGTCAAAATTACTCTTCACCGCGACTCAGGTACATATTAAGGCCCGTTCATCTTGTATTATAGCGGCATCTTATCTCTCTCTCTCTCTCTCTCTCTCTCTCTCTCTCTCTCTCTCTCTCTCTCTCTCGTTTTTACGTGTTCGCTCGAAAGGAATATCGTTCCCTCATTTTACATACATTTTTTGTGCCTCACACGATCGAACCTTTCGCATCCGTTATTTTTGTGTACATATATACATACATACATATGTAGATTTGTATATATATGCGCGTGTACACACATATATATATATATATGTATGTATGTATGTATGTATGTATATATATATATATTACACGTATTACAACATTGTTTTTCGCATATCCTTAATCTTGACTTTACGTACACCATGTTTGGGTGGGGTGGTAGGGGGTGGGGGAGGGCACATTATCGCGGTTCTCTTTCACATACAAGTGTGGAAATACTTCCGTTTCGTTTTTCCCCTTGTTTTTTTTTGTTTCTTTTCTTTTCATTTAAAGATTTCGACGCATGAAGTGTATGTACAGGATCACATATAAAAAAAAGAATGGTATAATACGTGACTACGATGTACATACGACGACGTTAATAATTATACAAGGATTCGAAAAAAGTAAATCGCATCTCAGAATAGTACAACTGTATATATTATACGTTGGTTTCTTTTCTTTTTCTTCTACTTATTTTTTTTTCTTCTTCTTTTTCTTGCTCTTTTGTTATTCCTCCCCACGCGTTATTATATATGGCTCCTTTGTAAACAACATTCAAAATCGTCACCATTTATTAATCGCACGATAGAAATGCCGAGTGCTTTTTATTGCACCCGAATATTAAACGTTTAAACTTTGATAGATAGTAGTACAGATATACCTACACACACACACACAACACACATATATATATATATGTATATATCATATATAAGTATGTATATATATATGTATATACATTCATATATGAGTATAAGTGTATATATATATACATATACATGTACTTGTATATATATATATGTATGTATATATGTATATACGATTAGCAGAGTTACTTCCTTCGATCTTTGTTAGACATTCTCATGTCTCGCATATCGGCGATCGCTAAGAGCATAATGGAGAAAAATGGTACGTACAGAACAAACGGTTGTTGATCACAGTTTATATGATATAACACACATACCGCCATAAAACATTCCGCATGATTCACCTTCCTCGGCTATCTCTTGTATGCATGTATTACTTGGCCGACTCCGGCGTGCGCGTTCACATTTAAACGTTCTTTCTCGCTTTTTTCTTCTTCTTCTTCATCTTCATCTTCATCTTCATCTTCTTTTCTTTCTTTCTTTCTCCCTTTTTTTTTACAATTGCGTCCGATTGGTTTTGGTATTAAAAATAACCTCGGAACGCCATTTGACTTCTCATTACTTTGAGTTCTCAGCTCTGTTTCCCCTGTGCATTTAATACAAACTACGCAATACTCGTTTTAAAGTATGTTTAATTCTATCGAGTTGTCTTAAATATCCCTTTTTCTTAGTAGTGTCGCACAGCATGCTCTTAGCGAACGCTTGGCTTTTTCGCTTATCTACATTCTTTTTCTTGGAGTGGATTGGAAAAATATCCGTTAAGAATGACGTTTTTCTCTTCTACTTACAGATAACGTTTTTGGAATTTTCGCATTAGTTTTCCCGTGGAAGATCATGGGATCGGACCTCTCTTTCTCTCTCTCCCTCTCTATCATTCCCCTTGTTTAATTTGTTTCACGGAATTTTATCTCACTTCTATCCCATAGATGATCGTCTTCCTTTCCCAAAGTTATTTACCTTGGTTATTAAATATTATCCTTAATGACCCTGTAGCAACAGGTAGACGTCAAAAATGCTAATCCATATAGCGTTACCTTGACGTTCTCGTGTTCTTCTTCTTTTTCATTTTTTTTCTTTTTTTTTTCTTTTCCCCCATTTTTTTCAACATATTCACCTTGTTTTCACATACACCAAGGTATTGTTATATCTACACGAAATTTACTTATTATTCTTTGCAGGGCATCGATGATATTTGGGTGAGAGGAACGATCGGTAAAGTAAAGATCGCGGTGAGGTTATATATATATATATATATATATATATATATATATATATACCTGATAAGTTTACGATTATCAATGTCAATATAAAGACGCGATTCCCTGCATAGCTTCTCCAACGAAGAAAAATCACAGCATAAATAAGTCATTCCTACCATCCGTCGTAAGGATTATAGAAAATCGTTCTCTCTTTCTCTCCTTATCTCTCCCCCCTCTCTCCTCTCTATCTCTCTATCTATCTTCCTCTCAATCATTGCAATTTGTATTACATTGTAATTTGCATTCAATTTGGACGTTTCGTCGTGAGAAAGACATGAGAGGTAGACTTAACGCTAGAGCATTAGGGATTGATCGTGTACTATACATCGGTAATCGAGTTTACGAACATCGATGATCCACGATCCATTAACACCGTTAACTATCTCCCTTGGTTGTGCCACAAATTAGTTTTGTGCATATAAGGAATAAATCTTCCTTTAAGGAATGGTTTAAGATAAAGCATGATCGTTAAAGAAGGAACATTGATGCACGTTAAACTCGCAAACGTATAGCGCAATGTAAATGCGAGCTCCATACACATATCACATCCATACAAGAATTGGTAATATCACGGCGCGATAGTACGGTACGACTATTCTCATCCTCTCTACTTAATAAGTTACATCTAACAACTAGCCGACGGATGGCAGTATGCGTTAATTAGATTTTGGACTATGAACTCATTATACGTATTCACCGCGTTGCGTACAAAAAAAAATCTTATAGAAAAATAAAGAATATAACTTTACAACTGTACTTCTGAAAATGTTCTCCCTCCATAAGTGGTCGTGTGTTGCTGTTAATGGATAGTCCTTGGATGACATTTTCTTGGCATTTTTTGTATTCTTGGAAGTTACTTCTCGTCGCGCAGGATAAGCGGCATAATAACCTCCCTGCTGTCACCGGCAAAAGGATTCAACACTACCGTTGGTAACTCTGTGTTCCTTAATGGTGCCCAATGTTTACCCATTATCTCTTGTATTTCCTGTAATAGAAAAATAAGTTATCATCAATAACTCCATTTATAGAAAAATAATGCATGTACTCACATGTGTGATGGTCTCAGTCTTGTGCCATGATTCGCTGTCAGACAGAATATCACTTTCTGCGAATACAAGAAATTTGAGTGTACTTCCTCTCAGACGTGCGATAGCCAATAAATTTTCTTTGTAATACTTGTGTCCTATGAACACAAGTTCAACGAGTTTGGTACACTTCCAAGACAAGAATACTAGAGGATCTGGGCTGTAATAGATTTAAAAGTGATTTTACGTTTGATTGTCATTGATTATTTGCATCAAGAATACGATGCAAATTAGTTACCTATCTGGCTCATTAGCATCGTCTGTAGCTGGAGTATTTTCCGTAGTATCCATAGAATCTATCCATATAAGTGATTTTAACTTATAAGAATACCAATTTGACAATTGATGTAGTACGTCTATATTAAATTTTTCACAGAACAATACTTTTAAGTGTGTTAGAGGCATGGAAGGGCGAAGAATTTCAGTATCTAATACTTTTACACCAATGTAAGAATGTATGAGATTTAGTCGTAGTTCACACTTTGGACTAAAAATAATTTTAATTAATATTACTCCAGTTAATGGTAAAACAGCCTTTTGAAGATATAATATTTTACAGAATTATGTTAACATACTTCTTTTGAACAAAGAACTCCCAAGCTGCATTTGATGTTCCTAAGTAATCGTTATGCCAACCATGTACATGTATTACTATTGTTTCCATAGTGCCACTGTCTAAAGCTCTGAGTAAGGCATCATTGACAACGTCATAATCTACTGTCAAAACAGTAAGTCTGATAAACGATTTAAAAATATATTCCTCCAATTCTATGAAGTCATAATGATCCGGGTCATCCTTGACAGATGCTAGACTGAGGTGCGTTAGATGTTTAGCTTGATGTAAAAGTAATGGTTCTAAAATTATATTGGCATTAGTTGCTAACTCTTCCATATATCCTAAACTCAGAGCTTCCAAACAGTTAGTTGTTTCAATAATTTTCACAATGGATTTCATTAGAGATGTACTGTTTGTTGGACTATAAACAATTATAAAAAGATCAGATATGAATATATCCTTTAAATATTTTTAGAACAATATTTGTACAAATTTACCTGTCAGTCTCACTTTCCATGTACCAATTAGGACATTCAAATATGCTACTGCTATATTCCAAGTACAATTTTCGTAATTGCCTATTACAACTTAATTTTTTCAGGAGATGAGAAGTTTCTACAATATGACACGCTATGTCACATCGTATGGTTACTTCATGTACGCTAAGTCCAAAACAATCTGCCAGAAACCTATAAAGGCATATAATTCCAAATGTACATTAACATTATGAATTTTTTTTTTAACGAACTTGAATTACCGACCTAGCCCATGAAATACTATCCTCATCTTTCAGAACAAAAGTAATTTTTCTCCAAAAACTGGGATGAAATAACGCATATCTCCAATTTTTACAAACCTAAATAAATTAGAACAGGTACATTAGATTCAATTAGAGTATGCCATAGTGATTTTATGTTCGTGTATATGTATTAATATTTTGATAGGTATATTTTTGATTCTATAGAAATATATATATATATACATATATACGTATATACATATATACACTAATATATATATATATATATATATATATATATATATATACACGAATATTTATAATATTAATAAATTACTTATTATTAAAAGAAATCTCGCGTGATTAGCACATAACCGTTTTGATTTATACGCAATAGAAATAGAAAGGTCGAGTTTCGTAAACATCAAACGGCTATGTGAAATATAATCGTTTGATTACCTACTGTGTCAGATCAGTTGACAGGAGAGAGTGAGAGAGAAAGAGAGAAAGAGAGAGTGGGAGGGAGAGAGAGAGAGAGAGAGAGAGAGAGAGAAATAAAAAAATTAGAAGTATACCTGGGAGGCTTTTATCCTGTTCTCTTGTGTCAAATACGAAAATATTTCTTGCAAAATAACGCTGGGCAGATTGTTCCAGCAGGAGTTGTTATCCTCTTGTTCCATCTCTATGGTACGATTAGGAAGTATGCAAGACGAACAGCTGTTCGCCTTCATCGAAGACAGCTGCCCCTCGCACTTTCTTGACGTTGCCTCTTCTACTGTGTCACTTTCTTCGCGGTGTTTTAACATTTCCAGCCGAATTTGACCTCCATTTCCGGCGTGTAGCATTTTTAGCCACTCGCTGGCCACCGTTATCTCAATTAATTCGGCTAAATCCCTCTGTTATACGGTTCTTACGGCCGTATTAGAAACCAATACCCAAACCAAAATACGAGCGAGGTATTGCGTTCAACTTGTAACTCCCAACCGCACCGCCGTTCCTACAGTTGTGTTGAATCGTGTGTATTCCTCCCGGACGATACTTCACGAAAATCTCGCGTCCGATTGGTCGGCGCACACGTTCTACGCACACGTCAACTGAAATATGCCACTTTTCAGGGTAGCCCGTTCGGATTTTCGTTTCTTTTCTTTTTTTATTTTCTTTCCTCGTACGTATCAGTGAAACAACGATACATTCTTGAGCATGCATCAACGTCGTCGTAACATCTCCGGCTAACTTTACGCTTCTTCGCGATACTTTGTAACAGTGTCAATCTCTAACGCAGACGATTTTATGCGCAATAATTCGCGCGTAGTATATACACACATGCGTTCATGTTACACACGTACGTGCGTGTCAAAAAGTCATATTTTGAACTTGACCGAACACACATCGATACATTAGAGAACTTATCAAAGAATGATCGGATCGGATCAGGATCGTTAAATCGTGCCAATTATTGTAATTCAATTGAAAATACGAAAACACCCTGATTGGTGTGTTTAAATGATCCAATTGTTGAATATACTGTGGCCTTTCAACAGGCTGAAAGGGTCGGAAAAGTATTCGTCCGAGAAATGTCAAAATGGCGTCTTCTCAGGACGCTTGGTATCTCTCGTTGTTAGGTTTAGCTGAAAACTTTCGGACATCGAGCCCACCAAATATTAAGTCATGTATTCAGTGTCTTCAAGCTGTCTTCAATTTCAAACCACCACCACGGGTCGAAGCTCGTACTCATCTACAACTTGGAAATATTCTTCTTACCCACACGAAAAATATCGATTTGGCGCGATCACATCTAGAACAAGCGGTCAGTTTTTATTCAAAATTTTATTGATTTTCATATTTGATACCTTTTATATCAGGACATTTACACAGTCATCCTTCTTATATGACTTATTATTTATTTTGAGAACTACATAACGATGATACCTCTTTTCTAACCTCTTTCTATGTTTTGATATCAATATTATTTATGTTACTATCAACAGACGCGTTTTGAACATATTTTTAAATCAACATTATCCTTTTAGTGGCGTTTAAGTCAAAATATAAACACGTTTGATGATGTTAAATTTGAGGCAGCTAGCGTAGTAGCTGAATTATACGAACAACAGCAACAGCCAAGTTTAAGTAAACCTATATTGAGAAAGGCTATAGAATTATCTCAACATAATGTTTATTGGCACTGTAGGCTGATATTTCAATTGGCGGTAGGTTCAATAACAATTTATCTCCCTTTATAATATATCATATAAATTATTTATATTATTTGTGGTTTCAGCAAATACATGCATCTGAAAAAGATTTTGTCGCTGCAAGTAGTTTACTAGCCGTTGGTGTTGATTATTCGCATATTAGTAATGCGAGTTATACGCGTGTATTATTTTTATTAAGTCGATGCATGCTCCTATTAATAGACAAGAAATTTACGGAAGTCCATACACTCTTAAATTCGGCTGGTCACCATGTTGAAAATTGGCAAGGAAGTCCACACCAAAAAGAATACTTAAAAGTATATTATTTGGTGCTTCAAGTTTGTCATTTTCTTATGGCTGGTCAGGTAACGATAAAATAGTTATTATTTATAAATTATATTTGTTGATTTACCTTAATTATATTTTTATTACATAACAGGTAAATAGTGTGAAACCTTGTTTAAAACAACTCCAACAAAGTATACAAACGATCATGTCTCCTAATTGGCCAACAGATGATGTAGTTACGGGTTCTAATATAGGAGATATGTTCATATGGATGCCAAAGGATCATTTATATGTTTTGGTTTATCTTGTAACTGTTATGCATTCAATGCAAGCTGGTTATATGGATGAAGCACAAAAATACACAAATAAGGCTCTTACCCAAATTGAAAAATTAAAAAGTACTCATATAAGTATATTTACAAATTCTTTGATTTTATCTTTGCGATTCTTGTAGTTTAGTATAATAAATTTATTTAAATATTGTATTTTGTTTCACAGTTGTTGATAATAAGCCGATACTCTCTGTCTTTCAACTCATGCTATTAGAACATATAGTTATGTGCCGCCTTGTCATGGGAAATAAAAGTGTGGCACTTGCAGAAATAGCTCAGGCATGTCAACTTTGTAGGCGGCAACCAAGATTATTACAAGGCCATCAGCCTCAACTGCATGCTCTTTTGGGATTATATGCGATGTCTATGAATTGTATGGAAGCTGCTGAGGCTCAGTTTACAGCTGCTCTTAGGGTTAGAAGATAGAATAATTAAGCAGGCTATAAAAGTGATAAATATATCACAATAAAGAAACATTATAGAATGTCTGTTCAGTAGTTTATAAGAAATAATGTAATTATAAATCTATGAGGATTATAAAGAGTTATTGCTGATATATATTTCACATGTATTATCCGCCTATCATATATATTATGCAGCTTAAAATTTGAATGCATTTTAGAATAATATAAAATTATATGTTACAGACATCTCAAGAACGAGAACTTTGGACATTTGCAAATTTAAATTTGGCCATAGTATATCTTAGAACAAAAAGAGATGCAGAGTTGGGTGCTTTAATGGAAAGAATAAATCCAGAGTCCTTACCATCACATTCACATTCCTTGAGAGCAGCAGCATACTATGTTCAAGGTCTCCAAGCTTTTTTTGGAGCTAGACATAATGAAGCCAAGTGTGTAAATTGTGAAAGAATGTAGTCAAAATATTTAAAAATATACAATCTATATTGCTTAACAATTTTTTTAGGAGATATCTTAGAGAAACATTAATAATGGCAAGCTCAGAGGATTTAAATAGATTAACTTCTTGTAGTCTCGTTTTGTTAGGACACATATTTCTTTCATTAGGAAATAGTAGAGAATCTATGAATATGGTTACACCTGCCATGCAGCTTGCTTCCAAAATACCAGATGTACACGTACAACTATGGGCTACTGCTATCCTGAAAGGTAATTGCATTTAATTTGTATGCGTGCATGGTTTTTCTTGTGTTGTGTTGTGTGTGTGTGTAATTAAATATGAATACGCATAAACTGATATTTTACACTTAATTTTATCTTGAACATTTTTAGATTTGTATAGAATTTGTGGAGATCCTAATCGTGAAAGTGAGGCATATCAGATGCACTGTACATTTTCTCAAACGCTCTTAAAGGATCATTTTCAAAGTACACAAATGAGTGAACATTCTCTTATACAATGGACAGATGGTCCCATACCTGTTTTGCCAAATGACCCACCACCTTCCACATCTCAAACAATTCTTCAATAAACTTCAAAAATACCAATTTTGCTTATTTACTTAAAGTAAATGGTTGTTAAATTGTGAAAGTATATATATCAGACTTGTGTGACAGTGCCGTTGAATGATTACGCAAAAACGGGAAATAACTAATAGTGCAAAACTTAATACATAAAAAGTAAGTTTGTTATATCTTTAGAATTCATTTTATACAATGACATGTGTTGATTCCGTCTTCAATACGAAAAAGTTATTTAGAACTATCAGAAGGGCGTTTGAATTATTATTATTTTTAAACAAACGTAATATCTTTTAGTATATATTTCTTCTACAGCCTCTATTTATAGTTTCAATGATATGAATAGAAAATACGCGTATCTTGATAAAATGTATGTATATAAAATTAAAAAAAAAAAAATTTTTTTTTTTTAAATTATGAACTTTATTACAAATGAATATTATATAATATTACACTGCAATACAATATGTTTTATGCTAAATATTACATATACTAAACCTAATGATTATTTTTAATTTTTATTAATACAATAGAGAGCACAAATATTTTTATCATTAATTTTATATTTTGCTGCTATAATGTTAAACAAATTAATATTAATTATGCTTTAGTTTTTATCACAGAGAGATTAGTTTTTAGAGATTAGTTTTAATTAAATTAGATTAACTATTGCAGGGTTAACATAATAACATCATACCAAAGTAAAGTAAGTCAAGATTATGACAATGATAGGAAATGATAATATTGAAGATAATAATCGATCATAATTGTGATTACCAGAATGACTGATGAATGTTCTCTGTATTAGTTTTATTCAAAATGAGATACAACTTATTTTATATAATGCTAAAATGTACAGTGAATTTTAACAGTCCAAGATAAATATTTTAATAAATTTCTAATAGCAGAGAGAATTTTATAAAATAAGGGAGTAATATATTGACTAACCTCATTTGCAATTAATTTCATTTTATATTATAAATTGAATCAAAGAACATTTATTTTAATTTTCAAACGCTTTTCTGAAATTATTTGTTTAGCAGTTTCGTCCACTATTAAATATGTGATTTGATCTTCATTTTTTTCAGTCTGTATCTTTTTTTTTAAAAAACATCATGTATCTGATACATATCAACATTATAAAATTTTACATGGTGTGATCAATAGTTGGCAAGATGACAATAATGTATTTTGTTGTAATCTGTACTGATATGTTTATCAAAGTAGCCATTAAAAATATAGGCTGTGGTGCAAATGGATGGTTAAGATATAGTCACCGATGCATTTTTATAAATTGGAACGTAGTTATACATGGTATAACAGTACCTGCAAAATATTTTGTAAAAAATGTTATAGTACTTATAGCATATATTAAATGCGTATAAGCGCGCGTGTGTCCTGTGTGGTAGTTTTTGCTTCATATGAGTCCATATATGTATGTAGGGTAAATATTACCGCACATAATATGATATAAAATTGATATATGTATATATATATATTTTTAATTGATATATATATATATATATATATATATATATATATATCGATGTGCAAATATAAATTCTTGGATTATAGTCATTCTTTTTACTCATAAATTAAATTAAAATGTTTAATCAATAGTAATTGCTTTATATCTAGATCAAATATGCTATAGTATAGAAATATGCAAATGAGTATTATAATAGTACAATAGATTAAGGGAGTAGGTTATTAGAGGCAAGATTACAAATTAAAAATGAACTTGATCGATGCTAATACAAGCAATACATAAAAAACATAGTATATGGGGCCTTAGTAGACTATAAGAAGTGATAAATTTTGCCTAAAACTACTTACTCCAATAAATTAAATGTTTGTCATGTATATATATACTTGAAATTACAAAGTTATATATAATATGCTATATAAAAAAAAATGGTTCAAACCATTAACTAGTAACATTATGTAAAAATATTTCTTTGTCTTAATGTAATTAAAATGTAAGCAAATAAGTTGTTTACTAGAATCGACTTTTACTTTTTAGTTCCTACTTTTCTGCGTTTCTGATATTTAATGTGACTAAAAAAAAATAAATATATAAAAAGCTATGTATCCAAAGGATAAATTTATTACAAAAGTATTTATCATAAATGAAATTAAGATATAACGAATAAAGAAGATCTTTGTATTTTCTTTTTTATTACATATATTAAGATATATTTATTACATTTTAGGGAAAGGAGATAACAATTAATACAATTACAGTAAAATTTCAAATATACTGTAAGTTTTAACTTATCGATCATCTAACCTATAATTTGTAATAACTTACTACAGTTGGATTATTGTTTTACTTCCTGTACCAATCTTGCGTTATCTTCATCCTCTTAATTTTTTTCTGCAATTGCAAAATTCCATATAACAATGCTTCGGCTGTAGGGGGACAACCTAATAAAAATTCATAAGTTTAATTTAGTAAACATGTTAGTATGCATATATAAAGTGATACATTCATGATTTTACCCACAACTATTCGGTGAAATCTTACCAGGTACATATATGTCCACAGGAATGATTCTATCACATCCCCTGACTACAGAGTAACTGTAATGATAATATCCACCCCCATTCGCACAGCTACCCATTGAAATGGCCCATCTTGGTTCTGGCATTTGATCATAGATTTTTCTTAAGGCAGGTGCCATTTTATTGGTTAATGTACCAGCAACTATTATAACATCGGATTGTCTAGGCGATGCTCTGAAGACAACGCCGAATCTATCCATATCATAACGAGGTGCTGCAATATGCATCATTTCTACGGCACAACATGCTAAACCGAATGTCATTGGCCATAGTGAATTCTTTCTGCCCCAATTTATGAGATCATCTACCCTAGCTAAAGCATATTCGATTGAGTTACTGGTATTTTGGAAAGGACTGTATGGCTCCTTCTTTGGTTTTTCTGGTAGAGATATATCACGTTTTTGAACCATACTACTCATTTGTTTAACCAAATTTCCTGTAACGGCAGGATATGCCAAAGCAGCTCCATTATTACAAGCAAGGGACAGCAGTCCCTGCTGTAAATTTTCTGGAAAAAAAATTACCGATACCAATAAATATAGATAAAGAAAGAACACATTTTCTGATGGATGAGTTGATAATGCATAAATGAATTTTTTTTAATGTGGAAGACATCATATGTAAATAATATTAATCATTCTTTAACATTAATATCCAATCGTAACATCTGGTGCAAAAATCTATAAGTTTATTTGTAAAAATATACCAGCGATGTTGCACAATACTTTGCAATTTATGTATAGATCTTTACAGATACATGACAACAATTTCTACTTTTGCATATGCACATATACATGTAACACGGTTACAATTTTAACTATAGTTGCATCTAAACGGCTTTGACGAAAAAAAATATCGTTTATTTAATTCGGATCATTTTATGAAATGGCCAATGAAAAATAATATTGTGCAAAATATTTGATATATCATCAAAATGTGTATAAATAAAATGTATCATGTGAAAACAATACCGAAAATAGGTTATGTATAATGTTAAAATGTTTTTAAATATATTATTACGCAAAACTTACGATTGAAAACTAAAGAGCGAATCATACTTATGACCCTCACCGCTTCACAAAGCTGTCTGCTACATCTGATATTTCCAGGTAACTAGAATTGTGGCCACCATCCGAAACTTTAGCGCCGTAACATCGTCTACCGCCATGCCTCTAGTGGCAGAATTACCAACTTGTTCTCTCATAAATTCCATACAGACAAGTTTTTCTTCTTTTTGGCAGCCGATCACCGATCCTTACGCACGCTCATCAACGGTTTCGGTTTAGCTTTTCTTTTGTTTTACCAAAAGTTCTTTGTTTAGTTTGTATAAGTATTATTTTGATTAATGTTTAATAGATTTATAAATAAATATACTTAAAACACAATCTACCTCACTCACGTGATTATTTAAATATAGCACGAAAATCTATAATTGGTGACCCCGGCGTGATTGAGGTGGATTACTTTTTTTTCTGCGCGATACTTAAAAACCACGTGTTTAGTGCTCAACGTGTTTTTCATCAAAATACTATTAACTATACATACATTGAACAATTATTTTTTGTGAATAAATTATTTTTTAACAAGTACATAAAGAACGTGGCGAAATAATAGAGAAATAGTGATTTACCATTACAACATTCGCCGAAGAAAGTTATCCATCGGTAACAATCACACACTTACCAAACATCATCATTTATCACAAACTCAACGGATATCACAATGACTTTCTCGCACGATCAATCAGCTTCACAAATTGGGGATGATCATGCTACATTTACTCCAGAGGATTCCATAACCAGCTTCAAAGCACCATTTTTTTGGAAAAAAATTCGGCACTTTGGTTCATTCGAATGGAATCAATGTTTCTCAGCAGCTGTATTACCAGTGACTTAAGCAAGTACCACCATACAGTCAGTGCACTGGATATTAATACCATGGTGGAAGTTGAAGACATACTTTGCAACCCACCAGAGGAAAGAAAATATGTACAACTTAAAACAGAAATCATTAAATGATTTTCTGAGTCTGCAGACAAACAATTACACAAAGCTTTTTCCGAAGTATAACTAGGGGATATGAAGCCCAGTCAGTTGTTACAAAAATTGAGGTCCCTGGTTGACGGCCAAGCATCAGAGGACATGCTCCGCATCAGAGGACATGCTCCGCATCAGAGGACATGCTCCGCATCAGAGGACATGCTCCGCATCAGAGGACATGCTCCGCATCAGAGGACATGCTCCGCATAAGATGACATGCTCCGCATAAGATGACATGCTCCGCATAAGATGACATGCTCCGCATAAGATGGCAATTATTGCTACCTCGGAGCATATTGAGAATTTTTGAAATCCTTGGAAAAGCACCACTTGACAAACAGGCAGTAATAGCTGACCATCTAATGGAGAATTCCACCAGTCCGTTAGCGAAGCAAACACAAATAACCAACAAATGTTCAGTATCACCAAATTTTCAACGTACAACCATGACACTAATAAACTTGGGACATGAAATCTCAGCTACAAAACAGACAGTAGGTGAATTGGTGACAAATGAGAGAGTTTATACGAATACAGAATTGTGCTTGTACCCATGACTCACAACGTAGTCGCAGCAGACAACGGTCACGAACCAGGGAAATCTCACCAAATCCTGGTAATGATGATGAATGTTACTATCATAACAGATTCGGCGCAAGGGCAAGACGTTGTGTACCACCCTGTAGATTCAACCCTCGAGGCAATCAGGGAAACTAATCAAGCTGTCACATGTTCATGCGGTAAACCATGGCAGTACATACAGCGCCATCATCAACTATCAGAAAAACAGACTACACGTATATGATCGAAAGACACAGCAACGATACTTGATAGACTCAGGATCAA
This sequence comes from Dolichovespula media, assembly GCA_911387685.1. Classification (NCBI taxonomy): domain Eukaryota; kingdom Metazoa; phylum Arthropoda; class Insecta; order Hymenoptera; family Vespidae; genus Dolichovespula; species Dolichovespula media. The sequence continues at coordinate 893,842 of OU426861.1, forward strand.
TGATTTCATTAATACTGGCACGGCTATTCAAGAACTGCAAATGTAATCCTGACCTTACTTTGTATGCAGCCAATATGACACCATTTCCCAAATACGGTTTATATACAGGCAACGACGATTTTGAGAAAAAGATCTTCACACCTGCAGCCAATGCATTCCTGAGATCTGACCATGTTAAAACACCATTGGAACAACCATACAGAGAACCATACAAACTCACCAAAAGAATCTCCGACATAAATTTTGAACCAGGCATTGACGGTACTCTTAAAAACATAACATTGACAGACTAAAATCAGCACACGTATCTAAAACAGACGCAGACGTAAATACAGAACCTACATGGACTGATCGAGTTCCTGAGCATCAGTAGACTTCAATATCCAATATACCTACAAAAACATAACAAAGAAGAAAGTCTCTTTCAAACTTCCGCTTGAAAAGACTTAGGGGGAGGACTGTGGCCACCATCTGAAACTTTGGCGCCGTAACATCGTCTACCGCCACGCCTCTAGTGGCAGAATTACCAATCTGTTCTCTCATAAATTCCATACAAACATGTTTTCCTTCCTTTTGGCTGCTGACCGCCGGACACTATGTACGCTCGTCAATGACTTCAGTATTAGCTTTTCTTTTGGTTTTACCAAAAATTATTTGTTAAGTTTGTATAAATATTATTTTGATTAATATTTTAAAGATTTATATAAATAAATATACTTACAACACAATCTACCTCACTCACATGATTATTTAAATATAGCACAAAACGCTATAGAATACTTGAACGTCCCACCAACAAACAGTAAATCTTACAATTATTCTAGTTGCATCGCTTGTAAGCAAGTTCAAACGATACAGGACGGTTAAAGTACTTTTTAATCGTAATAAGGTTGTTTATTAGCATCGCTTTTGTGATGGTATACACCAACAATGAGTAAACAAAATTTTGATTTTAGTAACAAATTTATATACTTTATATTTGTCCGTAGAATTCTATTCTATACAATCTACTTATTTGTGGAAGTATGATTAGCAATGTAAAACGTAAGTATTTCAATGTTTAGATGGAATTAGATTGAAAAGATATTGAAAGAGTCTTAAGGTATGCAGCCATTTGCTCAGTAGTACTTGTGTTACATGATTTACAATTATACTTCGCAAGTAATACTGACCCAGGTCTCACCACGTGGAGGTTGCTGCATCTGGAGACCCATGGGCTAACGGTGACTCTACTCTAAAATCCGTGTCCGCGAAAATATCCGATCGAATTTTCGAGCAAATAAAGCGAAGTCCACAGTAGGACCTTTAATCGCGCCCGAACATTCACGCGTTTGTTAGACAAACAGTGATTCTATAATCCGTATTTTCGGTGCGACACAAGCAATCAAACGAAATTAAATCACGCCAGTGAAAACACCCACGCCTATGCCAGCCGACACGCGGCCGAGTGTTCTCCCTATCTTTCCCGTATTTTCGCGTAAAAATCGATGATGAATCTATCCCTCGATGATTCCTTGATGATCCTTCGATGATCCCTGGAAAAAAAGAAGAGAAACATAAGAAGTATGAAATAAAATAGAGAGCAGGAGAAATAAAAGTAAACAAAGCTGGAAAATAAAAAGAAGAGAAAGCTGAAACGTGCGCGCACGTGACAACGACGAAACGCAGGACAAGAGATGGATATGTTAAATATCGCTTCACTCGACCAAAATCGAGCTCGATTTTTTCCTATTGAAAGAAGGAAACCCGCTCAAGGCCCCATCCCAAGAGCCCACACCTAAGGATCTCACCCGATGATCATACCCTTAATGGTCCTTCCCCTGGATGGTCCAACCTGAAAAAAGGGGGAAAAAGGAGACAGGAAAAAATAGTGAGAAAAGAAATTTAGTAGTAAAGAGAAGAAGGTTAGTTAGAGAAAGATAAAAATAGTGGAGAAAGGGAAGAAAATTGGATTGAGAAAGTTGGTTGGTTCGTCCCGCGATGATGAAGGTCCATCCAGCGATGATGATGGTTCGTCCTGCGATAATGATGGTTCGTCTAGCTGTGAATAAAAAAACATTAAAAAAAAGGAGAGAAAAAGAATAGAAGGAAGACGAAACGTGCGTGCATGTGACAACGATAGAATTTAGAGCGAGAGATGGACATAATGAATATCGCTCCACCCGAGCAAACCGGAATACCAAAATCTAAGATGGTGAAAAGAAAGAGAAGAATCTTGAGATAAAAAACAAAGTCGTAGAAAGAAAAGAAAAGTGAGCCGCAGAAAGAAAATAAAAGAGAGCCGTAGAAAGAAAAGACAACAGCCCGCAATATGGCCCACACCCATTGGCCCCCCACCTATGGATCCCACCCGAGACTTATAAGGAATAATTAATAAAATTAAATACTAATAAATAGGAATGACAGAAAAGTTTTCTTTGCGTTCCATTTCAATTCGATAGTATATGATTAATCGATAGTATATGATAGTACATGTATACAATCATATAACGTTGCTAAGAATGTCCTATTGTTTAAATATTAATTAATTATACTTTACGTATATCCTATATTGTTTAAATGTTAGTCAAATAATTTTATCTATTAATTATTCCTTTCCCAGTTCACAATGCCACGACCTAAAACTAGCTGAAAAGACATAAGGAAAGAAAAAAGAATATATTATTTTAGAAATTGTTTAAATAATTGAAAACTTACCAAACCTGTGCTATTGTTTAAATATTAGTTTATTGTATTCCGTGTACATTTAAAATTGTTTAAGTAATTAAAAAATTATCGAAAGTATTAAATTTAAATTCTCGAGTTTAGTCGGAGTACAAGGTAACACTAACTCGGTAATCGTCATAGTTAATATAAAGCGCGTACGTGTTTATATTGAACAAGGCTAACTACCCTGAGATTGAAATTTTTAAATATTGGAATTTATTTAAAATTATTTTAAGTGTCCCACATGTATCCGGTTTTTCAATGTTTAAACGAGTGTACTATTGTTTAAATATTAATTCATTACATTTCCAGTACATTATATATTGTTTAAATAATTATAAAATATCCGAAAGTATTGATTTATAAGTTTTCACGTTTAGAAAAAGAGAGTATCGATGTGTACTCGTCGGAATTCAAAAGAAAACTAATTCGGAAATCGTCAATGTTAATCGAAAGTTCATTTATGTCGATATTATGCGTGGCCGATATTAAACCATCTTGAGATCCAAATTTAAAAGTATTGAAACGTTAACATAAAATTATTTTATATTAATAGCACGTTCCGAGTTATGTAATGTTAGTTTATATTAGTTAATATTAATCAATAATTAGTTAATATTAGTTTATTGTATATTTGAAACTTTTTTTTTCTTGAATTCTTGAAAGATTTTGATGAACATGGTGTCATCTTAAAGATGAGGTTTCAATTGAGAACATGGCTTCTTGGAATTTTTCGAAAAGCATTATTTTTTCGCATGAACTATTGTCGAAAGAACATCATTTTCCCGACATGTTTTTTTTTTTTTTAGAGAAGAAAATAAAGTTTTTTCTTAAAGTTTTAGTGCTATCGTGATATTTTTTGAATTTTACACAAACTTATACACCGATACGATAGGTGCATAGTGGGTTCAATGTTTCCTTATCACGCTTGTAATTTATATATTGTAGCTAAACTAACATACGCTACGAGTGAAAGGTTAATTAACAGAGTTGATTCTAAATTTAATTTTTTATTCTAACAAATACTATAATTAAACAATTAACATATGGATGCTACATACAGGATATGGTTAATAAGATTTCGAGTTATTTCTTTATAGAATATTTTTTATTTGCTCGGTTCCTGTTTTATACAAAACATCTAACAAACAGAGATGCTTGTCGCCGAAGTGCTTTTAAAGTTTTAAAGTCTGTCTTTTACGGAAGCAACTAATCTATCGACTTTGCGTCTATCGAACGAATTTTTTGCCACCTTTCTCGTTGGATATGCTAAAAAGATAACGCGCTCGTCGGTTGTACTTGTGTGTATATATATGTAACGTGTATGTATATGTATTTTTGTATATATGTGTGTGACGTTCATGTGACAGTTTTCCATCGTGTTAGTATGTATGTGTTACGTGGATATGAGTGTGATCGTGTTTGTACGTATACATTTCTAAATGATGCACTTGATCCTTCTCGTAATCGTCGATCATAAAATAATAATTATAAAAAAAAAATAATAACGTTCAATTAAACACTTTTGCGCTACGTAAAATTAAATGATTTTTCAATCAAAGGAAGCTGTAGGGAATCAGAGGGCGAAGAGGGTCGGTCAGGAATGGCGAGAGGGAAGGGAAGGCTTTGCTAGGCCATATAGAATCGATCTTATAAATTCGTGATATCTCCTTTCTTCTTCATCGCAGCAATTCGATTATATACAAATAGAATCGACCCTGAAATTCGACGCATTAAAGACTCGACGCATTAAAAAAAAAAAGAAAAAAAAAATTACATTATCGTAATCCTCATCGAGGACGAAATTGTTGTCAACGTAAACGAAAATTGAAGCTTTACGATTTTGTTGCACGCGCGATTTGTGCGCCACGGCGCGCTGCGAGGCGAGGGGGCAGTGGAGAGGGGAGACGCGCCAGTGTTGTTCTTTTTTTTGTCGTTCGAAAAATTCGCGGGAAATGGAATTGGATGCTCACGTACTACGTACGGTACGAAATGCACGTTTACCTCTTTTCTCCTTTTTTTGCTTCTTTTCTTTTAATTTTCTTAACTTCTCATACCTGTGTGCATCATATATAGCTTTCTGTTAAGAAACTTACTTAGCGAACGCTCGTTGTACGGTTGATCCGTCAACGTCTAGTTAACAGTAAGTAACAACTTATATTTCAGCAACAATAACAATTTCACCTTCGGTGATCTCCCAATCGGAATTTCGCTACCAACGTGTCAGCTATCTTGCGTGTACTTTACAAATATCTAAATGTTATATGTATATATATATATATATATATATATATATATATATATATATATATATATATATATATATATTAAATCTATCGTAAGTATTCCACAATTACGTGGCTGTTAACGGCTTCTCCGTAACGCGTCGCGTCTGATCGCCGCGTTTTTGATTCTTTCCCTCAAACAGGGATTAATTTCATACGAAAAGAAAAATGGAAAATCCTTGATTTTCAAAGTATTTTTCCTGGAGAGAATTGAGAGGGAAGGGAGATAACGTGTCCGCGTTACGAAGAAGCCGTAAAGTTTACTATCCGCTTGTGAACTTACGGCAAAAATGACGGCACTAGCAGGACGTTTACAGCTTAACGAGATACCTCTCTCTATTAACTTTGCAAAGGGGAGGGGGGCTATGAACTATGATTAAAACATGATCTCTAGGAATGGTATGTGGTGTAGGGTTAAATTCTCTATGGACGTCTCTACCGGAACGGCGTTCCGTAATCTCGTGCAGACTCGTTATTTTGTGCGACGTTCTTTGTTCCATATTCGTATTCGTCATTCTCTCATTCATTTCTCTCTATCTGCATCATTCTATTCATCTTCTCATATTAATAACTATCACCATCAAAACCGTGAAAACGATACTCTCTTGAGAATCCATCTGCATTTTGTACAACAACACAAAAAAGTGCTCTATCTCTTTTTATCACTTCCTCTCTCTTTCTCTCTCTCATCTCTCATTCTCTCTCTCTCTCTCTCTCTCTCTCTCTCTCTCTCTTTTACTATCATTTCTCTTACGTATCGCGATCGTGTACACGAATAATTCTACTTAGCGGAAAAAAAACAAAATTCGAAGTTTTTCGAAGCGTGTTCTCTAATGATTCATTCTGCGCATCTCCATGGCCGCAATGTCGTCCACAGATATAAGCTTCTCTATGGGGATGCAAGATAGTTCACCACCTACGCATGACTGAGGTTGCTGCCATCTGGCTTCCCTCTCAGCTTCCTTAGCTTTAAGTTCGGCCTCTCTCGCCCTTCGTTCCTTTAATTTTAACGAGAATATTGCGACCGAGCGTGCCCTCTTCATCAAGCTCTGTTTCACTCTCGTTTTTTTTGCCTCGCGATCCTCCCTACTTGGTTTCTCCTCCTCCTGACTCGAAATCGTCTTGCTCGAATCCGACAGACCACCAAGACCCGAATCCTTTTCCTTTTCGAGTACGTAAGCTTGTCGATCACGGTGGTCGTGGGTTGTTTCTCTCTGTTGATGATGCTGATAATGTTGCTGTTTCTCCGCCTTCTCCCTTTCCCTCTCCTTTTCCGGTGAAAAACGGAATTTTGGATTTCTATGAGTTATAACCCATGGCGGAGCAGACCTTAACATAGATAAACAACAGATAGAGATCAATCAATCCCGTCGTTAACGACGTTTAACAGTTTTAATATAATATATAATTATCTAATATATATTATTCGTACTTTAACAAATCGCTATCCGAGGACGAGGCCAAATCCTTTGAGACAATGCAATCGGTGGATCTATGGAGAGTCAATTCTTCGGCAGTTCCGGTTACCGAACCAACTGCACTTATCTCGGAATCGCTCGATTTTCGTCCACCTGGTTCCAAGCCTAATTTGCGTACCCAATCGACACCACCGTGAGGACCGATCGTCAAGTGATGACCGTAGTGATCTCCCGCGTTCGATGATTCCGGTTGGTTGCTCAACCACTCCCTCGATCGTCGGCCTTTAAGAACGAATAACGTTAAGTAATACGATTAATTCAATTTGCGAAAGGATTTTAAAAACAATGAGACATTGTGATTGGGAGGTGTTCATACCTCTTTCACCTCCAGGTATGGAGCATCTCGGTGTATTGTGAATGTCTCGACTACTGCCAATATTATTTTCAGAAAGGAAGGAATTGCTGATCTCGCTACTACTTCCAATACTACCGGGTGACTCAGCGGTAAGTGATGTCTCCGCGATTCTTGGAATCGACGCGGCACTTGGAGTCGATGGTCTGCTCGGTGTTTGAGTCGTCGACGCTAAAGTAGGAGTGTCTGGTTGGCTCGACATAGAGGCGTCTCCGGTACGTTCGCTCAACAGTTGCTGCTCTTCGCTCTCTCCGTCTGCTGGACTCACCACGAATCTCCCTGAGTTCGAGCAAGATTAATAGCTGATAGGAGAAGGTCCAGGACAAATGGGAGATCGTCCCATCGTCGTTTAGCTTTGACCTTCTCATACATATACGAGATACGCTTCTTCCTCATGAACATGAACATATATTTACCTATGACAGTAGATGGCTGTTGTTCCGGCGATGGCGTCGAGGACAATCTTCTCACTGCCTCCCTTCTCAAAAATTCAACTTTGGCCATTTCCGTAGCAACCCAATGTGGTATGTCAGGTATAGCACAGGTGATAATAAATCTAATTGCCAGCATAATATGTTCCAAAGCGACTATTAGCAAAATCGTTTGGGTCGCTGATATCTCCGGAAACATTCGTTGTACCTGTCCGCTTCGACTTATTAACGCGCAATTAACCAAAATCGCGACGAATCCCATGGCTTCCATAGCGTTCTATAAAAAAGTATAAATGTGCCGTGGTATGAAACGACGCGTTTGAAAATTATTGACTCGATTAGTGCACACGTAGGAAGGACGGTGGGATAGATTTACCTGCCAAGTGCCGATATTTGATACCCTACGTCCGAAGGGTCGTTGAAGAACGTAACATAACTTAAATGCATCTCCTCGTAATTCGATCAGGTTACCGAGTAACGCCGCAACTGCAGCTAAAGGAAACGCTGACGAGAAGAGGCACACATATCCTAATTGCGAGAGCATTTCCAGATGTTCCGAGAACGCTCGATCGTACTGTAAATTAAAATGTAATTTTTTTTTTAGATAAATATTTATAAGCAATAAAACAACAAATCATAATTTTTTTTTTCGTTTAAGCGATCTCTTCTATTTTGTGCGGTTTTTTCTTCTATTCATCTATCGCATGCTCCTTCTGCGTGTAATTTGCGTTCTATTATTAGACATGCACGATACAAGTTGAAACGTAATAATGGCCTGTCTAGAATAACCAATAATTTATATACTCCTAATATATATATATATATATATATATATATGTATGTATGTATTTATGTATGTATGTATATATACATATATATATTTATACGCGATCGTGTGTCTTTATAGCTGATTGGAATTAATTATTTCAAGCGTTTCTGGTGATCTATGCGATTTTCTAAGAGCATATAGGCAGATATGTGATCTATTTGCTAACGAACAAAAAAAAAGGAAGAAAAGAAGGAAAGCGATTGGAAGGAGAGTAACGTTTTCTACGGGTTTTCAAATTATAAGGAACTAACGTCCTAACGACTTTCGATACATTTGTACGATATATTAAGGATTTTAATCTTTTTTTGTTTGTTCTTTTTTTTTTTTTTCTTATAAAGATCATGCATGCTTGCGTTCGAATCGACGAACGACGATAGTTACTGCAGTTTTCCTTTTCTTGTACGAGTTTTCCGTTAGTGCGTTCTTAGGGGAGATTCGATTAGGTACATCGAAATTTATGAAAGAGGGATAAAGAAAGAAAAAAAATTGGCTAAATCTAAATCAAACCTTCAAAGTAACGTCACTAAGAAGAGAATTAGTGGTGTGTCCTACTCTGTAGAGAGAACTCTCCAACTCAGCTTGGCTAACGTTCCTCGGTTGCTTAGTCTTTCCCGTATCTGTTCTATCATCCTTCTCATCTGAATTCTTCGTTTTTTCATCCTCCTCGTCGTTACCAGGTGGTAGTCTCGCTTCGCTTGGACTCAGAGCACCGAAAAGCTCAAAGCTCAGTTGCGCTAGGCGCAGTTGCTCTACCAGATATGGTATCGCGGATTCTTTAAGATTTCCGATCACTTGCCGTGCTATCAGTAACGCGGCCAGTTGCTAAAAAAAAAAAAAGAATCAAATTGTTTCGCTAGCGATTCGGTTATTTATTTATTTATTAATTTTTTCTTTTTATTTATTCTTGTCGACGTCTTACATGAATCGCGAATGATTCGATTGTACAATAATGACTTTATACAAGGTGATTTAAAATGAAAGCATACTTTTCCCGTCTCATATGATTTATTAATAAAGATTAGAAGTTAATTGTGGCATATTGTTTTTTTTTTTTTTTTTTTTTTATATACGCTCTTTCCTTAATCATCGGTTAAAGAAATAATTATAGAAAAAATGCTCATGCTGTATCGTCATGATTCACCCTGTATATTGATTATTATTTATCAAATATAAATGTGAAAAGTGTCGTATATACAAATTGCATAATATGTACAAAAGTAAAAGTTTAATAACGAATTTTAATTCAACATCATTTTTATATATTAAGGATATAATATCTAAACATCTCTTTCATATCTATCATACCCTATATAATCTTTTCTATCTTTCATACCTACATATGTGCATGACAATGTGATGCTATCTCACACGATAATAAATGTCTATTTACAAGGATGAAAGAGCGAGATAAAGTTTATCTAAAATGTGGTGAGAAAAAGTGAGAAAGAGAGAGGGTTCCTTACCTCCTTGAGTCTTTCTTGGTCTTGAAGATAGAAGGCGATGTAAAATAACGATAGGAAGGAGTTTACGAACTGAAACTGAAATATATAGTTTCTTCTGTACACTAGCCGTACTTTCGAATAAATTCTTATTTCTTTTGTTTTGCTATCTCCTTCTTTTTGATGTTACATACATATGTACGCGCGCGGGGACATACGTTGACGTATCGGTAATACATAAATACATACGTACGTACGTATATGCGTACGGCCATATGTATGATACACGAGAAACTTTTCCTATATAACAACGTTTCTCAATCATTCTGCCGTGCGACCCAATAAATTTCTTTGTAATTACACAAAGATCGAAATGTTTCTAATGTAAATACAATTTTTAATCCTTTCGTTACGGCGGTCCGCTCCGTTGGAGTGACGATAGCCGTCCTTCATATGAAAGTAAACTTTCGTCAATACATAACCGTCGGTAAGGTTTGGAACGATTGATTAAATTTTTTTAAGAAGGATCAGGATTAACGACGTTTCTTATTTTGTGTAATCGATCATTGTTTGGCCCGAGATCATGGTTGAAATGTAGCATCGCTAACGATCCCATGGGTGCCGACTATAGTCAGTAACGAAAGGGTTAAAAACGTGATAGATCTAAGTCTACGGATATAGCAAGATAAGACTTTCTGTTAATGCGGTATTCTCACAAATTTTTTGAAAAAAAAATTTGAAAAAAGTCAATCGCTTGTTTCACTTTGCCGTATATATTTTTGGCAGTCTTTCATTTCGCGGCTCGTTACAAATTTAACGCGACCCAGTATTGGGTCAGGACTTCGTAGATTGAGAATATCGTTGCTATACATGGTGTAAAGTGAAGCGTCGCGTCGTAGAGAAGTGCTACTAAGAGAAAAGAAGCGCAAGCAGAGAGCAAGTTTCAAAGTAGAATTTTCATGCAGCGATAGAGGCAGCCACGATAAGACATTTATTTTATTTTATTTTTTTTTTTTTCGTAACGAAAATAAAGTGAAGGATCTAATCTTACTTTTGAAACGTCCACCTCTAAAATCACTACTTAATTTTTTTTGTTTCTTTCTTTATTACGTTTTTTATTTTGTAATCGTTATATCATTCCCACACATCCGATTACACGTGCATTTCTATTATCGCAAAAACGAATATTTAAGATGTGAGACAACAACAGGTCATACGTACCATTTGATTTACTTATCGTTAGCCATAGTATAGTATTAATAATGTGCAATGATTTTCTGACAAGAGTATTTTTTGTTTTATCTTTTTTCGTTTTTTTTTTTTTTCATTTTTTTCATTATCAAGGTTTCGCAAAGGCAAGACTTTCGGAAAGATTTTCATTTGGAATTGATAATCGATTGCCACTTTTGAGAAAGCACACGATGGAATGAATCATCACCGATTTAGAGGAGGACAAAATTGACGATACTAATACAACATTAATAATTTGCGTTTGGTTGTCAAAATATCTCATTACCAGTGCCACCTTGTAGATCAGATGATTCTCGTACTCGGTGTCTAGTCGATAGTTTTCTGCGTCCAACATACAAAAATCAAAGATACTATCTACCATAAACTATATATATATGTATATATTATATATATAGAGGCGTTCTCCAAAAGATATATATATATATATATAAAAATAAGGAAAGGTAGTATATAATTGTACCCGAATAATTTTAGAATTATTCTCAAACGATAGAAGAAGAAGTAGAGTAGATACATATTGGAAGTGTATAGATAATTGGAAAAAGAGACTAGCTTTTACGTATCGTCTAGGGATATCGTACTTTCTTGATCGTTCTCTCTAGATAGAAGCTAAGCCGTGAGAAGAGATTTAGAAGTAAATATGCTAGGCCTGTCAGCTAGACGTGCACAAATGTGTGTATATATATATATATATATATACACATATATATGGTGTGTGTGTGTATATATATATATATATATATATATATATATATATATATGGTATATTTAGTACCCGTGGATATAATAATAAAGATTATTGTGAGACAATCGATAAGACGTCGATCGTTCGTAATTCTCGTATGAATCGGCCGCATACGTAACGGAAAGATTAAATTAAAGATACGTAGACTGATACGTTCTTCTCCGTTTAATTTTTCTTCACATACATACCCAAGTCGTTCAACCAGACTGCGACTTTGAAGTACGCCTCGTCCATTAAGGCTATTACAACGGCCAATAATACTTTTGGCACGTAACTCAGCCAAAATCCGTAGCCCCCCGCTTCAAGACGGGCGTCCCACCAATCCTAATCGTAGAAAAAAATCGTATCGATTTGATTCAACGAAATGATCGATAATAAGCCTAAATCGGTTTTCGTAGATTAATATTGCAGCGTTGTGAAATTTTTCTATCGCGTTCTACCTGTATTTGGAAGCTCAGGATCATGACGACGAATACGAAAAATAGACAAGCGGCTATGATCGGTACGCTGACAAAATATCGAAAAACATTTCTCCGCCATCTGGGGTAAGTTGGTTCTAGTCTTCCCGTAACAGGTGATATTTCTAGGGTACCCTACGAAATTGGATGCGTCATTTGATTAATGACCAGCGATAACAATTCGTTTTTTGTTATCTTTGATCAATTATTATTATTATTATTATTGATCGAAATCTTTACCGTGAAGAGAGGTCTAGGTTCGACCAACAAGTCATCTCTTTGATCTAAAGTACCCCATCTGTAGGCCAATTCGGCACCTCTTCGTTTCCAAGTTTCTAGATAAACTGTCGCCCAAATTACGTTGAAGACTGAGAAAAGCACGTACGCCACGTCTTCCACCGCTTGGTTCCTACCGATGATGCCGACCTTAATAAGGATTATAAAATTAATGAAGTCAACACTCGTGTTCTTCCCTTTCGTGTCGGATAATGACACTCGTAAACTTTTCATTTCACTTACAAACATGATAACACGATCATTACAATGACGTGCATCATTTGTGCTTCTTTTAACGTGTTCGTAAAATAATATATTTACCCAATATATGACACCCACAGCGGCGGGAACGATCAAAGCGGTGGTATAATGTCCGAGCCACGCGAAGTACATGCTGATTTTTACCCCAAAATATTTACATATGTCGTCCAATGGTTGGGGACTAAAAAAGGCGCGAACCCATGTCTTTCGTAATTGTTCTAATGCCGGTAGTTCGTGTAATGGGAAGACCTGTACTTTGGGAACGTATGAAACGTTGAGTTTTTAATCGATATTATATAACAATATAAAAAAAAAAGAAAAAAAAGAAAAGAAAAAGAAAAAGAAAATAAAACCACGTTCCCATATTGACCTGTGATATAATGCCTGCCGAGATGCACTTAGGAATAATGGCTTGTCCTTCCACCAGTTTTAATCCTGATAAACTGTGAAGATCCTGCGGACCTGCTCTTAACGTATGAAGTAGGTGTAATACCAGGGACTGTCTTTCTTGGGTAGTAAAAAAATGAGCTTCGTCGTCGCTTCCTTTGAAGCAGCTCGCTTCGGAGCCTACGAATTCCTTCAAACCTCCGCCATATTCTTGACGTAGAGCTTTCGGCAAGTGTACTTCCTCCGCGGCTTTCAACAAACTGCCAGATTTACGATTTCTCTTTTACCGATCAACTTTTCACGCGAGAGACGATTAATCGAGAATATAAGAGATTAACGTAAGAAATTTTCAATAGGAATATTTCGTAGAGGTCATGTATGCATATATCTTTTAAAGTACCAAAGAAGTGTCACAAAAAAGAATGGATACAAATTCTACAGCATAAGAACCAAGGTTAACGTGTCACGAGAAGTATAGAGCTTCCTTAGAAGCTACTAATGACTCCGACGTTGAACATGGCAATAAGACAGCTTACTACGTACTTACACGCTAAAAGGTGCCGTTAAGTAAAACCCGTAACTATCTGAGGAGGCATGATGTCTGACGTGCACCACTAGGCCAGGGGTCCCAGCCCGTAGTCGACCTAAAAGCCACATCAAAGTTTCGTCGCTTGCACCGTTCGGAAACATCATCACGACGTCGCATTTCTACAACATAAAGGAAAACCAAGAACGTGTCGGTAACTGTTTCCTTTTTTTATTTCTAGATACCGTCATTCGTTTCGTTATTTTATTATTACGGTACATTTGAACGAGATAAAACGCGAAACCTTTTATCGTGTAACCACGATAACTATGAACGTTCGGTTTTAACTTTGATATGGTACATCAATCGGAGCCGCGAACGCGTTGGCAAAGGTTTACGACTTTTTACTGGCCTGGCTGTCATCCAAATACATACAGACTCGGAGCAGGTTGCTTGGATATTGTTATATACCTATTAACTGCCATAAAGTATAATATATCTTTTACTCCACCGTCACGTTGATAAAACCATGCCGATCGCGCCGATAGGAATGCTCGCATACTCGCCTAGTCGTTGCACCTGTTCGTTGACATTTTTTTTTTATCCTTTCATTTTATATACCACTTCTTCTCTTATCTATCTCTTATGGTTGATCAACTTCTTCTATGTGTTGTACATGCTAAAGTTGCTCACATTCGTGTATAGGGGAGTTTGTTGATATAACGTAAAATCAATACGAAGGCGTTCATTTAATAATGAAAACACAACCGGACTAGGCATTCCAAGCGAAGCACAGCAACAACGATGAATAAGGTTGGCTGGCTTAATAGGATAAGGCGGCGCTTCGTATTCATTAGGAAGTTAATGTATACCTAACACGTTTGCGATTATATATATCGGTTAACTGACAACCGTTAATGTCTTCAACAATGACTTTTCATAATTTATAGAGTATAAATAACGGACGAGCACAATTCGTCCTTCTTCCTTTTACAATGCGATATCATTTATATATTATTATTATTATATAATATATTGTGTATTTTTGTGTTTAGTCGTTTAAATATGTCAAGCGTGATATCCCTGTATTTTGCTTCAAAAGTTTGCATGAGTTAACGTTTGATGAAGATCGTAATTATTTTCATAGCGAGTATAATGAATATTAATAAGAATATTACAACGAGATAACAAGTTGAATATTTCTAATTCCGTTTACTTATATTTTCTGTACGAACCTGAGTGGGTACTTTTTGTATCCATAGGCGGCGGGGGGTCATCAAGTGGCCAGCACATGGTATCTTACGTCTCAATAAACGTGATGCTAAGAAAGGAAAAAAAAATATATGAATCAGTATTGCAATCGGAATATTAATATCGGAAGGATTAAAGTGAATTTATTTTTAAATTCCAAATGGAAGATGTATAAAAGTGCAGTGAAATTTATTGCAACGTTGATGAACACAGACACAAAAAACTACGCACCCACACACCCATATCCACTCACACACACACATGCACGCACAGACATATACCCGTGCGTGTTAAACGCCTTGACGGTTTTATGCTTCGATTAGAGTCAATGTACTCGTTACATTTCTTGTTGCTCGACGAACGACCCCAAAAGATATTCTCTACAAAGTGTTATTGTTTTATTTCGCATGAATAAAACGTGCTTTCTTTCCTTTGGAACGATGAAGGCTCTTAGATGTTATCAATTAGCAAGTGGCAAGATGAAAGAGAGAAAGGGGTAAAAGAAAACAGCTTCTCTTTTCTTTTTATTTTTTTTTTTAAGAGCCCCGTTCTCGTTGCACCAACCCTTTCGAGTCTAAAGATCGAAATTGTTTGAAAAGAGTGTGAAGGCTCGTAGGTTTCTTTGAGAGAGTTCGTCATTGTTTGGTGTTTGGTTTAAAACGGAATGTGTCAATGTGCATTCAACGACCCCTCTTTCAGATTGACGTACACTCATCATTGTGCAGCGTGAATCGTTCTCTTTCGGCTAGGGCACAATGCATTTCACCAGGTTTCATTCACAATGACTTTTCAACCGATGCACTATAAAACACATCCACAAGAATCGAAGATCGATTTCAAACCTCTCGATAAATGCGTACTTAACGTCCGCATAAATTATTATCTAAGTATGAAAAACAAGGATTAAAATAAACAAATAAAAGAGAATGATAGAAATAGATAGAGTTAGAGTTAGAGCGAGAGCGAGAGAAAGAGAGAGAGAGAGAGAGAGAGAGAGAAAAGAGAATCGACAACGCAAGTTGTTAGAGTGGGGAGAGCGACGATCGAAACACGATGGGGGTTGGTGGGTGGCAAAGGAAAAGGGAAGAGGGAGCGCATGCTGGGTGTGCGTGTTTCACATAGAGAATCAAAGTAACGATTCTCAGCCAACGGAAGTGATCGTGGAGAATCGTGGATTCGCCTTAATTCGGCCACGTATTAAATAATCTTAACGTCGATAAATTGTTAAAACGTTTTTTTAATAATGAAAAGAGTGAAGGTGTGCGAATGGTCCTTTTGCTATATTCCAATCAGAGTTCACATTTGACAGAGGAAATTCAAAAGGATGTGGGGAAAAAAAAGAAGGAAACAAAAAAAGAACAAAAGCTAAAGAGAGAGAAAAGAAGGTGCGCGATTGGTTTGCCAAAACTCACCCTTGTCTAATGTCTCTTTGGCCGCGTGTATGACCTTCCTCCGTCTAAGTCCCTCACCGGCCGGGACACTCGTCATCGTCGATGCACTCGCGTCCTTTTCGGTAGCAGTTGCGTTTCCGGTCGTGCTTCCACCCTCGTCATCGCTCTTCGGACACTGAGCCGACGTTATACCGCTAGGGGTAGTCGATGTTCCGTGGAGGTCGAGGAGATTGATCGGGGACCCCTCGCCGCCTGGCATAATGTCCCGATTGGGCAGGACTGTCGTCCTTAACCGAGAACTCCTGCGCCTGAACTGGACTGATACCCCACCGACTTTACCTTTACCCTACCCAACATAGTTTCCCTCTTTCTCTCTCTCTCTCTCTCACTCTCTCTCTCTCTCTCTCTCTTTCTCTCTCTCTCTCTCTCTCTAGTTTTCTAGTCGCTACCGTCGACGTCGACGACGACGTCCTCTTTTGTAAACTCGCGCCATCTGCACGGATGTCGTCGCACTTTCTTCCTCTCCCTCCCTCACCCCTCGCCTCTCTCCCCTTTACTCTTATTCTCTCTCTCTCTCTCACTCTCTCTTTGTCTTATTCTCTCCCTCTTATTCTCTCTCTCTCTCTCCTTCTATCTCTTTCTATCTATCCTCCTTCACGATCGATGAATCTCTCGCCTTTTCCCCGTAGGGGGTAGTCGGTCTCCACACGAGAAGAACGTATACCTCCTTCGAGTTGTTCGCCCCATTCACGGCCAATCCCCGATACGATGGACTCTTATACTAGATTTTCATACTTCCTTCTCTATGGACATCTACGTATCTTGTGTGCTCTTGGTATATTTCCTTCTTTTTCTTTTTTCAAACGGAATAAAAGTGAGGATTATTATAGAAGACGAGTCGACGCGTTCAAACGATCGATTCCTTCTCTCTCTCTCTCTCTTTCCTTCTCTCTCATTCTCTCTTTCTCTTCCTCCCTCCCCCTTTTCTATATTTCTCTCTTTTTACGTATCTTCGAATGATCATGGATATTAGGTACTGCGTCATTGACTAATATAGTTATATCTACGGTGTTTAATCATAGGATAGGTAACATACATTGATTACGATAGTCCATTACGTCGATCATTTTTATAGTTTTATTTTTTTTTCTAAAAGGGAAATGGTAGGAAGGTTGATGGGTGGCTGGATGGATGGGTGGGGGTGGGGGGAGGGGATGGCAGACAGATGCCACGATGCTATTATCACATCTACGTGTTTTCTCGTATTTTATTAAAATATTTAGACACTTAACTTAAACGCTGTACGATAGGGGACAGTAAATAATTAAATTAAATACATTTTCCGGCACACAATACATGCGGTAATTATTGCGGTGCGCAGGAATTATTGCTTGACCGTGCTCGAGTTTGCCGCACGTTCTTTCCTTGTTTTTTTTTCTTTCTTTTTTCTTTTTCCTTTTTTCTTTATCCTTTTTTCTTTTTCCTTTTTTTTTTGTTCATATACTCTCGTCTTGTCAAGTACGATAATATTTAAATACAGGGACGTTCGCAGGATCCTGACGAATGCAATAAACTAAATCCTTTATACATTTTTACAAGATGTACGTTTTCATTTTTATCGATATGGGTGGCAGTTCGCCTTTAAATATTCCACGAGAACAAAATTCTTCGTAGGACGTATCGAAATTCTTCATCTAACAACTTCGCGGTTTGAAAAATTTAATCGCATTCGCGAGATTATTATAACATTCCTATGGATTTAGATTTTCTTCCTTATGTTTTCTACATTGTCGTTTCCATATCTCTTCGGGAAAACGAGAGAAAAGTGGCTTCGGCCTCGACGAAAGCAATGCGCTCCCGTTTCCACATTTTCAAAATAAATACGAAACGATATAATTGCGATGTCCATCGAATGCATTCTCCGTCGTAAAAAAAGAAACAAAAAACAGATCGTTTCGGCATTCGTTGAACTTCGCAATGAAGAAACCTACGTCGAATCGAATCGAAAACGATGTTTATTATTTAATTCTCTCGAAGATCCCTTTTTCCTACGACTTCCTTCATCTCAAACGTTCGGGTTTGGTCATTACGCATCTTCCTCTGTAACAAATTTCGGTCATGTGGGAGACCTTCGTCGTCGTCGACGTTCTAAGAATTTTACCGAGTATCGTTTCCGTCGTATTGCGTTCACCGATCGTATTGTTTTCTGATGTCGTTGGTAACGTCGTCGTTGTCGTCGTCGACGTCGACGTCGACATCGACGTCGTTGTCGTTGATAAATTCGTTGGTCTCACCGTTACCATAGATTCGTCTTTGGATGATATTTCGTGTATCGTTGTGTCTAAAATCAACGTTGTATTCGAACGATATCCCGACGTAGACGTACCGTCGTCCTCGACGTTTTCTATTAAGATCGTCGTCGTCGTCGGCGTCTCCCCTTGTTCCAATTTCGTCGTGGAATTATCCTCGGCTTGACTCGTATCTTTTCTAACACCGATGGAATCCGTTTCCAACGGGGAAATCGTCCTAACCTCGTTGTCCTCGCTTGAATTCTCCGAGGTACCGATCTTATTATTTTTCTCGTTCTTCACGGATTCCTCATTGGACCTATCCTCATTTGCCCTGTTTACCTTCAGATCGTCGAATACATTCTGAACGTAATCCGTGAGAACTTTAACCTCGGTATCGTTCACCTCTTTAATACCTACATCCTTCTTCGATATTCTATTCCAATCACTCGTCTTCCCGTTCTTATCGTAATTCCAAGTGGAAAAGAGCGAATGATTCAAGGCTATCGATGGATCCGATGGATATCTCACCTCGCTCCATTTAGCTCGGTGATTCCTCGGATAGGGGATATCGACGTTGTCCTTTGACTCCTTGGTCTTTGTACTTTCAACGTTGGCCAAATTTTCCGTCGCCGTATCGATCGATTTGATCGTCGTCGTTTCGGATTTTTCTACGATCGGTGTAGTTTCTGTTAAAGGGGTATCGATAGAGTTTAGATCGTTTAGAGTCGTTTGGGAATTACTGAAATCGGTGGTAGTGATCGTTCCAGTTTCTTGAGTAGTCGGTATTTTAACGTTCTCCGTAGACTCCCTCGTGATCGAATCTTTGGGATTGATGCGTGTACCGTAATACTGAGTGGTAGTTTTTAGAGTTTCTTCGGGATCAATCGTTCCTTCCAATTCCTCTGGCATAGTCGTAGGTATACCGGTCGTAGTACGTAAAAATTTGTGATTCGTTGCTTCGTCTTCATCGATCGAAAATGTCGTTGGTGTTGACGTTAGCCAAACGTTCGAAGGTAATACCGTACTGGTTGATGTCGCCAGCACGGGTAAGGACACCTCATCGGTTTTAAATATTTCCTCTAGAAAATCTTCAAAAACGGATCGTCGCGATCCGTCATTCGTTGATCTCGTGATACTAGATTTGTCCACGGAAGATTTTGTCTGACGAATCGGATTATATATGTATCGATCCTGCGTTAGACTGTTAACGGCGGCATTTATATGCTGAGACTCGGCCGTCACGAAATCATCTATGATCGGTCTTACTCGTACACGTACCCTCTTTCTTCTGTTAGTCTACAAGAAAAATTTCGATACGATAACGTCGTACGACGTTACAAAATACGATTCATAGAATTAATTAAAAATTTGAATAGAAACGAGACGACAAATTTACCTTTCTGACCGCAACAGGATCGCTAGTTTTCTTTGGTATTTTCTCGTCGTCTTCCCCCTCCGTCGACTCTTTCGATAAATTTTCCTCCTTCGATTGCCACCTCTCGTCGTCGTAATTTTCTAACGAACTTATTTTCTGTTGTTGACGTCTAATAGGACTCTCCGTGTGATCGCGCGACGTCATCTTTTGTCCGAACACCGTAGTGGCCTTTGCCATGGATTCTTCCTCGTCCATCAATAATTTCGTTTCATCGCTATTCCTCAATTCGGAGGAAACTACGAAAGTTAATGAATTCTCTGGGCGAACCGTTATAATATCAGCGACTTCTCTAACGTTCTCCTGTTTTGTACGTGCCTCGTTGAATCCACCGGTAGCATAATTGGCCGCGAAACTCGGTTGAAAAGAGGTACGAGATAACTTCGTGGACCATTGACTCTCGGCTCCGTAAATGTCGGCAGGTATTACATGCGTGTCACTCAACGTCGTTGACTTTAAATGCGTCGAATGACTGTACTTCTGAGGAGCGTTACTTCCCAATTGCGTTTGATCATATTCCTCTTGTTGTACTTGCGTTTGGGGGGCTACCGCACCAAAGTTCAATACGAAGTCCTGCGGTGGATACTGGAAACAATCACGTTATCTTTTCTTATTCTTGATCATATTATTATCGGTATACCGTAATGTACTCACGTTTTCCGTAATTGATTTATAGGATTGATCTGGTTGATTATAAGTTTCCCCGAATTGGGATAGACTATCGAAATTTTCATCGTAAAGTGTCTGCTGCTCCCCGACTGTTTCCGGTAGTGGCGGAAGTATACGCGGATAATTTCCTTCCAATGGTACTTCGTTATTCACATCGTAACTGGATTCCGTCGTACTGCTCGTCGTGAGACGTTTCCTTCCAGGACGACGTACCCTGCTACGAGTTCGACTCTGTTTTATATCTTCTGGTTTGTAGTTCGGTCTTACTGTGTACACCGAATTATCGGGATTTATCGTTGCCGGCGGTACATTTTCCGTTGTGGTCGTGGTAATTGGCGTCGTAATTGGCAAAATCGTTGATTTAATCGATGGTCGTCGATTCGTTGTGTGATACTTCGGACGATTTTTTATAGAGTGACTCGGTGGTGGATTGTACTCTATTTCGGTCTCTTGAGCACTGCCAGAGGGTTGTTGTTGTTGTTGTATCTGTAATATAAAGTTAATTGCCACGGAGTATGGAATACGGTGGAGGGTCGACAAACGCGTATCTATCATATCAAATAATAAATATAACGTGAAGTATTTTAAATGGTACACGATTTTGGCAATTTACCCAAAAGCGTATTGACCCAACTAATGCGGTTACTGATATCACTTGGAATGTAAAAGCGTATGAGTACAAATGAGCGAGGAATTGTGGTCGTAATTTAAAAAGCACGCATCAGCGCAATATCGTTTAGAAAAGGATATGTCGAAAATGAAGGCGAGGCATCTGTACGTTTTAAATGAGGAAAAATTCTAAATATAAGAACCCTCTTTTAATTATTAAAAAACTGGTGACGTATGGGGATAATTATTATAATCGATAAGAAGACACAATAAAGAATAAACTCACGGGTAAATTGTTTATTTGCGGCAGTATTGGCTTGAAAGTAACAGGTGGTGCATGGAATCGATTGTCCACTGGATGCACTGGTCGGAAGCTAGGAGGTCTTATAAAGCCATAATCGATATCTTCTTCCAAGGGTTGTTCGGTAGTTGTGGTGGTCGTAGTCCTCGGCGTGGTTGTTGTGGTTGTCGTCGTCGTCGTCGTCGTCGTACTCGTTGTCGTAGACGGCGTGGTTTGTTGTACAAGGGATCGTTGTCTTTGCGAACCAGCCTGAATCTTCACATACTCATAACCACTCATTTTAACTTGGCTTTGCGGGCGCGATCTCGATTTCGTTCTGTGACGATGACCACCAGACGATCGTGGAGAATCCTGGTGATTGACGGCACTGAATCGCACGAATTCGTCTTGCGAACCTCTTGGACGAGTTTGCACGACTGAATCAGATTGCGTTCGGGTACCAACACGACCACGAACACGTTGTCGAATTACAACTGGAGTTGCTTCCGTTGTCGTACTGGTTTGCGTTGTCATCTTTATGGATTAAATAATGTTTTTATAAATGCTTCACAGAGTTAAGAGATAAAAAAATCATGTATTTTTCGGGGCGTCAAGGCGATTGGATTTAAGAGGAGGGTCAAAAGTGAAAATATTCTATCCCTATGCTACTTATCTATATCAAATCGTATTTATACCTACTTGACTTTTCTTTCTTACAAAATTACACAACTTAGACACATTGACTGCCGAAGCAATGTTAATGCATAAACAGATATACTCATATAACAAATCTTTGTAAATAAACGATACAAAAGAATTGATGATCATAGTCATACCGTTTATATTAGGTTTTTACTCTTATAAGAAATTGTACATTAAGGCTTCCAAATATGTCACAAAAGAGGATGTGTCACTAAAAATTTGAGAAACTGAATATCGATCATTTGTGATCTCCCATGGCATTCGACGAATAAGAAATATTTTCTAGTATTAATAGTATCGGTAGAGGGTGGAGGGGATTTGGTACGAAGTAGATATTATTTATACGCATACTACATATATAAATAATTCAAAAGTAGAGAAGATGCATTACCGCGGTTAATGGTCCTTCCGTCGGTGGTGCTAACAAATCGTAAACTTCTTGCTTCTCTGGTGGAAGTGGGATGAAAATTGGTTCTTCGTTTGGATCAGCTACAACACCACTTCCATCTACCTTTCTGTCTTCGACTTGTCCAAAGTTAGCATGCTCGACGTTCGGAGGATAATTCAAGTGGGATTGAACCGGTGCTACCTCGTACGGAGGAGAATATTGTTGGGCTGTCTCATCGATCTTACTTCTTGGATTTTCCGAGGTACCGCTTAAACCAAAGTCCGTATTCTCGGGTTTCTCAGCGTAATAAGTGGTATAGTCCTTAGATTTCTGAACGGTTGGCTGATTGCGAGTCTCACTGTTCTGCGCTTGGTAATTAAATCCATTGACCGGCGCTTTCTCAAGAACGGTTTGATCCAATTCACCGAGCTGACTGCCATAGGCGGTAGGATAGTTAGGATCTTGGGGATAATTCTGAGGATAATTTTGTCCCTTAGAATAGTCCTCCGTTGCAACCGGCGCGTTATAATTCGGTGTAGTTTCACGGGGAGGTGGATAATTCTCAGTAGAGCCGATGCTGGTAGATGGATAATTCTCTTGTGAGAAAGCGTTGAAATTCGACGTGGGTATACTTGATTCTAGTTGTTTGGAATTATGCGAGGGTGTGTCCGATTGCGAATACGGATCAGTCTGTGAGGACGTGATCGATTCGTCGGGAGCAGTATGCTCGTAAATTGCAGCCTGATGAGCTTGAATATTGTAATTTTGATCGTAGGCCTGTATTGCAAAACGGGAAAACAAATATTTTTCTTATTTTCGTGTTTCAGAAAAAATAAAATATCAAATTATTTCTCAATGAGTAAAATGATCGTACCTCGGATTGATAAGCCGTCTTATCGTTATTCCTGTGTTTCTGACCTCTCGGTCTCTTATGCTGATCTACATAGTTATACTTCTGTGTAGTCCCGGAATGTTTTGATTTGGTAGGTTCGTAAACCGGTGAATCGTTATACGATTCGGTAGTCGTTGTGTACCTGGATCCGCTCCTCGTTCTACTGTACGGTCTTCTAGATCTATCGGACGTTCTAGTGCCAGGAGTCGTAGGTGTCATGGTGGTTGTGGGTCGTGTTGGTACTATTCTACTTCTATTAAAAATAAATCGTCGTGATTATTTTTATATTATGTCTGGATATATTTTTATATCTTTATAAACTAGACGTACCTATGACGCGAACGTGGCCTATAAGTGGTCGAGGGTGGCCTGGTTGTGGTGGTCGTAGTCGTAGTAGTAGTCTTTATAATTGCTGGTGTTGTTACAACTTCTGTCGTTGTAGTGGTTGGAATCGTTGTTTGCTTCTCAAGCAAAGAATTAACCAAGCCAGGTAGATGGGGTGAAATCGGTAACTCGGGAGGTAAATTATATTGTGTTGGACCTCTTACTTCATTGGCATCATTCGAGGAAAGTAGAGATTGGAGTGAACTGATCAGATGAGGATCCGATTGCGTATACGTATTATGGTGTTCAGTAAAAGCATTTTTGTTGTTGTTGTTATTGTTGGCATTCCTTTGTTGAGCAAGTTCGCGATTTATCAATGCTAATTGTGCGGCTAAATCATGTTCTTTCGTCGAAGGATCATCCAATGTCCTCGACGGCTGTTCTGGATAATTCGGTGTACTCGAATAAACTGCTTCTTCTTGATAAGCAGTCGCAGTGGTGCCCAATCTAGTCTCATGTGCCAATGTAGGAATTATATGTCTGGAATCTTCATCGTAATATGCCTTTTGTTTGGGTTTTCCAATCGGGAGCGATGGCTCACCTTGATAAATAGTGTCGATTACGGAAGGAGGATTATTATCTCCATAGGATTGCCTAAATCGGAATCTAGAACCACCAGGTGTTGATACCGTGGAATACGAAGTATCATATTTTGGTGTACTGGATAATTCTTGAGTGTAACCAGCAGTTGTTGAACGTTCATAGCCTAGCGTGGTGGGATCTATCCGAGCCAAATTACTTCCAGTCCCGTCGATGTAAGAGTTTGGTTCTATAAGAGGCGTCGGGCTAAGATTTTGTGTAATAATTTCTGGTGTATCGGGTTCGGGAGGTGAAGCATCGATCGTGTTAACAACGACGGATCCGATATGAGGAGCTGGGAATGGGATTTTAGAATATCCTGGTGGTGGATCGAAGCTAAGCGGTGCCACGAAGAAAGGCAACTTGTCGACCTTTCTTTCGACTCGATTATGATCGATCGACGATAAGTACGGGAGATCGAACTTCGTATAACCAGACGGTGGATCTAGATTCGTTGGTCCTACAAATACTTTAGGAGTGTTAGGTACAACCGTGTCTAATACTGCGATTGTTTTAGCGTCTTTTAGAATCCTTAATACATCTGAAATTTTTACTCTCTCCGGTGCCATACTATCACCGCCCATGTAAACGGAAAGAGGAGGTTGATTGGGCGATGGCGGTGGGGTTGTAGTCGGTAGTTGCTGATTGATCCTTGGACGTGGTTGTCTAACACGGTTTCTATGTTTCACCTTATTCGCGGTTTCCGTGATATGTTGTCGTTGTTGTAACTGTTTATTACGTACCAAAGTAAGCGCTTGAGTGTCCTGCTGATTTTGATTGACGTTTGGAGTAACAACCGTGGTCACTTCCTCCTGCCTCCGTTCCTCTAATTTTCTTTGTTCCTCCAAGGCACGTTGAATATCCAATTGTTTTTGTTTTTCCAACGCAGCTAGCCTTTCGTTTTCTCTTTGCCTAGCTTCCTCCTCCTGTCGACGTTTCTCTTCCTTCGCGCGAGCCTCCGCGATTCTTCGTCTCTCGAGCTCTTCCAATCTCTGCTTTTCTCTCGCCTCTCGAAGTCTTTCGAGTTCCCGTTGCCTCGCTATTTCCTCAAGTTTTTCGAGTTCCTTTCTCCTTCTCTCATCTTCTCTCTGTCTAGCCAATTCTTGCTCCTTCTGTAAAATCTCTTGCTCGAGCTGAGCCTTCCTCTCCAATGCTTTCTTTACATCTTCCATTCTAGTGACCTCTTTCGATCGTTCCTCCTTCACGAATTCCAACTGGTCCAACAAATCTCTCGCGAAACTATCTGGCTCTTTTGTTGTTTGCTCAACGCCATCGTTTATTCGATATTGCTGCTGCTGCTGCTGCTGCTGCTGCTGCTGCTGTTGTTGACGGAAAGGATATTGCTTTTGTCCCCGTAATCTCTTGGGTTGGCCCCTTTGTTGTGCTAGCGTCTCTAGAGGAACGTAGACTAGTTGGACCTGAAAACCATCACAAAGTTATTAAAACGTGAGGAAAACTAAGATCATGCTTGAGAAAGAAATCGTTAAACGACATCTACCTCCTCGTTTTCATTCTCTACATTTTCAGGCAAGCCCGAAATACCATGTGCCGTTTGACCTTTCACTCGTTTTCCACTCGGCCGATATTTTTCTTGTTTCCCGACAAAATCTTTAACGTTATCACGAATATCCTCAACTTGGCTCAATTGATCTGCACCTTGTCCTTCTCTCAATCCATCCTCGTGACCTTCGCTATAGACTTGACTTTTGCTATTATGCAAGCTCCCAAATTCTTCGGTTTTAACGTTTAAATTCTGATTACCCTTTACCGGTTGATGAAATCGCTGCGGTCCTTGCGAGAGGAAGTTTTGAGCAGAATAAATGGGTGGTAGAGCATCGGAGGAGGGCAGTGGCGGTACCAGCACGTCCGAACTTATACCCGATACACTTTGCAAATTCGGTATCGTATTTTGCTGCAGCATGCGTTTCTCGTTCTCCGGGTTACCGAAACCGCTCGGTAAAAACGTTTGAGACTAAAACGCGTAAAGACGAGATTGCAATATTCGTCAAAATCAAAAGTTTGACCAACGATACTTTTATTTGTTCCTTTATAATAATCCATTACCTGTAATAGCTGTTGCTGCGCCCTAAGCTGTTCCTGCAAGATCAGCAACTTTTGAATATTCTCTTGGGTCTTTTGCAACTGCAAAAGTTGTTGCTGATATTGTTCTTGAAGGGCTGGCGGTAAGGAGAGAGACGGAAGATGCGGTATAGTAGAACTTCCCGATGAGATCTCTCCATTTCCAACGTCACTCGTTCTAATTTGACTCGAAGTACTCCTTGGATTGGCCAATGGAATCCAATCGTTATTCGATACTTGTCGTGACCATCGTTCACCGCCGACAACACCGATTCTTACGCATAGTACCAGACCAGTGGATAGTAGTATCAACGACCAGCACCTCCGCACGATCTTAACAAACAAAATTAAAGGGATTTCATACTCTTGGCCGGTTACTTTCACAATGTTATTTCGATAAAAGCGATTCGCGATTATGTCACTGTTTTCTTCCCTCTCCCCCCGCACCTCCTCGCCCCGTGGGTAATGACAACTCCAACGAGGAGAGTAAATCAAAGGAATTCGTAGAAAGTCAAAGATTATAATATCGTACGGCATCGTTGCCGTAATGATAATGTCAAAAACGAAATATAACCGCAAGCTCGTCGCGTCGATCACGAAATGTATAAGAAATTCTTTAAATTTCTTGCGGGTTACCGATAAATTAAATCCCCGACGACGACGACGACGACGACGACGACGACGACGACGACGCTATCACTCTCTCTGATGGATCCTTGCGGTTTATCGTGGTAACGAGACCGATGTTATAAACGTATTTATTTCTTAAAAACTTCAATCATTTCAAATTATCCCTTAGCTATATCCTCTTAAATATTTCTTGATTCGGCAATCCCCAAGATAATTTTATTAATTACAATAAGAAATGAGAGAAAGAGAGAGAGAGAGAGAGAGAGAGAGAGAGAGAGAGAGATCATTTTCTATGAGGTAACGATGAAAGAAGTTCCTTCGATTTTTCATCTCAAAGACTTCGAAAGACTGCGAAACGTGTGTGTCGGTGTGTGCCTACGTCCAAAGAGAGATTATCGATTATCGATACAATTTTCCGTTTCATTTCCGCTTCCGGAAGTTCCCGATCGCCTTCGTAAGAGATTTTCTTTCGCTTCTAGCGATACGATGAACCGTGAAATTCGTAGTTACATCGTATAAAATCGGTTTTGCTGATATCAAATGAGAAAAAGTGAGTGAAAGAGAATATGGACGGGGAGTGGAGGGGCGGGGAAAGAGCAAGAGAAAAGTTTTTAACTTGGTCTCGTTAGTTTTTTGGTCCTGTTATGCGTGCGTTACCTTAAATACCTTCGTTCAACATAACGCGGTTAAACATAAATCACACTTTATGGCCGTTCCAACGTGCGTCAGTGAATGTAGTTGACCTTCTCCCCGTTATTGGCACATGTTCACCGAAGGATCCTACGAACGTATTTGAATACGTGCGTAAACGTCGCGAGTACTCTAAATATATCGATCTATTTTTATTTCCATCCATTTTATTTCTTTTCTTTTTTCTTTTGTCTTTCTCCTTTACCATTTATCTCTAAATACTCGAGATATGTTATTTTCTTCGAAACATCAAAAATTAAGTGATTACCGTAACGCGACTTGAAATTATAATTATTATTATCGTCGTAGAACGTATTTACCGATAGATAGATGCCAATATGGAAAAACATTTCACCGTCATATTAAATTAATCGTTGCCGTCATTATCACCTATATTATCGCCATCACGAGAATCGAGATCGTTGCTGCACGAGCCGCGAGATCTGGAGTGCAACCGAACTAACGAACTGTGAAACGTCTAAAAGCATAACGTACCAGTGTTTTCTAATAAATACCTAGACAGGCCGAGCCAACTTTTGCCGGATCTTATTCACCGTGAACATTCCCGTTTATATTAATTAATCTTAATCTTAGATAGTAACGCGAACGATAGTGCGATTTTAAGAGAAAGAAAAAAGAGGCAAAAAATTAAAAAAGAAAGAAAAATTTTCACAAGCTCGAGCTTTAACGTGCAAACAAAGAGAAAGTTTTTTTTTTCGGCTTGATACAATCGTGTATATGTATGGATGTATATATGAATGTATGTACTACTGACATCATTTATATTATGTGCTACAATACACGGTTACAAACAATTTTCATTGCGGAAGATCGCGTGTCCGTCACGCCGTACGATTTTTCTGCTTTCTTCGTTATTCCTGCCAAGTGCATTCCACGAGAGTAAGGCATACCCACGTAGGTGTGTGTGTGTGTGTGTGTGTGCGCGCGCGTGCGCGTGCGCGTATACGTGGTACTTTAGAAAAATAAGTTTCTCATGTGAAAAATAATCGGGCGATATCTTACAGACTTTTTTGGTGAAAAAGAGTAACCAGCTCCGTTGCATAATATTTTTTGCATTGTTCACGAATGAAAAATCGCGTTGCACGCGGGATCCGACAAAGCTTCCATTGAGAGGAGGAGGATTAAAAAACAAAACAAAAAAAAGAAAAAACATCGATCAATTAAAACCGGTGACTTGCACCTTTCAAATTTACGTACACTTCAACTTCTTTTTTTTGGTATTTTGTGTGTGTGTGTTTTTGTTGTTTCTTTCTTGGCGATATTGTTTCGCAGTTCTCTTTCGAATCTGAGAGAAACGACAATGAGCGAGATCGATCGTGGCTCGTAACTCCGGAGAAATTACTTTCTCTCATTTGAAAGAAACGTATGGATGTTTAGAATGATTTTCCTTGCAGGTAGGTCTCTCTTGTCTGTGCACCTTTAAAACAACACGTAACGTAACATCACGAAGAGCAATTTTAACGTTAAACGTGTGCAATTATCGATCCCTTCTCTGTACACAGAACGCGTGTAGTTAAGAAGGCGTTAAAAAGGAGGTCGGCACCTTTCTCTCCTTGCCCGGAATCGACGCGGCATCATCTCCCCCTCGTACCTTTTTTAAAACACAGACTAGACGTCGTCGCGTCAAAATTGTTGTAGGGGGAAAAAGAAAAAATTTGAATTTGTCTATAAACGATGTCGTTTTCTTTTTCTTTTTTTTTTCAATTGAAAAATGTAAAGGTTGAAATAAAAAGAATTCAATATTTTTGTCTGTTTCTTCTTTTTTTTTTTCGGTTTCGAGAATCTTTCGTCGAAATTAAATTTCATCGTCAATAAGTCACGTCGATTCGTTAAAGTTAAATTACATTTCAATGTGATTGAAACAAAATAAAAAAAACAAAATAGTTAATATAATTTAAATTAATGAAATTAATTTTATGTTACCGAGGTGGAAAATTATTCGTAGAAAAATATTGAGGTTCTCTTTAAAAAAATTTCTTCGGGTTAATTTAATCATTAAAAGTGCCTCGTAATACGGTCGTAAATAACGTTGAAACGTCATCAGTGTATTAGTTAATACCTACAAGATAGAGGATATTGTCGAGTATTAAAGTCGTGTATAACTAAAAGTAAAATAACTAAAAGTAGATCGCACAACTACGTACACCCGATAATTTCGCAGAGGATCACCTATCCATAACGTTTAACGATAGTCGATAATTAAATTAATATCTCTATAGTTTACCAAACAGTTATCGTGGTGTGATATTTTCGAAGTATATTTACTATTAATAAAATCGCAACGTGTTCTATCTACTCTTAATAAACTTTAACAATTTTAAAAACGCACGTAATAACTGAGAACGAAATCGTATCTACATACGTAACATAATCAAGGAAACGCCAAAGGAAATGTCATATTTGCAACCTTCGGAATTTCATGCTCCACTTATTCGTATGCACTGCCTTTAGTTTCTTGAACTTTCGTTTCTCCTTCTTCTATCGATAGGTTGACCACTCGATCGAAGCACGACAACGAATCCAACGATTAAAATATTCTATTTTAGTCATTGTAAATACACGTACGTACATACATACATACATACATACATACATACATACATACATACATACATACATGTATATATATATGTATATATATATATATATATACAAATATATATACATATATACATACATTTATATATACGAATATATATATATATACACACAAACGCGCGCGCGTGTGTGTGTACATAACTCGAACGCTTACCCTTCCATGCTAGCGCAAGAACGCGAACTTTTGACAGATCGATAAGAACGATGAGAACTACGTAGGTACGTAGGTATATAGCTACGTTGGAAGATCTCCTTCTGGACATATATACTAACTCAGGGACGTTATTACTGCTTGGATACCATATGTCGGTCGTATGAAATTGCATACTTGGAATAATTATGGATTGGGAACCTACTATTGCAATAATCTCAAAAGAGGACGGAGGCTTTCGGGAACTGTGAGAAAAAAAGAGAGTGAGAGCGTATATGTGTGAGAAAGTGAGAGAAAGAGAGAGAGAGAGAGAGAGAGAGAGAGAGAGAGGAAATATTCAGTGAAAATGAGAAAGATCGTGAGTAGAGAAAAAAATCAAGACGACTAATGATTGATAAAGAAACAAAAAAGAAAGAAAGAAAAAAAGAAAAGAAAAGGAAAAGTGTAAAAATATCAGGTATTCATATTTTTTTAATCAAACCTTTCTACCTTTTTTTCTTTCGTTCTTTATATTCTCTCTTTTCCTTTCTATTAAATGAAATATGATTTTTCATATAAGTACTCCGTCGCCGTTGAAATAAAAAAAAGCACAGGATTCGGAGATCGCTGAGTACGACGAAAGGGTTTACGTGACGTTACGAACGAACGAGAGAATCGCCCCGTTTTTTATTTCCTTTCCCCCCTACTCTTTCTAGAAAAATCTTCATTTAATAACATTGCGTTTCATCCGATCCCTTTCTTCCTTTTAGAAAAAAGAAAGAAAAGATAAGAATTCGAAAATTCTATTCATCGTGTCAAATCGTAGAAAGGGTATTTATATATATATATATATATATATATATATATATACACATATATCATTTGCCTTTTCCTCATTTATTTTTTGTTCTTTTTTCACTCTACTTAATCCAAACACGAGTACCGTCGCCATCAAAGGACCGGTTTGTTTCTCTCAGAGTTGACTGATATTGCTGTTGCTGTTGCTACTGATAACATCGTGAGTAGGTAGCAGTAGCAGCAGCGGTACCAGCGGCAATACCAGTACCAGCAGTACCAGTACCAGCAGCAGTACCAGCGGTAGCAGTAGCAGCACCTTACACGAACGGACGCAGGTTTCATCGGCGTGCCACTTACGTATTATATCTTGTCGATAGAACTTTCTTCGTTGGCCCCACCTTTACTTTCGCCTTCGAACATTTTTTGAGAGTACCCGCACTGTCCCACGTTCCATTCTGTTCTCCCAAGGCGCATGATACTCCTCTCGTATCATTACGAATCATACACGTACCTATCTTTTTCTCTTTCTCTATAAAGAGAGAGAGAGAGAGAGAGAGAGAGAGAGAGAGAGAGAGAGAAAATGAGAGAAAAAAGAAGAGAGAGCGAGTGGTGGAAGATCTGAGAGAATAAGATAGAGAGAGAGAGAGAGAGAGAGGGAGAGAGGCAGAGAGAGAGAGAGAGAGAGAGAGGGAGAGAGGGAGATAGGTACACGCCCGTTCACCAGAGTTTCGAGTTTTCAAAGTGAAACTAATAACCGGCTATACGCTCGGAAAGTAATACGGAGACATGAGAAAAGAGTCTCTCGGTGGAAGGGAATTAATTCCTTGGTTGCTAGCTGAACTCTTATCGTTAAGGGAAATGAAATTTTTTCGACAGGTGGCGAATCCCCTTTTTGCGCATATTTATTTATATATTTATTTATTTATTTATTTATTTATTTATTTATTTATTTTATCACTATTATTATTATTTTTTTTGTTCGTTTATTGACGACCAACTCACGTGATCATGAAATCGAGGAAAGCAGGCAATTTGAAGGGTACGAGAATTTTATATATCTATATATATTCTTTTTCTTTTTTTTCATTTTTTCTTCTATCATCCACGTCCGTCTAATCTTTTGAAATTTTTTTTAAAGAAGAAGATAAATGACATACGACGAAGAAAAATGGGAAAGACTCGTGGAAAAAGATCCGGGAATGATTGGCGGCAGGTCGAGCACGAAAATGAAAACCTTTCAATTGCGTAATCTCGTTCAGCAATGATATCGAGATCCGATCGGGAAAGGAATTACGTTCTCAGAGAGTCACGATGCAATGAGAAGATATATGTATCCACGTTTCGTGCTACGTATTCCTTTTTTTTTCTCTCTCTCTCTCTCTCTCTGTTTTATGGCAAATAGGAGCAAGAGAGAGAGAGAGAGAAAAGACGTGAAAAATAGCGAAAATGTGGAGAAGCTGGAGATCGACGATACGACATACGAGATCTCGGAAGATAGACGTTCACCGACCTCTCGAATTGCGACATAAAGAACGAAGCTGTTCACATACTGACCCCCATTTCGATCCCGGAGGCGTATTCGACTCTCCTCCGGCAAACTACTTTGTCCGTTATATGATTCTTTCTCTTCAACGGGAAGAGGGATGCGAAAGTGCCAAGTTAAACGATAAAAGTGAAAAATTTGATTTGTACGTTAGCATATTCTTACAAATCGTGGTTAACGTTATCCCGCCTCGTTGTTAAATTATTTCGACGATGTTAGATCTATTATCGTTAATAGTTTAACATCGTCGTTAGATAACGATCGATACAATAACGCTTAAAGGTCTTTAAGAAAGGACGAAAGACGATTAAACGAATCGCGAGAGAAATAATTCGAAATTATTCGAATCGATAATTATTTTGTTAAACAATTGCGTTCACTTTTTTTCATATACATTTTATTTGCATTTAAAGGCATTGTTGCAAGACCATTATTCATTCACGAGTCTTTCATATTTACGAGAGCGCGTATAAATGCATACGCATGCGTGTACGTATACGTACGTACTTGTACAACGTTAAAAACTTTAAGCGACGTTGTAAGAGAGTTGGAAAAAAGAACATGTAAAGAAGCATTGAAATGTTCCTAGTGATTTTCCATGTGCAAAAGCGAGAAAAGAACATCCTTCGAGAGAATTTCTTTTTCTTTTCTTTCATTTATTTCATCTTTTTCTATTTTTCTTTTTCCTCGAGCAAACGTTCGAGCAAAAATTATTTCAAACGGAAACGCGTAACGCGCTGTTCTCCGGTAAACGATGAATGATTTGTAAAAAGAGTCACTACTCACTCGTGAACTCACCATTGTGCAGGGTGACTTTGAAGAAGTTGTCGCGACACCGTCGTTTCACCCCCTCACTTCACCCCTTTCCTCTCTCTTCTTCTCTCTCTCTCTCTCTTTCTATTTCTTTCTTCTTTCGTGTACAATAATAAAATGCAAATAGTTTACTAATAATTTATATTATTTATTATTGACGATGTAAATAACACTCTACAACACTGCACCATGAACTTTCTTGCATTTTCTATATATATAATTAAATTTATTTAAATTTCTTTGCTATCGTCTAATCTTTTTTTTTCCCAAGAAAAAAACGTGGACAAACGCAGATGGGCACGCGCGAGGAGGTGTTGTCCAACTCGAGGGTACGCGTACGGTCTTAGAAGCGCGAACAGTTTGAAGGGGCTCCATCGTAATGGAGAGTCTATATAGACTCCCCTCCAAAGAGAGACAAGCTTTGCCATAAAGCGTGTACCCGATGCTATGTAGACGAAACGTGATCCAAGAGAAAGCCTCTCCTTCGATTGGCCAGTCGGAACGGGATCCTGGAAATATACTTCGGTGCACTTTCCGAAGATCGAAAGGGATCGATCGTATTTACGTAAATATATATATATATATATATATATATATATATGTTGGACCGATCACGATGGATGACCTTGCCCACTATGGTCTTACCTGCTACCTTCCATCTGGATCGTTTTATTAGATATGTTCACTTGACGCTTTGATTATGCTCTTACCTTTCTAATTCTAAAAAACCCCGACGAAAATTATCATTCTAATCTTTTTTGTTTGTTAATCGACCATAATGAAAACTCTCGTGAAAACATAGATTGTTTATCGATAGGATCCTTTCTATCTAAGTAACAGCATAACTAATTAACGATGGCATAGTTAATGTACCGAGCACTCTATCGAGAGGAGATTATTTTTTCTCTCTTTCTTCTTTTTAATTTTTCTTCTTTCTTTATCTTTTTCTTTTCTTTTTTTTTTCATTTTTACTTTTTTCCTTTTCTTTCCTTTTTCGTTTCACGAACAACACGCGAGCGTGGAAAGTCAACCCAGGTTGTTGAGACGTTACAGAGGATCTTTCCCACTTTTTTCTTTTTTTCTTTTTAAGCTATTTCTAACGTTCGAACAACATCTTATACGACTTCTCGAAAAGGTTACTCGAGCGATGGGAGTCCAACCAAAAGGGTCGTCGGCCTTTCCTCGTCTCACGGACTCCACTAATGCAAAACGTGTACCTACTTTGAACACGCTAAAGGGAATAGCTTCTTAGCGTTAACAGACTATATGATTTACGATCTTATGTTAAAAGCCAACAATGTTCGAACCTATCGAAAATGGTCCCTTCGAGTGGTTCCATTAAATGGCCCATCAATAATAATGGAAATTTTTACGGCGTAGGTATGCACGTGTAAAAATGAATATACAAATAAAAGGGTATTAAAAGAGAGTTCTCAAGG
Source organism: Dolichovespula media (assembly GCA_911387685.1). Lineage (NCBI taxonomy): Eukaryota > Metazoa > Arthropoda > Insecta > Hymenoptera > Vespidae > Dolichovespula > Dolichovespula media. Next base: position 928,875 of record OU426861.1, read on the forward strand.
AGTATCTGGGTCTCGAAGATTGGAAATATCCTTCCCTTTCACTAGCGCAAGATAGAAAAATCGGTACAAAATTTCTATGTGTACGTACGTGCGAACCATTAGGCCGGAATGAACACATAGAAGAAAGAGAGCTCGGATATGGTATATACACGTATGTATGTATGTATGTATATATGTATAACACGTATGTATGTTTATATGTATGTATGTATGTATAACACGTACATACGTACACGCGGATCGACGGAATCCTTTTCGCTTCTATGTACTTACGTACGTACGTACGTAGGTATGTATAGATTAGGAGTTATCACGCATGTGTGGCCGTGCATAAAATAGAGAATGAGAGGTAAAAGGGAGTCGATGTTAAACCCGTAACACTACTATGTACGTACGTAATATCTAACCCCGACGAAAGAATTTATCTCGTATCGAAGTGGAAAGACGAAGATTTTTCCTTACCGTCGCTTAGCGTTCGGGCGTAGAATAGAAAGGAATCGATTTTCAAGGTCAACGTACGAACGAGAGAAGACTAATCGAAATTCTTGGTTATCGCCCAAGCCACCGAGTACGTGTCGCGCGATACTGATTATTTAATACCTTTAATATATTCCATCGAAATTTGTTGTATAACATAATTACCGCGGTAAATGATATACCAATGATCATAGTTAAACACGAAATCTACTTTAGATTTACTTTGCTTACGATATAGGATCTTTTAGGATTATTGGAAGGATTTATTATGGGTTTTTCTTTTTTTTTTTTTAAATCGGTTAAACGGCTGCTTCTTCATATTAAACAATAAAAAAAATAAACAAATAAAAAAGTCGAGAAAGTATAGTAAAGTATGATCATTATGAACGTAATATATCATTCATTGTTTAAGGAAGGAATGAATAAGTAATAAATTTGTGAATGCTCTTAAATCAACTATAAAATGCATATGTGTATATATGCTTACGTATGCACGTAAAATAGCTGAAACGAAATTTACATACGCGTACATACATATTATACATATCCGACCATCTAAGTAAATAACGTAATTTTCTCATTCGCCGAGATTCGCTTGGTAATTATTCAAAGTATAAGGGACTCAACTCGGGCCATTGTCAGATATACAATGGAGATAACGTCGAAGAATTACCTCTTTCTCAAGTGGCACTGGGTGGATCCACTTCTTTTCATGGATGGTTTGACACTAGTTCTTGCTTTAACTAAAGGGTAATTAACAACGAAAGGGAAAGGAAGGAATTAAAAAAATAAAAAAAAGAAGTATAGAGAGTATGAAAGTTATGGTTCATTTTCCGAGCGGCTCCGATTTCTCTATTTTTCGATTTATCGCTTTTTCGACACGCTCACACCCACACACACACACGCACACGCACACATGCACACAAACAGAATCGTTTTATTTAAAGATAGTTGGTTGTTGTATCGGAGACACGTAGCGAATACGCAAGATGCAATCATCAGTGCGCCGTATATCCGGTCATTGAATACGAACTCTTCTTCTTCTTCTTCTTCTTCGTTATCTACTCCACCTTCCTCATCTTCGTCCTCTATGCCATTGTATGTACACAAACACTGTTCCCTCCCATTCAACATTTTTCATAAGATACACATCACGTTCTAGGTGTAGTTAACGGCCAGAGGGAAATCTCTGCTTTAACGTGTACACTTATCGTGCATACAGGATAATACACACACACACACGCACGTACACATATACGTGGACACAGACAAATCGCGGCGCATACATTCGAAGATTCAACAGAATCTTTTTTTTTTTTTATCGGATGCAACTTCCTCTCCGTGGAAGAAGTCTCGTCTGAATCGAGAAAAAACGTATAAGAAAGAAACATATATTTTATATCCTTCCTGATAATACTTGCTATCGCGGTAATATTATTTTATCCGTCGAAACGAGAGAGAGCAACCATTGGGTTGTGTTACGTTATTGTGATCGTGTCCTTGAGAAGAATTCGTCTCGTACTTAATGTCGTTGCTTAATGAAGAGAGTTGAGAATTTTCGTAAGAGTAAGACTAAGTGACCCCGCACACTACACGATTCCTATCAAAAGTTGCATAAGAGTGGTATACGTTCCGGCTGCCTCTCACTTTTCTTGATCGTGTCGCTCGCTAATATGAAGAGATATATAGTATGAGCCACTACAGTAAACTCGTGCAAAACTCCGATCGAGCTACATTCCCAATGGATAACGTACGATCGGCTATGCCAATGCAAGAGTGACGATTTTCAAAAGTTTCAAACCGGTTCGAAGCGATAAATATTATTATTCACAGACCAACAGGAGAAAAAAGAGAGAGAAAGAGAAAGAGAGAGAAGACTGAATAAATAAATGTTTTAACGAAAACTCTTACTATTTTTGTCCAATTCACATAAATAATTATTCTTTACGATTTTCACGACGGAAAGTTTAGACTAAATTCAACTAGAGAAAATATTTGTTTTAAAGCGATCTATTTAAATTTTGAAAGAGAGAGAAAGAGAGGGAGAAAAGGTCGGTGTACAACCGACGTGAAATACAGAGCATGAGAGAGAGAGAGAGAGAGAGAGAGAGAGAGAGAGAGAGAAAGAGAAAGAGAGAAGAAAATAGTAAAGTTGGTTCGTTGAAAGTTGGAATGTTGAAGTTGTGTTTTGGGTTCGAAACCTAGGGGCGGAAAAAAAATTTTATTCCGCAAATATCACCGATTCTTTACCTTCCATCACTCGGATGACGTACTTTCAAACAAATTCTCGCATCGGCGATCGCTCGAATCCGTCCAACGAGAAACTTTTTATATTTTACACTTAGAATCATAGAACGTTACATACTATCTGAAATAATGTGCGAATGCAGTTCGAAGAAAGAAGAAGTAGAAAAGTGTTACTCCCTTAAAAACTTAGCTATTCGTCATACCTGGCGCGGTAGAATGTACTGTTTTAAATATATATATATATATATATATATATATATATATAAATAAATAAGAAGACCCAGTTCTTTCTCCTTTTTTTCTTTCTACACCTATCTCAGAACAAGATTCAGTCGAGTGCATCGTTCAATTAATTCCAAAAGCATTGAAAATCACCATCGAGTTAGACGGCCCCAGTCGAGACTTTCACCCTTTCTTCAACGGTTCAATGTACATTATATACATACATACATACATACATACATATATACATACATACATACGTACGTACATACATACGTACTATGTTCAGAGAACCAACGTAGTGTTTGAAAAGGAAGTTTAGCTGGTTGAACGTTGCCGGTCGTGTGTCCTTGCGAAATAGAATCGCGCAAGAATATCTTTCTCTTCCTTCTGCGTGCATTCATCGAACTACTTTTCACCGATAGCACTCTTTGCTTTTTCCAGCTGTCTTGTAACTTCTTTCTCTCTCTCTCTCTCTCTCTATCTGTCTGTCCATCTGTCTTTCTTTCTTTCTTACTTTTTCGTCTCTCCTACGTCTCTTTGCGTTCGAACATACCTCTCGGGCTCGTTGCCTTTCTCTTTTGAGCGTTTCCTTTATATTCTGTTCTCGACGTGGCCTTTCTCTTTCAAGCAATTCCTTCATTTTCGTTCTCTGAATGAGAAGCCACAGCGTAGCCCTGGAAAAAGAAATAGGAAATTATCATTCGTCTTTCTTGCCGGTTGGTTAGGGCTAATTTATCGGTAGATGGAAGACAATGGATTTTTATTCGAAAACCAATAATGTTGGGATCACTTCGCAGGTGAAAGTTATCCCGCCCGTAAAATACAATGCATTCCATCTTTCTTCTTTTTCTTCTTCTTTTTCTCCTCCTCCTCCTCCTCCTCTTTCTTCTTCTTCTTCTTTCTTTCTATAATTACATTAATAATAATCGGTCACGGGTATATAGTTTCTCTATCTCTCTCTGTCTTTCTCTTTATCCCACTTTTTTTCTACCTTCTTTTTTATCTCTTTTAAATTCCATCATAAAAGTATCCTTTCCCCTTTTCAATTGTACTCGCGTAATTCCTTGAATTATAGGATCGATCGGTATTTTTCCTCTCTCTCTCTCTCTCTCTCTCTCTCTCTTTGGGGTTGATTAAACACTTCGTTCATTAATTCCATTAATTACTTAGAAAGAACTGAACGAATGGAATTCACTATGATACGATATCTACATACACATATTCTCCGATGAAGTCCTAATGGTAATCTTGATTGAAATTTGAATTTTCATATAACGCGGAAATGAATAACTTCAACTTCGTAAAAGTTAGGCGAAAGTAAACTGTAATACTATCGTCGATTCTGGTTCGGATAATAATTCATTTAAATTCCAATTATTTTAAATCGGTTTCGAAGACGACGTAGCGATGACGTCTTATATGTCTGTCGTAATAATATCCGGAAATAATACTAATCTTTGGAAGTTAATTTATTAGATCGAAACGTTTCGTTCTCATGTTTTAAGGTAACACCTTATTCATCTATATATATTTTTTTTTACGTATTACGTTGATCGTCGATCGAAACATTAATAGATTAAATATATATATATATATATATATATATATATATATATATATATATATATATGTATATATATATATATATATATATGTATATATATATATATATATATATGTATATATATATATATATATGTATATATATGTATATGTATTCTTTAATTAGATAAATCTAAATTCGAATGATAATTCATTAGATTCTAACGTGTTTCATTATTAATTTAAAGTTATGCTTACTCGTCTATTTTGATCGATTAAACGATCGTTTATTTAAAAAAAGCTAATAAATCAAGCATTTCCTGGCTTCATAGAAAAATATTTAAATCAATGAAGAAATTTGTTTGAAAGACATTTCTTTCAATTCGATTACTCAACAAATATTGCCTTTGAAAAAGCAATTGGGATTTTTACGAGTTTCGAAAATATCGAGAACGTCGTGTCGTATAATTGGCACGAGACAACGGGGAGGGGAGGGAGAAGGGGAAGGAGAAGGAAGAGCGAGAAAAAGAACTTGGAAAAAGAGAAATATATGTAAATATGTAGATACTGAAGAAGATGAGCGCGGTCTACGAACGTAAAAGTATGCGTCATGTTATGCGAGGAAGGCGCGTCGAGGTCATCGTGGCGGATGAGCAATGAACTTGACCGGAAGTGGGTCAGGGTAGATCTTCCTCCATAGAGAAAAAGTATCTTCCTCCTCTCATGTTAAACACGCTTTTGCGTTCTTGTTACGAATAAGAAACGAAACAGATTATTCATAGTGAATGTATGAGCTTACGTATAAATTGCTATAAACAAAGAGGGACATCCTTTGTAAATTATAAAAAACCGAAGAAAGAATTAAAAAAAAGTAAAGAATAAGAAAAAAATAGTAGTGACACAACTCGCACATAAAAGACAATATGTACATATATATATATATATATATATATAAATGTATATTTACTGTAAATGTACATCGTGTCCTATTTCTAGGAATGAATAATCGAATTATTAAAGTTAATTCCATACGAAATTTCACCTATTACGATAATGATCGTCCGATGCTTGAAACGTAACCGAGTGAGACTGTAACATATATAAAATATATAAGTTCCTTCCTTCTCCCCTTATACATATATATATATGTAACAAGTACATATATGGAAGGAGTCTAGACTCGTAACATAAATTATATAATCGACTTAAATAATAAGAGGTAAATACCGTTACGAGATAGTACATGGGTGTGTGTGTGCGCGCGCGTGTATGCGTGTTTGCTCTTATGCGCCACTATTGTTATCGTGACATACGATTTGTGAATATAAATGTAAACTCGACGCAACTTGTTCATTATGTTCGCACGAACTCGGATGTGTCATTGGTAAATGTATCGTGTACGTGGGAAAATGGCCAGGGGGCAAGGCAGATAAATATGTTACCGATTTAAAGTTCAATCAGGAAAAAAGAAAAGAAAACGATTGACTCGCCCACTTCGGCTATGCTATGCTAGATACAAACCCGACAAAACGTAATAAGCACGATTCAGTTACTATCGAAACGTTATCGAAAGTATTGAAATCATGATAGAGATCACACTTGGTCAAGATCTTTCCCATGAATAGAGTTGGGTGTTGTCAAGTTTATTGTCGACCTACATACATATATGTACATACAAAAGCATTGTGCGATGACAGTCAGTAATTTAAATATTGCATATGAACGTGGATCCATTCTACACAAAATGCAATGTAAATGTATGTGTATTCGAAAATGACGATTACAATGTCGTAAGAAATCTCGATCGAGAACATTTTATCAAGATGATCGTAACAATGCGAGGAATATTGTTAACAACAAGACGATTAGAAACGACACGCATTTATCTTTATCTACGTTTTAAGAAAAAATAAAATGAAATAAAAGAAAAGTAAAAAACAGAAGAGAAGAAAAAAATTTATGTCACGAAAGTTAACGAACGATAATGTCACCGATCGAGAGTCGACTTTTTCTTTGGCTCTGTCGATGTACGCAAACGATCAACTTTGAGAGTAATTTTAAACAATTATCGTATCATAGTTTTTCTCTTTTTTTTTCGTTTTTTGTTCCGACACGTCACCGACAACTTTCTTTTCTCTTTATTTTTATTTTTTATTTCGCGTAATCCTATTTTCGTCACACCGTACCAATGCCCCCGTTATTTTAATTACCAAATAAACAAATAAATCCAATCGATTTGTAAAATTCTCGAATATCTTAGGAGAAAAAAGAAATAAATCGTTTTTCAGACGATTATGTAAATGGAATAAAACCGAACGAAAATTATGCGCGAATCGTATCGCGTAGTTTATCTCTCTCTCTTTTTTTTTCATTTCTTTCTTTCTTTTTTCTTTCCTTTCCTACTCGAGCAAAGTAGATTAAGAACGTAATGATCAAACCGGTTAGAAGCTCGTGGATCACTCAGAGAAAGTGGTATGTGTCTTTCTATCTCGTGTCCCTTATCAACTGGAATCATGAAACTTTAAAAATATACGCCACGAAATAATAATAATAATAATCATAACAATAACTACAATTTGGCCAATGACGTTGAGGGCGTACGATTGGCGCACGAGAATATACTTTAAAAAAAAAAAAAAGAAGAAATAAGAAAAAAAAAAAAGAGAACTTTCATCGGGGCGTTGTAAGAGCTGGGTAAAAGAATGCGACTGATCTTACTGACTCGTTCTTTTGAAGAAAGGAGCCTCGTTCCATAGAAGTTTCTATACTACTTATTCTACTTTAAAGACTATAACGTAGTTCACAGAAACGACGGGAGTCCGGTACTTCGTTACCCTGATATCAACTCGATCCGGATGCATCGAATAGAGGCGAGAAAACTGGACTTACCGGCTTGAACTGCCATACCAACCCAATTGTAACTTTCCACGGTAAAGTATGCGCGAAAATTTCCGTTGTAACCTTTTCAAATCGTACATACTCGTGATATGTGTGTGTGTGTGTGTGTGTGTGTGTGTGTGTGTGTGTGTGTGTATTTATGTATGTTACTATTTCTTCGTTCTATTCCAAGAGATTTACTTTTATACGATGCGAGTATCTTCCATCGATCTTCGTTGGTAATATTTTATTAAAAGAAGGAAGTCTTGGTGGTGAAAATATCGGAGATAAAGAAAAGGAATGAAAAGCAAAAAAGAATAGGAAAGAGTGCCAAAAGGAGAAAAAGAAAAAGAAAAGAAACGAACGATCTCTAAGAAGAACATCGTAAAAATTTATGTGTTTTTAAGAAAGTTCGAAGACGAGAAGAGACTAATCTCGACCTCGACTTTCACCTTCTCGCAAGGTCTAGGCCGCTTACAAGTCTGATCCTCCTCCAGGCACAGGCACACAAGTTCTGTAATGTACATATGTGTGTCTCTCTATATATATATATATATACATATATATATATATATGTATATGTATATGTATATGTATATGTACATACGCCCAATATACAAACCGGAATTACATGCGATGAACTTTTCTCATCTGAATAGAAATTTAACGCTCGAATAATAATCGTATATCGAGGTCAAAGGCTGAACGAATAAATAGGATAATTTAGAAATCGTCGACTGGTAATCCATATTTTTGCGAACGTTCACGCGACACTACCACGTTAATGTATAAGAATCCATCGTTAAATTATGAAATTAATATGAAATTAATATTGGATAAGCTCTTTCTCTCCCTCTCTCTCTCTCTATATATATATATATATATATATATACATACATACATAGTGACATCTAATTTATATGATAATGCTGTCATATTTCTACTCTAGATGAATAGCAGTTACTATGCAAATATTATAATCGATTTTTTATTTCATGGGAATTGATCGAGAAACACATTTGCTATGGATATTAAAAGCTTCGTTTATTTCCAATTTTATTTTCTCTCTCTCTCTCTCTCTCTTTCTCTCTCTCTCTCTCTCTCTCTCTCTCTCTCTTATCATATAATAATAACGATCTTATCACGCATTTTTTCGTAAGTACATTATATAATAACGAGAAGATGAAGGAGAGATTATCAATCGAACGATTTAGTAAGAAGATCGAAGGGAATTATTTGAAGATCTTAAAGAAGTTTCAAAGATAGCATCGTGTCTTCTTTCGTTACTTAGTCGCTTGATCGGAAGGCTCTCTCTCTCTCTCTCTCTCTCTCTCTCTTTCTCGATGTCTGGCAAACATATTATTTCGCTTTATTTATTTATGTATTTTTTCTTTAATTAATAATTTATTCATTCACTTTATTTTGCTTGCTTGTTCACGATCGGATCGACGACGACGACGACGAGGCAACCGATAAAAATGCTGTCTATCGGATCGCGATCGCGAACGTTACTTTTTAATTCGTTAATTTTTAATTTTCAATCAAATCATTGAAATTTCGCGCGAGTATTTATTCTGCTTTTTTTGTGTGTTTTTGTTTTTTTTTCCTTTTCTCTTTTGAAATATTATTAAGTTTAATAAGAATAGACGCAGACGTGCACGGAACGATTCGACAGACCGTAGAGCGAGCTAATACCCATTACCGATTAAAAATCAGAAAATAGATCTCGTGCAGCTCTTCGTGATCTCTTAAGACACTTACTCTTTCATCTTCTCTTCTCATTCCTTTTTTAACACTTAAGAAAGATGCGAAGGAAGAAATGCGTTATATCACACAGGAAAAAACTCGAAACATGCAAACTCGAAAGTACACGATTTTTTTTTTGTATTGTTTTTTCTTTCTTTCTTTTTTCCAATACAACAAACGTGAGTAACAACCGCGTGTATGTACGTGTGTTCGTGTACGCGTGCTTTTCTCGAAAAAGAAATAATAGAGAAGAGAAAAAGGATGTTGTACGCGTAGGTATATAATGTGTGTGTGTGTGTATAAGTTAAAATACAGAGGAATTAGAGAGAGAATTTATTATATCGTTTGGAAGAGTAGAAAAAGACTTTGCTAATAAATATCGTGAAAACGATCGATAAAATCTATAAATCTATCCACTTCCGCCGGATGCTTGCTCGCTACTATCTCTTTTAATACTGACTTCAATGCGGCAGGTACTTCTTCCCGTTTTCCCTTTGCTGATTTCTGAACGTAATGTTCATATTATCGGCGAGATTAATTGACGAAAAAAGTCAAGGAACACGGTGAATTGAATTAAAAAAATTATCGTAGATTTGTGTAATCGATTGCACGTCGTCTGATGGAACGCTACGGATAACGTAATTAATTCCAATGAGATTATCGTAACAATCATTATCTTTAAATCGAAAATAGAACATTCCCGTTGAAACGCGTCCAAATGTAATATACAACGTTTAACGAAAATTACAAAGAGAAACCAATGTTATTGATATGGAGCTATTAGTTTTTTTTTTCTTTCTTTTTTCTCTTTCTCTTTAAATTACCACCGAATAAGCTAAGTAGGAAAGTGTGCTAAGCAATGATTAAATATCTAATTAACATTTCTAGAAACTTCATATGATATATTCCGTATACCTACGAGATAATGATCACGTCAAAATGCGTATCAAATTCGTAACACATTTCACCGTTCTTCGATCGACGGAAGATACAACACGTCGCTTATTGTTTTTCTTTTTTTTTTTTTTTGATTTTTTCTTTGTTACTTTTTTTTAATAATTAATTAATCAATTAATTAATTGAACGTATGTCCGTAGTAATGTATAAATATAAATACGTTAATATAAAATACAAATGTAAAATACGAATACAAATACGGATAGAAATAGGAATTGTTTGATGCATTACAAAAACACGCTTCTCTGGACGTTCCGCTTGACGTCCTTGAAATACGCACGATTAGAAGAACGAAACGATTGGAAGAGGAAAATTTGGTAAATAGATAACGCCTGCATAATGTTGCCGGCATAATATAGGAAACCGAGAAATGGGTCCAACAATATTTTGTCTCTCTCTTTCTCTTTTTTCTTTCTTCTTTCGTCCTTACTCTCTCTCTCTCTCTCTCTCTCTCTCTCTCTCTCTCACTCTGTCTCTTTCTCTCTCTCTATCTATCTATCTATCTCTACCCCTTTTCTCACGATTCACGCGTGCAATTCGTTACAATGCAGCAAGAAAAATGGAGCAATGCGTCATTCGCTTTCTCGCGTTAAATGTGAAAAGAGAAAAAATTCCGAGGTCTTCATGTGAAAAGAAAAAAAAAAAGACGACGAAAAAAATTTTTTTTATTTAGTATAAACTAGATGCCATAGAAAAAAAAAGAAAAGAAAAGAAAAGAAAAAATGTTAAAGGATTAAACGAGCCAGCACATTTGTTATTTCTGCATTTTCTTCTTGACTCCTATTCATTTTCTTCAACGGGTAATCCAATAATTCTCGAAAGGAAAAACGCGAAATAACGCATCGTAAAACATTTACGTATGTGTTAGTGTGTGTATGCGTGAGAATAAAGACGCGATATTCGTTAATACATATGTATCAATATATATATATATATATATATATATATATATATATATATATATATGTATATATATATATATATATATATGTATATATATATGTGTATTTTTAAAGATATTTGATCTGTTTAATAATCTGTAATATAATTGTGATAATGAGATTTTTTATAACGAGTATCGTATGCAGAATATTTACTATACTTCATAAAATTCCATTTTCCTCTTGTCTTTCTTTCTTTCCCATAGCTTCACTCTTTCGTGTCTGACCCTCCTGTCCATTCTATTCAACATATTTATATATATATATATATATATATATATATATATATATATCTTTTTATAATTTAATTTATTCTCTTTATCTTTTTCTTTTTTTTATTATTATTATTATTATTATTATTATTATTATTATTATTATTATTATTTTTATTATCTAGTTATATAACTTTTTTCCTTCGCTTTCTCTCTCACTCTCACGCATTCTAATCGTTTTCATTACACATTAACAATTTCAATGGCTAAGCTATAACAACACCAATGGACGAAACGATCGATCGCTTGTTCATCTGAGAATAGTGGATCCGTCGCATTCATTTATACCATTTATTATTTTATAACTAATATTTTGTTTTAGTCGAAATTGTATTAAATTCCGTATATATATATATTTATATATATATACATGTGTGTGTGTGTTTGTGTGTATATATATATATATATATATATATATATATATATATATATATATATATATATAATCGCATTATTTTTGACGATATACTCACGAAATGCAATCTATTTTCCATAGGAGATACTTTCAAAGAGATTCCGTCGATAAAGTCTCTCGATTAATACTCGAGAAAATTTGATTCGTTAGAAGGATCTTCGCCGATAACGATAGACGATTTATAGATTTGCGTAAATTTTCTTTATCCGTTAATCTAAATGTTTAAAGTTTTAAGAGAAGAAGATTATAAATTTGCAAATCTTCTTATTACGAATAATCCTATCACAAAAATACAGAGAGATAATATCAAAATGTATTGGCCATTCATTATTTCTCTAAATGTTTTTTGCTTTCTTTTTTTTTCTTTTTTCTTTTTTTTTTTTGATCTTTTTCTTTTGTCTTTAATTTTCTTCTCCTTCTTCTATAGATCATGTTTGTTTTTTAACAGATTATTCCTAACGAGACGTCACCATTCAATGACGTTTCTCTCAATAAGAAATGTATTATATAATATAATACGTGTTGTTGGTCGTTCGTCCAAATTACTTTATTCATTTATTTGTTTTCTATCTTCTTTTTTCTTTTTTCAATATCGATTGAATCCCGATAATTCCGGTGAATGAAAAGAAAACCGAAGGATTTCAATGAAATTTGATGGATCTGTGTTTTGCATTAGAAACACTCAAACCGTAAAAAATCATTCATAACTCGCATGGATGTATTTAAGAAAAAGTTAACGTATTATACAACTTAGATACGATATCTCTATTAAGAAATTACTACTGTAAATCCTAATTATTTCTTCTGTAAGATTTGTACTCGTTTAAACATCATCGCGTCAATAAATGTGTTCTCCATTTATTGCTGACACTTGGAAATTCTCCTGTACCGTTTGACGATTTATTTCCTAAATAAAACGAAATGTTTCGTGAATGTAGAGAAAGAAAAAAATAGAAAAGAAAAGAAAAGAAAAAGGAAGAAGAAAGAAATAATAGTCGCAATAAAAATGAACTATGAGAATGATTTAACCATCATCACGGGGGGATCTTGAGTTCATCGAGTATAAATTATTGACACACCAGCAAGCATTATAGTCAATAATAGCGAGATATCAAGCAAGGAGATCATCTTTAGACAAGGCAATTTTTTGTCATAACTCCTCTCTCACATAACCACGACCAATGAAAGAACGTATTTCTATTTGTAATACTAAAAGGATAGATATTTTTTTGTTGCGAGCAAGACCGTTTAACACGTCAACCTTACCTCATGAAGACAGTATGTATATATATATATATATATATATATATATATATATATATATATGTATATTTATATCTATCTATCTATCTATCTATCTACCTATCTATCTCTCTCTTTTTCTTATTTCCACCCACCCCTCCCCCTTCCCCCATCCACCGGCCCCCATTTTTGCCCCAGTTATCGATCGAGTAAGTTCACTGAGATGACCTTCAAAAAAGAGATAGACGACGCACATTGGTCGGTCTCTACGACGGAAAAACGATGAGATGCTTCTTCTTCCTTCTCGATCTTCATCCAGCTGATCAATGGTCGTCGATCAGTCGACGTCGACGATTTGATCCAGATTATCGGTAGGTTCTTTTCGATGTTTCAATCTCTTACGTAAGAGTACCGACTTTAATATACTGGATGACCTTGGACCCGCGACTTCCGGCCGCGGGCCATTCTGTTACGCCGCTTTGTATCTTTTCCGTTGCTCCCTTTTCGCGGTGTTCCCACCGCTAACACCCGAGCCTCCTCCACCTCCTCCTCCTCCTCCTCCTCCTCCTCCCCTTTCACAATCGGCCGTAGGTAACGGCTTCAGTTCCCTGTACAAAAAGAATCACATGAAGAAAAAGAGAAGGAAAGAAAGAAAAAACGGGGAAGGTAGAAATAAAAAAATCGAAATTTTACGAAAATAGGTCGGGCGTCCCTTTTTAAACGGTGCTTGATGTGTGTATGTGTGTCTGTCTGTATGGCTTAACGAGTAAGTTATTCGCTTACCTATAGTTAAGTATCTCCTCGTCGTCGGGTACTCGAGATATCAAATCTAGTACCTCGTTGTTAGGCACCGAATGTGGCCTTAAGATTTTCCTCGAGAATTTGTTCACACCCCAGGCTAATATAAGGTACCTTATTGGTATGTAATACAATACAGCTGCACCGATTATGGTCAATGTCATTGCCAAATAACTGAGGTAAGGAATTGTGAAATTAAATAGATTCTTTATTCTCTCGCAAAGACTGGCGATATAACCGATGGAGTTCTGTACGGTTTGCGTTACCTCCTGAATCGCCTGTAATCGTTCCTTCAGACTTTTCTTCTCTTCCTGTAAATGAGATTTATCTTATCGTACGTCGCATAGTCTCGATCGCGCGCGTACTTCGATTAGTTCGAAAGGAACAAACCGCCGCCGTCCTCTCCCCCCCCCCCACCCGCCCGTAATGCTCACTTTGTCTTTATCATCCTCGTCGTCGTCGTCGTCGCCAGGTGTTACTGGTCCATCGTCGGACATTATTTCCGACGTATCTTGAAAGTGCGGGCTCGTTTGATGCGTCAAAGACGCACCAGTAACTGCGGCTACCTGTCCGCAAATCCACTGATTGAATCCACTCCCATCCTCCATGTTAAGCTGGCCGATAGCAAAGAAACACGACATGCGGCATTGCAATCAAGTGATAGGATACTTCTATCAAGCGTGTCATAGAAAAAAATAAAAAGAGAACGAGAGAGAGAGAGAGAGAGAAAGAGAAAGAAAAATATAAATAGAGAGAGAGAGAGAGAGAGAGAGAGAAAGAAAGATAAAGAAAAATATAAATAAAGAGAAAGAGAGAAAGAGAGAGAGAGAGAGACAGATCAAGATACTATGTATGTTAACGTGTAGAAAGGTAACGACGTAAACTACTACTATTTCTACTAGTAGTAAGATTACCGGTGGATCGACAGGTGTCAGAGTGGATGACAGTGGGCTGCTAAGGTATTCCGCTCGAATAGATTCCAGTATATTTTTCATCCATGCTTAAGTAATCTTCATTAGCCGTTATAGTAAAAAAATAGAGAGGTATAACGAAGTGGGCGAATACTAATTTATGTACATACAGATTATTTCAGCTCGGTAGATATGTTATGTTTGAAAATGGATTTTCTTTTTTTTTTTTTTTGCTTTTTGCTTTATTCACGATGCAATCGATCAAATGCAGGATTCCGATCTACTTTCGGCGAACGTCTTTAAAACTAATCAGAGTGCTCTAACTTTGTAGTGAAAAAAAATTCTATATTATCCAGTAAAACTACTAAAGAATTTTTTTGGAAAAAGATTTTTGGTTGGGCTTATTGGGGTTATTCGATAAGATACGTATAGTTGCGATATCGGCACAGCGAGTGTTTTGAAGCGATAGAGCGAGTTTAATGGTTTATTGTATTTACAGAAAGCATCATAGTTTTAAGAAGCCTATTGCCTTACCAGGTAATATTTGAGAAGTATCAATAACGCCAATGCTGGTATCATGTAAGGTTCGAAGTAATAACATCCAAGAATGAAGAGAGTCAGAGCAATGATACTCCTTGGTTTACTTTCCCACTCCCAGCAACTCCTGACCGTAGAAAGAAAGAGAGAAGTAATCGAATGTAATATAAACAAAGGATGCTCTATAAATATATAATTACAATACTTAAGGATATTGTTATTTGTTTCTATATCGTATTAACAAATTCGAGAAAAGCCACTACTCACTGTATATACTTTCCCATTTCGATGAAGAATAGTATGACAGCTTTGAGCCTAAGTACGTTTCTCAAAAAAACCTGTCTCTTAAATTTGACCTCAGGTTCCATATACTTCTTTTCCTTGGGATTTAAAGTTCTGATGCAAGCTCTGAATACGTTCCAAATTACAGTCATTTCAAGAAGTATCTGAGGCGAGTTTCCCTTAGCCCGACCTCTCAGTTTCTTATCCTTCAGAGCGTACCACCTTTTCTCTCCATTACGAATCCTCAATAAAGGAATGGCTACCTTACCGAGAAACTCAACCTTGTGATCCCTGTCCTCGTCGTAAACGGTTACCTCTAGCACCGAATTAATATCTTTTACGTTGCTTCACGTGAAAAAAAAAAAGAACAAAGAAAATTATGATTCGAATTATATTTAATATCTACGTACATTAATGTCGGGAAGATTAAACACAACTTACAAAGTGAAAATCTTTTGCCAGTTAGGAGCCAATGTTTTATATTCGGTTTGCGTTTGCAATCTAGCATTGACCAATTCCAGGACGCAAAAAGGGTCACTCTTACCACCTAGATCAGCTGCTGCGAGACCTTGAGCTCGATATATCTGAAAGGCAATGAACGCCGGAACGCCAGCTTGAAAGATCAATAATATCGATGGTACTTGATCAAGACGGATGAGAAAGCTTTAAAGAACCGATGGATGTATATAAACCAGATCTACTTTCTCCATTTAGAACGAGGAACAAGTTCTTTAAAAGCTTACAAAGGAGAGATCTATTTATTCATTAATTTAATTATTTATTTATTTATTTATTTATTTATTAGTTACAAGGATCGGTCTAAGAAACGTAGTTAAACTCTGTATTTGTGTGTATTTAATGACCGGTCGATGTAAGCGTCCTTGTTTTTAAATTCTTAAGTTCGAATCGAGCCACGAAAGTCGAATACAATTACTTATCTTGACACACTAACTATGCAAACAAAGATAACTATTATCTGCAATTACCTTCACCGTCAGATGACCAACGTCACGAGGCCTCTGCAACGTATTTAATAATGAATATCTTTGTATTAAATTAGTTCTCTCCCTAGGCGTTTCTTCGTGCACGGCTAAGTCGCTTATAGTCTCGCTCGCTGTGGTACCACTGATTGTTAACAGAAGAAAAATACTTCCGGAACCATCCTCGAGATCTCGCCATAATCGATGAGTAGTCTCACGTTCCAACGTTGCTAAATTTATTACGGTTTTACCCATGAGATCGTCCTGATGACTTCTATCACGATCCCAAACCGTTACTTCCAATTCTTGCCCTAGATAAGGGTCCTCGTAAAGGTGAAGATCGAATTGTTCGAGCCATACAGGGTTTAATGTCTTGTTTACCACTTTTGATTTGTATTTCTCCGTACCGAGGCTACAAATTAATCAAAACAATTTAATATCTTTTTTTTATTTTTCGTTGAACGTTATATAAATATCTTGTTTATTTCTTTTTTATAGAAGTACAAAATCGATATCGAGATTAATTATTTCATATATTTATCATTAGACAACGTTTATATTCAATATTCAGTAATAAAAAAAATATTGATGAAAAGTACTGATTTAGACGTTCACTATATATTTGGCAATTCATTATGTATCTATATATATATATATACGTATCTATTTATATATTTACCGAAATTTAACGTAGGGATCGGACAAACCCTCTATATCCATCGGCAACAAGCTTTTAGCTTCGACCAGAACAATCGTTACCACCGAACTCCATATCTGCGACTTTAGTTTTCTATTCACGTCCGCCAATCGATTGGTTTTCTGAAAATACTGAAATTCAAGAATCTCAAATCATTTACGTTCTAAAATCATGTAAACATATATATATATATATATATATATATATATATATATATATATATATCCAAACAATGATAGTTATTGTGGGCTGTAGTAGTATAAAAAATTCTTAAGAAAAAAAAAAGAAAAAAAAAAGGGAACATCGATACCCTTTGTATGTCTTCCATTTTTTCTTTGAAATTATCCATCAATCTATCGAACAATGGATTATTCGGCTTGATTTCTTTCAGCCTCAAAAACCCTTCCGTATCTGTAAGCCGATTCCCAATAGTAGATACATCCTCGGCACTGTGCGATCGTAAAGGTTTCTCGAGATTTTTCAAATGCGAAATGACGGTTTGTTCGTCGACAGAGGAACGTTCCAATTTCGGCGAAGCCATTCGAACCCTCCTTTTAGGTTTTTCCTTCAAAACGCTTTCGATTTTTGGCTCCTCGTTGTCCTCTTCGGCAACAGTAAATTTAAATTCGTAAGCCGTATCCTTGAGACCAGTCTCTCGAGTCTTTCTCAAATGAGATTTATCGTTCGCGTCGGATTTGCATCGATCGATGATCCAATTCTCGATGGGTATCAACCACGGATGCTTCTCGATATTATCCTCCCATATTTTTTCAACTCGATCCTCGAGCTTCTTCTCAACGGAGACTAATTTTTTATCTATCGAACTCTTCAATGCCCCTATTGTTCTCCTCTCCCTTTGTCTCTCGACTTTTTTCTCCTTTTCCACGCTCGTCCTCCCAATCGAGGACGACGCTACCACCATCAATGGATCCACTACGATCGTACCCTCCTCGTGCTTGACCTTCGAATCATCCTTCGAGGTTCCCATCAAAGGAGCCTCTTTCTCCCCACTATGTTTCTTCAGATCAATGTAAAAATTACTTGAAGAACCATTGTCCAACGGTGAACTATTTACCATCGTTCCCGAATCGATATTTTTCGTGCTTTCAACGGACTCTTTTTCGTTCAACCCTGACACTTCCTTCGACGAATATTTAACGGTGTCCTTTTTCTTGGGATCGTCCATGTTGTTTTCTTTCTTTCTTGTTTTTTTTTTTTTTTTTTTTTTTTTTTAACGAACGAAAGTAATCTTTTGATCGAATGGAAATAGAGATCTTTTAGAAAACTCGGAGAAAATTTTGGAATCTGTCCTTTTTCGTTTATATCCAATTGTGATGGTAAAAGAAAAGTTATCTGTTTGGAAGTGATATCAAAATAATCCTTAGTTACGTATATCTTTATCTGATTCCTCAACCTATTTACTTTAGCAATCGATCGAACTCATATTTCTATCCAGTTTTAAACAAGTTTTCACTCTTCAATTTATTATCTTCGTGATCGACGAAGTTACTATTTCCTAGAACGCAGTCTTCATCGTATTTCACAAGAAAATAATAACTAGCTGGAAATAAAAGCAGAGGTCACGAATTTTCTGCGTACTTGAAACTCAAATATTTTCTTTCCTTGGAAGGAACAATTTGGCTTCGTTTTAATTAATGATTCAAATGGGCGCGCGCATATAAATATAAATATGAGTGGAAGTTTTTCATTTCAAACTATAGATATAACAGCACATTAAACCGATGATTCATACACGCATGTCTATTCACTGGTCATTCCATACCTGTTTGTCTTTCGAACTTTTGCGTAACTCGTATACAATACTTGTAAAAAAAAATATATATATATATATCCTTGAGTCGAGAATAACACAGTGACAAAAGGGCAACCGGGGTCATATTCGCAAAAAAGCGCACTGTTATTAAAATATGTGACTCACGAAGAAGGCCAAAAAGATAAGACGCAACCGAGTCGTTCAAGATCATTCAATAATACTCGTATCTTCCGTTTCTTCTTCTTTCTTCTTTTTCTTTTTTTCGTTGACAACGAAAGTAAGCTCGTAAATTTATAATCCTTTCGACATTGTTATGCCACACTTGTTGTAGCACGCTTTATTATCCGTCATCGTCGGAATATGAACACATGTTGATAATACATGTCCTAATGTAATCGTTTCGTTGCGAAAGATCGACATTTCCCACGCAACACCCGCATCGGCAACTATTCTTTGATAAAATAAGTAACGCGAACGAGGAAACTTTATCGCGTAACGTTTGCGGTTCTACTGACACCACGTTCAAAGCGTTTAACTTAATCGTACCAGGCGGCCACGAGAGCCGTCTGCCTCTTTTTTTCTTTTTCCCCTCTCCACGCGCGCACCAGGAAACTTACGTAGGATGGTAAACAAGTTTGATAACTGAGCCTGCCATCGTCCGTGTTGAGTAACCTCCTTGAGTGTGCTCGTGAAAATAGCGCTCGATTTAAATGGTTCCAGTATCCATTCAGGTCGGTATTCTTTTCTAAATTTTCATTAATATTTTAAATAAACGATCAATATTTATAATAAAGACTCAATACGTAATACAGATTACGCAACTCTGAAGCAAGCATGACACTGCGTTATTTATACTAATCAAAATACTCGTATAAATTGACCGTTTATTTTACAAAATATTTACCACTGGTTAATAAAAAAAAAAAAAAAAAAATACAGACCGAATGAATATATACTTATACTTGATCCTTGTTAATCTCAATCGAATCGCTTTTTGTTATCTTTCTCTTTTTTCTTTATACTTTATCGTCAATATATTTTTCATCGTTTCAAACAAGTCTCATGTACGTACGATAAAATTATTTGACTTTTATTGTAACTTCTTTTTTATTCTATTTTCAGAATTGTCTTTAATTTACAATAAAAGACCTTATTTGCAATATTAAATAAATCTTACGTACAACAATAAATGCTCAAGAGATTTATCGAAAAATAAAGAAATATTTGTTAATGTCCACGTGTTATCAATATTCGAAAGGAATACATTGAAACCTCTACGATGCAATCACCAGCGATAGATAATAAATTTCTTGAGTACATAAACGGATAACCGGACAGAACGACCGTGACGTGTATGGATACAGGCGCCATACCAACGATCTATAAAGCTTGACAAATTGTTCCATCAACGTGATGATACCAACATAATACGTAACATAAAATAATTTTTTGAAGTGGAACAATTAATTTTACTCAACAATATCACAAGGAACTTCATTGTTCGATGCTGATAATACAACAAGAAAAATGACTTAAATTAATGACTTGCAAGTTTCAATATTCAAATCGATTCTCTAAAACTATCACGAAAGAGATATAATATAAGCTTTCTCTGAATTCATTATTTTTAACGGAATTTAAAAATTCCCGTATTTGTGTGTCACGATTTTTCCACTTTAAAATACAATCTTCTTACAAATTTCATTTGATCCTTAAAAAAAAAAAAAATCGAATTCGACCGATCAATATTATTGGTGATTCATCTTTTGATTATTGATAATAATATTATCTACATTATATTACAATGTAGATAAGGCCTAGCGATATGACACCGCAATAGATAAGTTATTTTTGTTATACGTTAAGCAGCTTTATTGTGCATAAGTCATTATTTCTACGAACACCAATCTTAATATTTTTTACCAAGTAAAACCGATAACAATACTGTTAAATTTTAACATTGTATCACTTTAAATATAATCACATTAAAAAAAAGCAATTGAATTTGGTTTCGATGCATTGGAGTATTGCACACAATCACAACGCGCTAAGTCTTTGATGAGCGATAAAAAAAACTGCAACTCGTCATAAAAATAAATGAATGAAAAATATCTTTTTCCCAGAATTCGTTTTAGTTTAATTTTTATATAATTATGAATTATCTTGATTGCTATGAAATAAATACTTTTGTGTACCACGTATTTGTATTGAAAAATGTCGAATCTCTTAAAAACAAATTTACTTTTCGTTATATATATCTTACTATCGAAATTTAAGAAAAGAAAATTTTAAGCGAAACTTGATTATCAAGAGGTTGAATTTGGGATAAAAAGCCCGTGCAAGTAGAGAACCAACTACGAGGGTGTCTTTTCATTCGACCCATCGATTCATCGATTTCATTAGAATGAAATTATCATATTTGACAAACGTAATACCTGTTCCTTTTCCTGTTGATTTCTTGGCCATAGTGTAGCAGTAAGACAGATTTCACCCAAGTGTTGCTTCGGCCTGGCCGGATCTTTTAATTCCAAGGTGACGTCCTGAGCGTAGCCAAGATCAAATTGCGTCAAATCCAACTGAGCGGCTCCCATGAAATCATCCTGGAGGCCCCAATCGTAATCGAAGACCTGTCGAAACGTCGAAGGTCGTTTGCTAGTTGAAAAAAAAAACAGCAAGAGAGGCAGATAAAACGATCGATACTCTGATTTTCTAACGGCTCTGTTGAAAGACATATTTGACATTGACTAGTATGATGGACGGACGAACTAAGAATTGAACTAACCGACGAATATAAATGGGGGATGTGAATAAATGACATTATACCTTGATGGTGAGCGGTTGGAAAGGATCTTCTATCGGCAGAGTCACGCTCTCGTCCCAAACTGGATTTAGATCACGGTGAACCGTTCGTGATTTGTGCAATAACCTTCCAGCAGACTTTATCTTCACGTAAGGATCGCTAGCACCTACGATTATAATATATATATATATATATAATTAATATATATATATATATATATATATATATATATATATATATATATATATATATATAATATCTCCATGTAAGATTTCTTCCATTAGGACGAACATAATCATTCGGAATGATTCGTTTACCACATCTGTCCATGGCCATCAGATTGGCGCCCCTCCTTATGTGAAGACGAAGCTGAAAGAAAGCGTGCTGTCTCAACGCTAACTCCCTCCTTCGTATAATTTCGTCCTGGACGAAGGCCCCATCTTGATTCGACATGGAACCGCGTGCCTCCTCGCTCGTATGAACGTCCTTGAAACTTTGACGATTCAACGATCCCTTCGAAGACGCATCGCTGCATTTTCCAGGACTGTCCTCTTGCAGGGTTAAGATCTTTTCTCTTCCTACTCGTGTCAGGGGTGATTCTGAAGATATTTTTTTTAATCGATAGATAATACATTTGTAAAAATGTTTCGAATCGGTAAAACTGAGAACGAATATAAGTACATACAAATCGATTTTCATTTATTCTTCCTTTGGTTTGTATCGTTTTAATATTGCGACATTCTACGTTAGCGGGAATAAAAATAGAGTTTATTCAGGACAACAATCAAGTAAATCTCTGATTATTATCCCGTCAGAATTATTTCGATATAATCTATGGATGGAAGAATAATCAAAGAAGGCAAGGCTTTTTTAATTTCTTTTATCGTGACCCGCAGTATAAATTTCCATATTTAGTGGAAGAGAAGATAAAAGGGTACTCCCTCTAAGCACTACGCAAAGAGAGTATAGAAGGTGTGCTAAATAGGCGAGCAAAGTTTTTGCATATTGCATTAGGAAGTATCTAGTAGCTTGTCGAAACTCAATGGAATTTTTGTTGAAACTTTCATCGAAACCGAAATCATTTTTTTCAATAAGTTAAGCTTATTGAGTTGTAATTATAAATAAAGTATTATCGTTCATAATTAATTCTATTATTTATTATTATATATTATATGCATACAGATATACATATTATTATTATTATCGAATATTTTAAAGTTAACAAGTATTCCGGAACAAGATCATAAAGGAAACAGTATGAAAAGAGTTGTCGCTGACCGACGCAAATTTTGCAATCTGTCACTTCCATTTTGTACGAATTTTTGTCATTTGATCGCATTACGCGATTATTCGCCATCGTACGATTGTAATGAAATATTCAATCGTGATCCTCTAAGATAAAATGTACAATATTCGCGTTGGCGGTCAACATGTTAAAAAAATATATATATATATATCTTTTAAACAATAAAAGAATGTATTAATAATAATAAAACGTACCGGGATGTTTGAGACAATGCCTGGCTGGACTCTGTGTGGCCGATGAGCTCCTGCTATGTTCGGAGGAATAATCAGCCGTATAATCAGACTCGATGCCAGGTGTCTTAAAGGTTGTTGCCTCTTGGGTCGGTGGTACTCCGCCACCATCTTTCGATTTTTTTCGTTCTTTGCTACGGCTACGAGACCAGCGACTCTTCAATGTCGCAAAGAATGTGTGGGTGCGCTGTGCCACCGACGTCGCGTGTCGATGATGCCGGTGGTGATGTATCACCCCGGACTCACCACCGACCTCGCCACGTCGCGACGGCGAGAGTTTCTCGATTTCGTTGTCCCGGAGCTCCGTGGCGCTTTTCGAAAGCTGTCTGCTCCCGTTCAAATTCAGTCTCGATCTTTCCTCTGTCGTGTTATCTGAACATGCGATCCACAACCATATTTTTTTCTTATTTTTTCTTCCTTTTTTGTTCTTTTTTTTACTTTCATTCTTTTTTAGCCACGACCGAAGACAGTTCATACTCGTATTTAAATCTAAACGTATATGTATGTATGTGTATGTGTGTATGTATGTATCTGTGTGTGTGTGTGTGTGTGTGTGTGTGTGTGTGTGTGTGTGTGTGTGTGTGTGTGTGTGTGTGTGTGTGTGTGTGTGTGTGTGTGTGTGTGTGTGTGTGTGTGTGTGTGTGTGTGTGTGTGTGTGTGTGTGTGTGTGTGTGTGTGTGTGTGTGTGTGTGTGTGTGTGTGTGTGTGTATGTATGTATGTATGTATGTATGTATGTATGTATGTATGTATGTATGTATGTATGTATGTATGTATGTGGTAATGTGTCTTCACGTCCAATCCACCATCTAAATGATTGGATCAGATCGATTAGAAATATATACAAGAAATGAGTTTACTTGCAACGGAGATCCATAAGCAATAATTCCGATACGATCCGACAACCTGTTTTAAAATGGTAGTATTTTTATAAATTAAAAAGTTCTTGGAAAAAAGAAAAAGAAAAAATACGCAGGTACAATGGAAAGAAATCAAATTCTACAGGGATATATGTAAAATAAGTGTCGTGCATAACAATGAATTTCTTTGAAATTTTTTTTATAAAAATGATCATAAAAAGGGCGGTGGGAAGAACATTTGAATTGGTGTATTTAAAGAAATACATCTCTATCTAGCTTTTATGTTTCTTAATAAAGTTTTACACGTAATATATTTTGAGGCATGCATATTCATTCATATTTCTGTGAGCCTACATGTGTGCACGTGCGCGCAAGCAAGCACATATCAGTACTACAATGTAAATGGTTGAACAGGTTGACTTGAATTTTCTATTTACAAAATCAAATTACATGCCACGATGATCCGCGGAATGATTCCGATTTGATTCTACTTCTGATTTCAAAATGGCGGTATTGCACAAATTTTAAAAATTCGTAACAAATTGCACATGCATCATGAAAGAATTAAAACTCGGCAGGAATATTTGAAATATTATCAACTATTAATTTAAACTCTCCCAGTCGAGCCTATTGCAAACAAAAACGAAAAAAATGGTTTTCTGTTAGATGATTAACAACAATATATGTTTCTCGTTTAATTTCCGATTCGAACAGACTAAACAGTTATTGTATTTCTTTATTAGAGCGTGGAATTATTATTTAAATTCTGAGATAATAAGATTTAAAGCCGCGTGTGAAACAAACATGACGTATAAAAAAATATCAAACCTCTTAATCGTGTTTTAATTAAATGTTTTATTTATATTATCTCAATTTTTCCTATACGAATAGTGCATTTCAACGAAGCTATCATACGCAGATGTGTATATCTCAATGCAATTTGTTAATAGAGTTGGTTTCTTTTTCATCGTCATTATTATTAATATTATTATTATTATTGTTATTATTATTATTATTATTATTATTATTATTAGTATTATTAGTATTATTATTAATTAATTAATTAATTATAATGTCACTTTAGAAATGATTCCAGACAGAAAGGAATTAATTTTCATGTCGTTAACTCCGCCATTTTGAATTTTCTATATGATAAAAGCACGATATAATAAATTAAAAAAAAATATTATGCCACTACCATAGGCAACGTAAATTTCATTTTCTCGTGACCGTTCGTTCTCTCGTTAATTCAATGTCATATATTCTACTATTTTTTCCATCTTCCTTTTTTCTTATTTATATAACACGAAATAATAAAGAAATGAAATTACTAAGGACTTCATCGTGTCTGTTCATTTAAAATTCCAACACTTATCAGACTATATCAACTTTGAAATATTATACAAATCGCCATTCATTCTCTAGTAGATACTAACGCGGACGGAAAAGGTCTCATTAATCGCGCACGCCATCACATGGAGTCACGAAAAATGTAATACCGGAAATGAGCAACTTTTTAAAAGGATTCCCCAATAGAATTCTTCGTTATAACACGCGCGATGATTCGCGATAAAATGTGGGCGAGTACGTTTAGTCGAATTAAAAGGCATTGTTAACGTAATGAATATCAGAGAAATGCTTCATTTCTTTTTTTTTTTTCTTTTCTTTTCTTATCTTTCGTTTTGCTTTCGCAAGCACGAAATGTGCTATACGACGGGCACGAACCAATCGTCGTTCATTGCCACGCACGCATCGAATGATTCAACGTGGTTCCGACCTCTTATAGCGCTAAATAAATAAACGTGTTTGATTCTAGCAGCGGAAAGCCAACAGCAGAAAATCGAGAACAAGGAGTCTAACGACTTGCCTTAAACTATTTTCGAACAGCTCTGTCCTCGTAAAAGAATTTCTGTGAAATAAGAAGTTAACCCTCTATAACCCAATTTCTTTGTTCTTTTCTAAAAAAAAAAAGGATTATGTGACGTGAAACTAATAAACATTCACCTTCGAATATCAACTAACGATAGTTTTATAAATTTTGAATATTTTATTAAAAAAAAAAAAAGTGGTTCGTCACTTTAAAGTTACAATGGAGTACAGTATTTGTATATATATGCGATATGGGAGCCATATATAACAGTATTATTTACTACATTGTTTGCAATTTCTTCAGCAATTATTTTCCTAAAATAGAAAATGAAAGGAACAAATTGCTTCAGGATCAAAATGAAAAATAATTTTCCTTAAAAAGGGAACGATAAACAAATGGGATATTGTTTTTTATAGAATATAATTCTACAGAAAATTTCTTTTAATGTAATGCGTTCTTCGTATGTTCAGAATTTATCATTATTTAATAATATTATCAATAATATTTATACAACATCGGAAGAATAATATTTTTAGTCCATTAAGATTTTTCATTTATTTTGCATTACATCTTTTGTTCAATTTCAAGCTTTAGTTTCTATATTTCAGACATATAATATTATATTAGAAAAAATAAGGAGAAGAAACGCATACATTATTTACGTATCTTTTATAAAAATAATGAAGCAACATAATATGAAAATAGCACAAGTATTATTACATAAAATCGACGAAGAAGGAGACTATTATTATTTATTGAAATAATAATAAATTAATGAAAGAAAAATAAGAAACGATGATTATTCGCACGATTCTATCGTTATTTTTCATTATGAAACAATGAACATCATTATGAACAATTTAAACAATACACGCTTTATTCAAACAAAAATATATATATATATACTGCATATTGTCATAAATAAACTCCATGATTATGAAGGAATTGAATAAAAAAAATGAAAAATGCACCTCTTAGCATCAAAATATAAAACAATCGGAAATACATATATCTACGGATAATATAAATGTCTTACTTCAAAGTCTTTTACTATTTTTAAACTTTTCAATCTTTATAGAGACTAAAAAGATATTACATCACCCGCTCCAAATAAAATTGAAATCTGATAAATAAGAATACAAAAAAAAACAAAGTGATAAGCGAATTAGTCCATTTCAAAAAAGAAGAAAAAAAAAGAAATGAAAAGAGAGAGACTGAGATTTACAGACATTTTTTTTATATCGAAAGATTGAAAGGGCTTTTCTCCATAATAAAGTGACGTGCAAGGAAGAACACTAAGAAGATTGTAACTACTATTACTACTTCGCTCTTCGAAGCTTAATCTTAGAGCTCTACCTCTGACCTTCTTCCCAAGAAGAGCATATAAGATAGGGTGCCTCTAATATATATCGCATTCCCGTTCAATACTGTAGACATGCTGATCCAACGAGAATAAAAAACGCGGATATATGTATATATGTATGTATGTATGTATGTATGTATCTTATGTATCTATGTATTTATTTATGTACGTGTACGATTCTCAACAGTATCAGAGTCAAAAATAAAAGTTCAACGCGAAGCGTAAATTCGTAAGGACGTCCTCAAAAACTCACTCGATTGTACACGGACCTCGTGTTCCATTTTAGGAATTACCCTGTGCTTTGAAGTTGTCGAAGAATATCGACTGGAATTCTGTTCGCCCGAATCTCTTAACGAGCACATTGGAAGATAAGAGAAGATTTTTATTTTTATTTTTTTTAACATTTTTAGAGAATGAAACATTAAAAGTAATGTTATGGAATAAATTAAAAATATTTAAACATTATTTTGAGGCCGCTGTATGAAATAGGTAATATATATTATATATGAATATATATGTATATATAAAAATAAGTCAACGTACGTTTGAAACTATAAATGTGTGTTCCGGGAGTCGATTAAAATATTAATATCAATTTAAACATATAGAAATACGTACGTGAAGGATATTTGAAGAGTGACAGAAAATCGGGGGTTATGTGCATTTAAGAGTGATATAACGTTGTATAAAATTGTATACTGTTACATACAATTGTGTACCGTCGAGAGAAACTATATTTATTATATATATTACTTTTAAATATATACTTCATATTATGATATTATATAATATGTTAATATTTTATTATTATTGTAAAAATATTTATAATTTTCTATAATATTAATTGTTAAAAAATGGTTAATATATAAATATATAAATATATATATACATGTATACTGCGTTTCAATAAAGTTGTAATAACGTTATATTGAGCTTTCTGCATACACCCGGGACTGTATTAATTAAATATATTTTATTAATATATTTTTATCATATTTTTATGCTATATTAATTATATATATATAATATTTATATTTTTATATTATAATAACATTAACTATATACCGTTATAATAAATTATTTTTAAATATTATGTAAATATTTCATCTAACGATTTCTCATCTTTTATAATAACAAAAGAAAGATCTATTCGATCCAGCCCACATTGCAATTGCACAATAATACTTGGCCTGTCGCCAAGATATATTCTTCCGTCTCGCGCATAACGTCCATTCGCCGAGAATTAGTGTGATACGTGGGAATGATCAGAGTCCGATTGCCAATGATTTAATTTATCAAACTATCGTTATATCATTGACTTCGATATATTCTCGATCATACAGATGTGTTGTACGTAAATCGATTTAAAATGTTGCTCTCTTAAAAAGTTTCCATTGTTATTGAACTGATTTGCAAACATATTCTCGAGCTAATTATAGCCTAGACATCTTCTAGGTCGTTTATTTTATTTAAAAAAAAAAAAGAAAAAAATTCGAACTTCATAAACTTCGCAATAATTTGAAACGATCGCATTCGCTTGTCGTCAACAACGAGACGGATTTAAGATTAAAATCCTTCGTTAATGGAACACTTCATTTCGAGAAAGTCCACGATTAATACATGTACTCGTTTCGAAATGTATTGCACGGGGCGAGGCGGGGGGAAAAACACAACAACAACAACAACAACAAAAATAAAAAAATAAAGAAATGAGTGTCGTTTGATCGTAGAATCGAACGACTGCTTACTCACCCGCTGGTATTGGTTCACTGTCCTCCGATCCAGCAAGCAATTCCACGCTTTTGCTCATTTTATCATCCGAGAGCGCGCATTAATCCTCGATATGTCCGGCAAGTCGCCGATTTTCAGCCTCTTCTTGAAGTGTAATTTTCGAGCAGCGGATTCCGATAACATGATGTGTCACCGTAGTATCAATCGGCCTAAGGATCATCGATCGGAAGGCGAGAGATAGAGATAGAGAGAAAGATAGAGAGAGAGAGAGAGAGAGAGAGAGAGAGAGAGAGAGAAAGAACGAACGAGAGAGAGAGAGAAAGAACGAACGAGAGCGAGAGTAAGCTCTCACGTTAGGAGGAATTTAGCGGTGATCCAAGATGTCGACGCGCCCCCCGAGAGCATCATCGATTCTGCAGAATTTAACGCTTCGTCGATAAGCCGCCACTCCCAACCCTTCGTACCTCCTTCTCCTCCTTCGCCTAACGTACTTTTTCTTCATTTTAGTTAAAGCTGCACGCGAAGGAATATAAACAGAGGGCTACTATCTTTGGAACGCCTCGATCGCGTACCGATCACTCGTACTCGAAGACACGTACCAAAAGAAAACGCCATTCGAATATGCGTACCCATTTATTCTCAAGCTTTTCGATAATTTTTCGAGCAAAATTTAGGTCTGGACTGATTAAAAAAAAAAAAAGAAAGAAAAAGAAAAAATGAAAAGGAGCTTTCGACGTTTTGGTTCCGTTAAACCGTCAACAGTCTTTTTAATACTTACTATTGTACAAATTATATTTAGCATTCTTTATATTCCTATTAATAAATGAACTGTATGAATACACGATATTCGTTAATTTATGGAGAACCATGTGGGTTTCTTTTTTATTGTATGTATAATCGATGAAAACAAAAATGAATCAGATATTGGATATATGTGTATATATATATATATATATATATATATATATATATATATGTATATATATATATATATATATATATATATATATGTATATATATCTTAATAGGTTTCCTATTAAATTATTTCGTTTGATCAGTATTCAGCATAAAAGTCAAAGAACTTATAACCGTATCCATATAAATACGTAACTTTCTTTTGAACGTTAAGAGAGTTTAATATTTTCTAGTTTTTACATTTTGATTTTTTTTTCGTTTAGTTTGCATATTTTTTATATTCCAATATTTCAACGCACGTGTACATTACTAACTAACATATTCCATTAACAAAAAATATGTTATTCATTTATAACACTTTTTTACTAGGAGTGTCTTCGAATTTCCACGATCGGTCGCCAACGGCGCGACAAATTGGAGAAGCCAGAATAAAAATTAATTAACGTAGGATTCGTCAAGTGAATCCGCTGGTGCGTGTTAAATTAATCGAAAACGATGCTTTCCGTTTTCATCCCTCTTCTTCTCCATCTCGCTTATGCCTCGATTGGATAATTAAAAACTACCCGCGTAATGAATATCTTTCTTTGTTAGACTAACAATTGCTCATGCTCTCTCAGACATTACTGTTTCTGATTTAATAAATAAATTAAAAGCAAACCGAAAGAAATTAAAAAAAGAACCACACAAAAAAAAGAATATTTAAATATATATATCCCACATATTGTGTTCAGATCACTTGTGTACTTAATCATTTAAGAATTCTATAATATCAAAATTAAAAATAAAATATGTATGTATAAATAAATAAATATTTTATAGCAATTAATCTTTAACTTGTTTAAAATTTTTTAAAACGAAATGGAAGATAAAATATTTCGAAGTTTGCTAATTATTGTCAAGGGAACAATTTCCAATGGATCACATTCACCTCTTATATCTATCTATATTTCTGGTATAAATGATAATGTTTACGCTCTTTAATTAAAGAATTAAAGAAGTAATTACTCGAACTACGAGACTTTCCGTTTCGTAAATCCTCGTATCGCTAACTGTCCCAGTTGATGCATTTGGGGCTTTAATTTTCGTTCAGAAACCGATGGCCCACTTTCTAACGACTTTCCACGCGAGATATACTATCGACAAAATGTACTAACAAGAGTGAAATAAAGAAGAAGAAAAAAAGAGAAAAAAATTAGAGAAAAAGTGAGAGAGATAGAATATTTTGCGAATGCTCGCGGCTTATTAGAGGTGGGTGTAAAATATATCATGTTATCGTTTCACAACTATGTCGAAATGTTCAAGGCTCGGATTTCAAATTGTCAATTGAATTAATTGAACGTTCGATTAACTCTAACCAACATTAATCTGCTTTATCGTTATTAACAAATAAGAAATATTATTAAGAAAATTATATCGTTTCTTATTCGTCCCTCGATGTGATCTCCAACAATAATTTAACATGTAAAAATGATTTAAATTATATTAAAACCTTGGTCATGTTGACCGTTCGTATTGATTCAATATTGTAATCGTCAAACCACTTAATTAATACACTTCGGTATCATTTCTAGAGTTACAATACATGTTACAATAATCCGCTTTATCGCATTTTGTAGTATGGTTGGATATTTCTGGTAAAATGATGCTTTTAGTGCACCTCCAAAGAAAAAAAATCTAACGATGTTAATTCCAAAGATTTAACTATAGATAAGATAAATAATTGTTAGCATTAGACGAGGCAATTAAAAGATTACGGTACTAGCAAATTAGAAGTATAATATTTTAACAAATACGTACTTATTGGTTTGAAGAATACGAACCTCGTAATTGTTATAATTAAACGTTCCATCGAATTATACTACGAGAAGGTTTTGAACTCCATTCGATGAAACGAAATTAACAAAAAAAAAAAAAAGAAAAGAACAAAGTACTTCTACGACTTTTGTTTCATACCTCTTTAAAGAAAATGCCTGCTTACAAATACGATTTGTTAATATTCAAAGTCTATCCCTGTACACGAAAATCTAGACCAAAAAAAGAAAAATAATTTCTATTCCACTATTTCGACGTAATTTTTTAAGAAGTATCATCCCATTATTTACACATCCTATACGTTTACATGTCTACGTTTACGTACTTACTGGATACTTATATTTCACAGTATACGATTCAAAGTTTTCTATTAGAAAAGTTCGATTGAAATCGGTAAAATTAAATTGAACTTGGATGGATTTCATAAATCTCTTACGTCACGAACGAATAATCGTCTTTTCATACAAGTTACGGAAATATCATAGTTTTGTTTGGCTCTCGCCTCTTGGTTAAATCGATTATATATCTTTTTAATAAAGCTCGTTACCGTGCTCGTTACCGTACTTGTTCCTAAAAGGATTCTATTTAAATGATTAAAATCCAAGGAAGGAGGGCATTGCCAATATCTTTTCATCAGTTATTATTTACATTTCTATTTGATTCATGTGGCTTCCATTATACCCGTGTCTTCTCACCGCACCATCCACGCCTTTTTCAATTATTTAATGCGCAATTTGTACTAACAAGTGGAATTAATAAAGAGAGACGTGTCTGTTTAACCTTTGTGTTAAATCTATAACCCACGTGGAATAGATTCTTATATACAATTACGACAAGTTCTATACGCGTATAAAAAAAAAAAATTTGTGGAACAAAATTTACACCGAAAGAATAACGAAATTGTGGCTCTCAATTAAATTCTAAATTAATACGACAATAACGTAAATATAAGAATCTCACAAAAACATGAGAATATAATAACTTTACTATCCCTTAATAATTTAAACATATACATAATACATACGTAAGTGATCATTTTTTTTTGTTTTTTTATTTAATGCAGATTTAGCATCCATTCTATTCTGGAGAATAACAAAAAAATATGCTGCGAGGAACGGCTTGGTGCGGGATGATACTGTCCATTGATATTCCAAACCGATAATAGTTATTTGACCGATTAGTTTCATATAATAAATAATAATACTATAATGAGAAAGTAAATTTATTAATTGCGAATACAAAATTAGTTATTTTTTTTTTAATTTTTATTTTCATTAAAAAAATTTCTGTTCATTATTGGATTATTATTTATTATTCAAAGATAAAGAAGAGCGTATTTTACACTATTTTACTTCTTTAATCGCTACCGGTGAACGACGAATTGCTTTCAAGTTTTCCCATAAATTCTACGAAATGTAACATACGCCCTTCTTCTAGACGCCCATTCAATTGAGATTCAATGACACTAGACTTCTTTTTACGGCCCAATTTTTTACGTTTCAGAATCAAACTTCCAATTTGTACCATAAAGTTAAAACAAGAATTTGACAGCAACGAAATCAATCAAACTTAATTCATTAACAATCGACTCTGAATATTCAGATTTGTTTCACGCGCTAGAGTCAATATTCTTACTAATTAACGAATTATACATCTACTTGAAATAGTTCTATTGCGGCCACGTTGAAACATGGTTCCGGAAATGATAACAGGGAATGTAAGATAAACTTAAGTATTCGAAACACATATAACAAAACACTCCTACGGGAGTTAAAACAATGCCGTAAAATGGATACTCAAACAAACTTCCACATCGTAAATATATCATCCCAATGTTAACTTGTTCAACTTATTCAATCGTATGAACGTTCGATAGAATAATTGATATTATCGTGCTATTCGCATTGTTCAATTAATTAATTAATTGACCTATCGAGTAATTTACTTGGCCACAATGAACACGTGAAGAAAGTTTTGCCATCGTTCCGTTCGTGGATGAAATACATCAATCGTTTTATCGATCACATAAAAAGAAAAAAAAAAGAAGAAAAACAACAAAAAAAAATAAAATATCTTGCATTAGCCACTCTATTGACCTTCAAAGCTGCTGTTTTATGCGCTTACAAGCGTACATATATACATATATACATATATACATATATAATTATAATCGACCGTATGTATAATTTATTATTCTCGAGAGATAGTAATCGTTTTACAAACGAACGAGTTCATATATTTTCCAAAAGGATAATGTTAAAATCATGTGAAAAATTCTCCTGTGAAAATGTAGAAAGAGAGAAAAAATATCTCGAGAAATAGAATCGAACGAACGACTTAACATTATAATATAAACCACTATATATATGTGTGTGTATGTATGTCAAAATAATCATTTGTTACTATAATCCTTAGTAAGGAAAATGAAACAAGGTAACAATCGGGCTAAATGCAGTAACAAACGTACGACCTAGTTGCTATCAATACTAGTATAACATGACGCCCGCATCCGTTCTATAATCTACCCTCTGCGAGTTCGACTTCCGGAAGCAAAAGTTTCCATTTTAATTACTGACACACGCAACCCAGACACATATACGAACGCACATGTAAATACGAAGTACGTACTGCGTCCTTGTAGTTTTATTTTTGTTTATTTTTTCTTTCACATAGTTTACCCAGTTTTTAATTAAGCGCGATCAAATATCAAGGCAGATTTTGTATTTACTCATCCAATCGGAAATACCGAGATTTGTTTATATTACGAATCGGAAGAATAAAATCTAATCTTCGTCGGACAAATGGTATAACCTAAACCACCCTACCGTTCAACGTAAACGATTCACCTAATCGTATCATGAATCCTTCAGTGAAGCTACATTTTTTATCTTAGGTATATACTTATGTCAATTCAGAAAAATAATTATTTCGATTGATACATACATACATACATATATATATACATACATATATATATATATATATATATATATATATATATATATATATATATACTATTCCGAATAAATTTTATGTATAAAGTTCAATGATAGAAAGAAATTTTTCGTTTTTTTCGTATCGTGTACATTCATTATCGCTTATCGTAGACCTTTAGCCTGAAACGAATACAATAAAAAAATAAAATAAAAAATTGAAAATAAACGATATATTCATTGATAAACGGTGTTCGTCTGAATATTCGTTCGACATTTAAAACATGATTAATATTTTCCATTCGTAAAACCCGTAACCATAAACGTTCCGATATACCTAACTAAGAAACGTAGCGGCTCTCGCGATGCAATAAGAATTTAATGCTTGTTGAATAGGGGGAGGGAGAGTCTAGACGCAGCATGAGCCGCTTTTTCATGGCATTTTTCCAAATATTCTAAACAGCTATTATACCGAACCCATGACGAGCTATGAAAAAAAGTCTTTCATTCATTTTTCGTAAGTTACAAAAACGAAAAATCGTGGTTAATTCGAACAAGAGATCGTTCTCTCCATTGAATTTGTCGAGATGAAAAAGAAAAGCAAAGGTTTCATCTAGAGGATCCCAGAGTAGTGAGATCCCGCCCCATCCCTCTTCTACCCTATCCTCCCAAATAGAAAAGATGATAAATATCGTTGAACTTGAGGGAAACGAAATTCGTTTTCTTCATAGATCTATGTACCCTCGTAGTTTGCGCTACTCCTCGATATATCCCGCGATGCACTTTTCTTCGCACTCTCCTGCCTTTTGCACTTTTTTCCTTTTCGGGGCAATCGATGTTCAAGGATTGACCGAATCGCGTGACAACGTCATGGAGCTTTCGCACGCTTTTTGCGGCGCGAAATGCGTGTCTCTTTTCTGTGATGTAAACTACGTAAAGACAAAGAAGGGAGGAAAGAGAAAAAAGGAAAAGAAGAGAGAGAGAGAGAGAGAAGGAGAAAGAAGGAAAAGAAAAAAGAGCCCGATGAGAAAAGATTAAGAAAGATTGAAGAAGGAACGATCTGTGAAAAATAAGGGACGGGGGTAAAAAAGAATAATGTGTATTATTAAAAAAAGAGAAAGATAGAGAGTGAAAAGGAAGGCGGTGCGAAGTGAAAAAAAGGGAGAGAAAAACGCGAAATACGCGCTTGGAAGAGCCTCGGACGCAACGCCAAAACTCCGGCGTCCGAGAGACGACTGATCTCTAAGTGGGGAGCCATGCAACCACCACCCTCTCGCGGCCGTTTCCCCCACTTCGAGACACAGCGCTCTTACGTACCGAAACAATCCGAAAAGGACCGAGCGCTGTCGAGTGGGCCCTAGTGAGAAAGAAAAAGAGAGGGAGAGAGAGAGAGAGAGAGAGAGAGAGAGAGAGAGGAAGAGAGTTCGGCTCTATCGACCGAACGAACGACGGCGAATGAAAGCATCGACGTGCAAAACACTACTACATACACACACACACAAAACACATATGCACAACCATCATAGTCAACTACGATGATAACTAACACTTCTTACTAATACTGCGCTTTGGTAGCTTCTTACAACACTACTACTACTGTTACTACTCCTACGACTGTGATCGTTTCGAATGAACGAAGAGGAGAATACGGAGAGTAGCCTTTTCCTTTTGGAGTTCTTCCTAGATTAGCGATGAATAGAAAGGGCAGGCTTATGATTTCTTACATGGAAAATTATTTTTCTCTCGATGAAAGACTCGCATCTCTACGACGTCTGAATGTTCATGAGGTCGCACACCAGACACTTCGTCCTTTGGGAAATTCGATAAAAGGATGCTTCTTGACCTCGAAAAGACTACTCACAATCGAACTGATAGGTCGAACGGTGACAAACGATTATTCTTTAACCCTTTCGATACAATCTTATACGGTTCAATAAGGTAAAAGCGTACAATTTCGTTAGTACCAACTTGACACAGAACTGAAATAGCGGACAGTTAAGATAATTTGGGATTTATAATATTGTTCATGCATGGTTGTGTATATATATATATATATATATATATATATATATATATATATATATATATATACATATGAGTGTGCATATATATATGTAAATATACATTAATGGTTGGCTATTATCGTAACGTTCTATCGGAAAGTTAATGGATACGCATGTTTAACATGCGTGAATGCTAACCGTAAAGATGCCGATAAAGGACGTCTATGATATTATGTCATCTTTCTTACAATAGAATTTCTACGTCGTTTCGATCACATGCTTGGGTTGACCTCTTGATCGGACCGAAAGAGAAAAGAAAAAGAGAACTTATTTGAAAAAGTTACCCAATGACCTTTACCCACGTATCGTCGGCAAGAAACTTTGTTTTTTATGGCAGGACACCCACGTTATCGGTGAAATCCAATCTTTATTATCAAGTAACGTATTGCGAAACTATCTGACAAGAACTTTTAGGGTTGAAATTAGGATTATGGATGAACAATTGTTAGTAATATGTGCTGCCATCTGTGATAAAACAATCATATTGATTTTTAAAGGATTAAACATACTTTTGATCGTACCATATCAATAATGTATAGAAAATAATTATCGGAGAAACAACGATAAATAATTTATACTTTTGTATATGCGTGCGATTCTTTTATTTTAACTATATAATAAAAAATAAAATCGTTCCTGAACAATTAGTCATATAATTTCAAGTTATTAATAAATTTTACATTATTATGATAATAATCTGAAAGTGAACTTTGATTCAGGAACATACTTTGCGACATTAAAAATCCTTCTTATCATTGTGGAAATTTGCATAGAAATAAAATAGGTATATAAATTATAAACATGATTGTATTATGTATTAAATATTGCATCAGATTTGTACGTATATTATATATATATATATATACATATATATATATATATATATATATATATATATATATATCGCTAAGGCACCTATCCATTGTCTAAAATATTTGATATTTTATATTTCACGGAACTACCGACTATATTGTTAAAGAAAAATTGAAAACTCATGTCGGCCATTCATCTCGAGCCGTGAACTAGGCCATGTAGTTTAGTCAAAGACGCTTAAGTATTCATTGAACTCGCGTTAATCGAGTAAAAGTTAATATATTGGCTAGTTGTAACATATAATATGCTTTTACCTTGGTTCCATGTATGTGTATATAAATCTACATATATGCGTACACGTATGTAACATGAATATATGAGTTCTCGCGTGCCGCCAACAAGACGCCGACACCCCTTTTAAGCTGGACCACACACACGCGCACGCGCACGCGCGCGCCTGCTAGAATTTCATGTATTTTATGTCTGTACCATAACCCTGAAATACAGATTACCTGTCACAGATAAGAAAAAAAAAATTTACTACCTCGAACATATTAATTATTGATATAATATAACGTTATAATTAATCATATTATGAACGTGTAATGAAACGGTTTTCTTTTCAGGATACAAATAAATAAGAAGAAACGTTTATAATATAAAAGATGATATATCCTTTTTATTAGGCAATGTACAAAATGTTCAGCATACACGGTATGCACGATCGTTCTATACGATCTCGTATAAAACCTTGTAACGTTAAATCACAATAAAATGATCTTATTACAAATACTCTTTCGCCTAACATGTTATAGAGCTTTTTCTCGCTAAATAATCGAATCTACTCTAATCTCGAGATCTCATTAAATCGATCACTTAGTGACACCGTTGCTAAAGTCGAAGAAATATATTCCCATCTCATTCGATCCCACTCACTCACTCACTCACTCTCTCTCTCTCTCTCTCTCTCTCTCTCTCTCTCTATCTCTCTTTCTCTGTCATTACTGTTCATTTATTCCCCTAATTCGATACTCTCTATCTCACCTTCAATTTCCTTTAATTCCATCGATCAAAGGGGTCGCGAAAAATAAGAATAGCCTCGGAAAACTTTCTCTTGTGGGTAAAAAAAGAAAAAAAAAAGAAAAAAGATAGAAAAAATAGAAAATTCTTTATTACAACGAGAGAATTAAATCGAAACGTAATTTACGAGTAAAATTGCGTCGAGAACGTTGTAAAATGCTCGTAAAAAATTGTGAAGAAGCGTGTTAAAAAAAAAGAAAAAAAGAGAGAGAAAAAAGCTTCTGAGTCTATCTATACGAATGGTCGGTTACTACAAAGGATACAATTTGATTTTCTTTGAGAGAAATTTTCTCTTTGAGAGGCTCTCGTTAAGAAGAGATCACTCGCTTTCTTATTATTAAAACGACGTTGCCGCTTTCGCGATTAAGTAATTAATGGAGCGTGTTATTTCGCATAAAATATCGCGAGAACGTTTTACCGTGCCTGAGAAGGCACGAGTAAAATCATCGTTGTGTCTTATATGATTAACAATAATAATAATGATAATAATAATTATAATTATCGGATCACGGAATTATTACGGAAGGAAACAACGACCTCGTTAATATGGAGTATATCATTTTATTTTATTATCATACTCGATCATTTTCGCTTCTTTGTTCCTTTATACGTAAATATTCGAACTGAAGTTTCCCGGTTTTACCCACTTCTTTTTCTTTCATTTTTCTTCTTACTGAGGTAAACAGTAGAGTTATTATATTCAGGGTACAACGATCGGACATCAATATTTTTCATATTTATGATAACAAAGATGTAGGCTCTTCAGCGCATGTTTTTTTTTCTATGCCGACGTATCTACAGAAAATTTATTTAACTTAATAATTATAAGATTCTTTACATAAGTTAAAATGGTAAATCCGAGCTGAAGATAATAATATCAATTACATTTAACTACCGTAAGTAAAATTGTTAAAAATAATCGAAATTCTTATTTCTTCATTTCTTTCTTTTTTTTTTTTTATTTTAGATAAAGATACGTATACTATTTATTATGAAAAAAAAACAATCGCATTAAAATCGTCAATAACTCTATAGTTCATCCTAAATAATTAGAAAATGTCAATGATCTCAGGATTCTTTAAAAAAAAATCTAACGAAAACAAAAATTGCACGATTCGTTTGCGTTGATCTTTCTCGCGTTTTTTTTCTTCTTCTTTTATTATTATTAGAAATGCATTTATTCATACTTTCTTCGCCTACTTTTACGAGCAATTTACGGTATGACGATAACGACGTGCCATAAACCCATCGTCACGTTCTCTTGTGACGCGTGTTGTTTTCGCAACCCAGACGCAAAGTCACTTTCAATTTCATCGCTGAGAATTTTTCCTTTCCTTACGCTCGTACGTACGTACATACATACATACATACTACTACTACTACTACTACTACTACTACTACTACTATTACTACTACCACTACTACTACTACAAAAATAACAACAACGACGACAACACAACGAAATCGAGCAACCTGTTAACACGAATGACAGAGAAGGAGAAAGAAGAAAAAGAAGAGAGACGAGAATAAGGGGTTTGGGGAGGAGCGAAGGGAAAAATGACTTTTGTATGTATATATATGTACAGGTAGAGAGAAAATATCGATTTGCATTTTAACAAGCGAGAAGCTACTTCTTATTATCGCACTTAGATAGCGCACGATAAAAGTACTTCTTCATACGCACGTAAAATATGCTTCCGCATAATATACCTAAAACTAAACTTTACACGTTTCTATAATATACGTGAGCATATTGTATGTGTGTTTCTCTTTTTACGAGTATGTGTTTTGTATGTGTGTACGTATATATATACTCTGCTCTAAGTTTCTCTTAATGCGCACGCGCGCACATATACATGTGTGTCTTCCTTCGAATATAATTATATATGTACGTGTGTACGCATTTCTACATATGTGTCATTATTTATACTATATATATATATATATATATATATATATATATATATTATTCTATGCGTAGAAATATATGTATATGCATTTCTCATATAATCATATATGTAATTATTTTTATAATTTACAATTTGTCGAACGCGAAGCGAACGTACTTGTTCGCGAAACGCAGGATCCTCTTCATGTTACATGACGTAACCAACCACTCGTGTAATATAACGATATTATATTTATATATTTGTACGTATCATATATACACATATATACACATGTGCATATTCGTGTGTGCACGTGCTTTCAAAATTTTTATACGGTCAATCCCATCCCCGCACACTTCCCCACGTACGTGAAATTCGAAATTATTTCTTTTCTTTTTTTAACTTCGCTCGAAAAAAGAAACTTCTTTCGGTGGGGGATAGAGAAAAAGAGACGAGGAGATAAAGAAAAAGGAGGAGAGAGAGACAGAGATAGACAAGGGGCAGAGAGAGAGAGAGAGAGAGAGAAAGACAAAGACGGAGACAGAGACAGAGAGAGAGAGACAGAGAGAGAGAGAGAGAGGGAAAGGAGAGAGAGAGAGAGAGAGAAAGGAGAGAGAAAGACAGGAAAAAGACAAAGAAAAGAAACGCGATCGACTTTGCTCACTTTTTCTCTTTCTCTCTCCCTTCTTCTTTTTTTTCGTTTCCTTCGTTAATATTACTCGTTAATACGATGTATATCACAGATTACTTCAATACCGAACGTCTCCTCATTTATTTTACACGATATTAAACGAGAGAAAGGAATGAAAAAAAATAAAAATAAAAATAAGTAAATAATAAAACTATAAAACTCGAAGGAATTTACAATCTATGCTTTTTAATCGATAGGAAAAATAGTTTCTTTTTCTTCTTTCTTTCTTTCTTGTTTTTTTCCTTTCTTTTTTAAGAGCGAAAACCTTTCGAAATGATATTGTGTCGATACAATCGCTATGATTCCTTTTTGTTAAACAAAAAATGATATTTCAACGATCAATAAACATCGCGTCGAAAATGACGGCGGGAGTTTTATTTCAACCAATCGATTCTCTCCGAGTACTCGTCTCGTGTTCGTTACGAGAAATCGAGCTAGGATTATCATAAAAATAATAAAAAGATTTCTCCCCGTGGGACGGACGTCGAATATTATTATTATTATTATTATTACCAATATTATTATTATTATTATTATTATTATTATTATTATTATTATTATTATTATTATCATTTATAATTCATCGATATATCATCATTATCTTTACTTATTTCTTTTGTATTTTCTTCTTTTTTTTTTCTTTTTTTCTCCCTTTCAATAATACATTTCTCTTTTTATCTTCCGTGTATCAACGGAACAACAACTTAAAAAATATAAGTGAACCTTAGGCACAAACGCTTCGTGGCATATAATTTTATATGATGCGATAAAAACGCCCTTTGTATTCTTTTTTGTTTTCTTTTCTTTTTTCTTTTTTTGTTTTTGTTTTTTCCTTGTTCGTCCTCTGTATACCATAATACGGAAATAAAGTGTCGAACGTTCTTTCGTATGTTTATTATATTGATAAAAAATGAAAGTGCTTAAAAAAATCTTGTATCGGAGAGTTCGGCAAATCAAACAAGCAAGTTTGCTTCTTTTATCACTTTGCTGTTTGCTTTTCTTTATGATAAATAAAATTTGTATACGTGTGTATTGCATACACATATATATATATATATATATATATATATATATATATATATATATATATTCACAAAAAAGAACAAAAGCGAGCAACGAGTTGGGATAATTATTAAGAGAAAATTAATTTGACGTATTTCCTTTTTTTTTCTTTCCTTTTGAATCGATAAAAGTTCGCATCTCTATCACTGTGTTGTGGTCATCGATGGATCACCGAACAAAAACGCTTCTCTCTACATACTTTGTAATTATTATTTCATCACCGTGTTAATCCTCGCGCGTACAATCGATTTGTCGATAACATTATTCGACACAACTTGGAAAAAAAATAGGGAAAATGTACCAAGTGAACCACAACATAAACACTGGATTTTATTAATACATTTTTTCTTCTTTTTTTGTTTTTTTTTTCTTTTTTTTCGAGGTTTCCTTGACACGCCTGTTATTTTTTTTTTTTTATAATAAGATCTCGATGAAGCTGCGGGGAAAGTGAACAGGCAAGAAAAAAAGGGAGAAGAATCGGGCAATAGTTTCGCGATATAGGAGATTGACATTATAAAATCACGATGACTCTTGGGAGCACATTTTGACGATAGGATAAAAAGCGTAACGCATTGCACCATATATTTTCTTAGTGTTTCACACTTCCTATAGAAACTTATTCCGATATAGAAGAAGGAGAGACAGATTGAATAGAAGAATGATAAAACATGGGCAAAATTGATCGTTAAATTTTACGGCTTTTACGAGTCAACGTGAAAGATGATTATCTTTTAGTTGCAAGAATTTAAACATAAACACAAGTCTTCCTTATAGTATAATATTCGGTATAATGATACACGCTCATCATCATAGAGGCCAACAAAGTACGGCAATCGAAAAGATAGATTCGTGCCAGCCTTTTTTTTTTGCCCTTCAATCGCTACCTGTAAAATTATACAAGAGCCACCTGCGATGATGTCGCTAGGTATTAACAAAATGTATGTACGCGTGTATGTAGATATATAATGCGTATTTATAATATATAATACGTATCTACATACAAACAGACACACGCACGCACGCACACACATGTATATATTTATATACGTTATTCTTGTTTATATATATATATGTGTATATATATATGTATATAAGTGAATTTTAATCACACATAGAATCCCCCTGAAACTTTCTCAAAAAAGATATCTGTATCATCGTACGTATCACTTTTGTTGCCTCAATTTACAATGAATGTATTCCAACGTGATTATTGATAATACATATTATAAAATATATATATATATATACACATGTATGTGTACACATATGTATGTATGTATATATATATATATATATATATATATATATGTATACACAGAATATCATTAAAGTGTTGATGTTATGATGTTGATCGATCTCGTTGATAAAATTCTAATGCTCTCGATAATAAGATCTTCCTCTGTTTCTATTTACCAGTTACCACTTCTCCCCCTACCACGAAAAC
Source organism: Dolichovespula media (assembly GCA_911387685.1). Lineage (NCBI taxonomy): Eukaryota > Metazoa > Arthropoda > Insecta > Hymenoptera > Vespidae > Dolichovespula > Dolichovespula media. The sequence continues at coordinate 972,655 of OU426861.1, forward strand.
TACCTCCCCGAAATTGTCCGCCCCGTTTTGATCCTCTCGGAACAAAATTCCCGGAAGACGGTCCACGTGGACCTCTGTCCATCCAGGGAGCCCTAGGGCCACCCCGAAAACTACTCCTACCACGGGGAGGACCGTTTCTCCAAGGTGAGAAAATAGCCGGCCCTCCGACTCGGGGCCGAAAATTCGGACTGTTACTGTGCACATCGTACTCATATCCCGTGGCAGGATGAACGTCTATCAATGTACCGCACGTTCCGGGATCGTTCGAACCGGGATCTGTATTAACCGCTTGCTGCGGACCGTTCGATAAAATGATTCTTTTGTTGCAAATCACATCGTCCTGTTGCTCATCAAATTCACCATTAGTCGACGGTCTCTTCAGATCATTCGAGGACGTCGCGTTGGATCCGATCAGAACCTCCAACTGTTCCGACAGTTGAGGCGCGTCCGTAAAATCTTCCTGAGATTGATTTTCCAATAGGGAGGAGGAATTGTTATCGCCGATACGTTTCTCCGTCAGACTAGATTCTGAATTAACGTGTTCCGTATATTCCGACACGGAGACGTAATGCTCGTCGTGAGGATTCTTCGTTTCTTCCGATGAGATTGCCGAATCTTGAGGTGATTCTTCCTGATTATTGTCGGAGGCAACTTTGATCAATTCCTCGTTTGTCGATGAGTGATCCAATCCAGCAGGATAACCGGAAGAACTATGTTCGGAGTTACGTGAACTCGATACGTCCTGCTGCGTTCTGTGATCTTCGATCGACAACGACGAACAGATTTTCTCTTGCGATGAATTTTGAAGTACTTGCATGGTCGCCGGTGCCTCACCTTGTTCGAAATCGGGCATAGCTATGGGCATGCCTTCGTCATCAAGAATAACGACCGTTTCAGGTGGTTGTAATAACAAAGGACGACTATTTGGAAGAATTTCTGGCGGCGAGCGTTGTTGTTGTTGTTGTTGTTGTTGTTGTTGTTGTTGTTGTTGTTGCTGCTGTTGTTGCGGTTGTTGCGGTTGTTGTGGTTGTTGCAGTTGTTGCGGTTGTTGCGGTTGTTGCGGTTGCTGCTGCTGCTGCTGTTGTTGTTGTTGTTGTTGTTGTTCCTGTGACCTCGATTTTCGGATACCTGTGGGAGTACGCTGCTTATGATTATGATCATCGGAATATCTTTCTCGTCGATTCCTTGGAAACCCTCGACCACCGCGGCCACTCCTTTCATTTCTATGAAAAGTCGGAGCATCGCGATGTTGATGGTCCGTTGGTTGATACCTGTTGCGCAATTGCGATTCTCCGTGGAAATCTTGATTCGATCTAATGTTATGTTGATTGTCGTGATACTCAAATTCTTGCTGGACCGCCTGTTGATGAACCTCGTGGAAACCTTGCTGCCCTGGAAGAAATTCTTGCTGATTCTGAAGGAAGTTCGGGGGTGGTCGATTTTGATGGAAGTTTGGTTGATTCGGATGAAAGTCCACTGGCGCGTTATGATGAAAGTCTGCTTGAGTTTGATGAAAGTTGTTTTGAGGTTGATGAAACTGCGGTGGTGGGGGTGGTGGAGGAGGTCCAGGATGAATAATATGAACGTCCTGTAGTATTTGACCTCGAGGTACTGACATTTGAGAGGAAGGTAGTGGAATCATACGCATGTCCATATCTAAATGTTGACTCTGCCCAGACTGCACTGTATTCATTGCTCTCATATCACGATCTTGAGATCGAACATCGACTAATATTCTACCTTTCGGTTTATTATCCGCCTCGTCGTCCGACATTTCCATATCAACGCTCTCCACTATATCGCCAGGCTGCATGTGTTGTCTGAATTACGATAAAATTTAAAGTATATTATGTGTACGCGCGTAAAAATTTGTACAAAATAAATGTAATAATTACATAACAAATCCTCACCGATAATCCTGGTCACTTGTTGACCATAAAGTATTATTATTTGGTAATACATTCAAGGTGTTATCATTAACGGTGTTATGATTTGCAGGACTTCCTGTTAGACTTATCAAATTGCGATGATCAACATCTGCTGCCTTTATTAGGCTGTATGGTAATTGATTCTCGGATGTTAATGGTATTGGTATCACCCTATATATACATAGTAATAAAAAGATGCATCCATGATTTCATGAGAGAATAAAAATCGTTAATACACTACCTATGATCTACATCTCCAGCACTACTAAGAAGAGGCTCTTGAGGTTGTGAATCATTGTATTCGACGGGATCGGTGAAACCTGTTTTTTCATACATCGGTGGTGATTCTGGAGTCTCGGAAAGAATTTCACTTTTCCCTCTTATATTGTTAGGCCAAACGGAGTCATTACTTGACTCCCATCTGTCATTAGCACCATCTATCCATGAAGTCTTATTTTTTTCATCATTTTCACCAGGCCAAGATGGATTCATACTATTTTTACCTGGAGATACATAACACACTATTCTGTATTCTTTATAGTATTCCAATTACAACAGAAAATAAATTTTATTTTTTTTTTTTTTTTTAAATTGTCCATACCCTTTTCTTCCCATTTTGCTGGTTCTTTGATTTCGGTTGAAGAAGTCCATGTAGGAAATTTAGGTGGCAGCTTATTGTAGCAGTTTTCGTCGTCGAGAAAAATAGGTGGTGGGAGAGGTGGGGGAGGTAAAGGATTTACTACATTTGCGTTAGTAGAACCATCAAACGGCACAGTGATATTACTTTGACTATTTTGACTGGAATATGGAGAAGGAGTGTGTGATTCGGTAGGTAAGTTACGAACGGAAATAGGAGTGCTGTGGTTCATTGGACAATTATTCAAAGTGCCAAGAGATGAACCCTGAGCACTCATCATTCGTGAAAGTGTAGGAGTCACAGGAAGCTGCCCTAATGCAGGTGAATGTCTATAATTAGGACGCTGGGGAGATCCCACCTGAGGATCAGAAATATCTAAACCTAGACCTGGTATACCACCAGGATCTTGTGTCCCCTCTGATGAAGGAAGGACAGTTTTCAAAAAACTAGATATATTGAAATCTTCATTGTTTTCACTTTTGGAAGGCCTCATATTGATCACTTCTATTGGCTTTGGCTAATAGAATTAAACAAATTTAAATACTGATATATATTCTATGTATCAATAAATTATAACTTACCTCTAATGAATCGGTATACTGTTGTGTCATCATAGTAGGTGTTGTAGATCTTTCATTAAACAAATTTCTCTATGAAAACATATAATGTATAATCATTTGTAAATATATAACAACATAATCATACGAGAAAACTGTATCTCACCATATTACCAAAATCTACATTCCCTCCCATAAACGATGAAAAATTATTAGTAAAGTCTCCAGATTCGTGTCCCTGTGTCAACTCCGGAGCAGGAACAGGAATGGGGTCATAATCATGAGTGTATGAACCATAAATAGATGGAGGTGCTACTTCTATAATTGCAGACTGATTTGTAGTTTGATTTTCATCTCCTGGTAGCTCTATGTCACTGTCAGGACTTGGAGATGGAGCATTTACATCAGGCGATGGAATAGGAGAGATCAATGTTGGTAATAATTCATCCAATTTCTTTTTCAAGTTTTTCACCCGACTACCAAAGTTGCGATATGCCTATGTGTAAAGATATTGATTAATAACTAAAAAAGAAACATTTTGAATTGTTTGCTATTTTATATACTAAACAGAAAGTTTATCTATTGATAAAATGTACTTGCATTTGTTACTATTTTAACTTCACCCCGTTGAGTCTCATAAAACTGATCTGCTTGTTCAAGCAATTCAAGAACCTGAGTTCTTTCTCTAATTTCAGCTTCCAATGCACGCACATAATTTTCAACATTTCTTACTGCCAAATCAACTTCTTTTTCAGCATCTTCAACGCGTCTTCGGTCTTTCAAAGATGCACAAAGCTCTTCTGCATTTTCTATATCTATATTACTATCTCTTAGGTCACGTAACCTGGCATCTGTTGCTTGTTCCAGAGTTGCGCATGATCTCATAGTAGAAATCAACAATGCAGCTTGAAATTCTTCTGGTGGCGCAGCAGGTTGTGGTTCTACTTTTTTCTTTGGAGCAGCCGATATTAAACCGGATAAATCAGCAAGAAACTCCTCATCATATACTTGTCTCTGATCCCAAATCTTAAATATCCGCAATATACGATGTTTAACTTTTTCATCCCTGACCATTGTGGTAGCACGTTGTAATGTAGTACCCCAAGATTCCACAAATTCAAAGTTTTTTCTCTTGGAGTATTGAATAACATCATTAGCCAAGTAAAAGAGAGTAAGACGATGCTCCACTTTTACTATCACATAAAAATCATATTATTAATTACTTGGTGTCAATATTTATATAAATATCAATATCGTAATAGACCGTAATATATAAAGATGTATATATCTTGATATAACAAGTACACAAATATGCTTGCAATATAATCAAAAATTTAATATCTATACACGATCTTTGATTTTCAATGTAACGTTTAACTTACCCTTCTTTAAAACTTGTAGCCAAGTAGCAACAATCTTCTTATGATGTTGTCGTCTTTCAAGACACCATGCTGAAAGACCTTGTATAGATTCTTGTGAATCCTTTAATGTATGAAGTCTTCGCTCAAAGAGCTCCACATCAAAATCACTTGTTGCCATTTTGTTGATGAATCATCAACTCGTTTGATAGTTCAAAAATTTAATTCGACAGCATTTTTTAACGTGAACCACCGAAAGGAACACGAAAGAAAACGTTCAGGTATCATAAGTAAGTAGCTTACCTAGCACACCAACCTAACCAAATAGTTATTACTAATGGATCAACAGCTAATGCAACCAAGAATAAAATTGATTATTAAATCACAATTCATTTTTTCAATTAGACAACGTCCTTCAGTTTCACTTTTTCTTTGTATACACAGTCGATGAAAAGTTAAAAATCATTTACAAACTATAAAATTAAAACTTACAAGACCGACACGCTTAAGACGTCGCAATTGACGTAAACCTGAAGAATACAACGGGAAAAAAATTCAATCCATAAGCATAACACAATCCTATTGCTGAATAAATGAAATTATTCGATGCACAGTATGTTAACTTTCGTAATGTATTTCAAACTACCGTATATCATACGAAGAATCGTGAAAACAAGAGTCAGCCATCTTTCTAGGACCAAAACACGACCGCGCAATGGCCGGCACGACTCATAAAAATATCATATAAAACTTATTAAAAGCCAACACGGATATGTTTCTACTTCTATTAAAAAAAAAAAAAATACGATTTATATTTAATCGATCATAACATATCAATGGAAGTGGCATTAATACATTCTACGAATTTGAATAATTATATTATTTCGAAAATAGAAATAACCAATATATTTTAATAAATTTTATGAATCATATATCAATAACAAGTTTTAATGTTTATGATCGTTTCGTAAGGACATTTCATAAAAAAAAAAAAATAATAATACTCCTTTCCATTGA
>OU426861.1:980651-1095651 GCA_911387685.1 Dolichovespula media
GTGCGACTTTTTTCACGACCGTTAAGTTCCCCCTCTTTCGGAAATCTCTCACGTTATCTCTTTTCGACGCTCCTCCTACGAATTTATAGATGTAAATGTATGCGTTTGTATGCCTCTTCTTCTCCATTCTACGTACGTGTTGTATGTCATCCGATGTGTTCGTGCATGGCTGACTGTTCATTCATTGAATCGATGCAGCGTGTAACATCTGCTATATCTAGCTGTATCACTGACGATTCTCTATTTTACCGGCGATCAGATGAAATACATTTTAATTGAAACAAATCCAACTTCCCTATAATCTTTTAATTTTTAATTTGGATGGACATTGTTCTTTTCGAATTTTAATAATTTTATTGATCGACACCATTTCACGATGTCGTTTCACATTTGAAGCATTACCAATTAGGTTCGACGAATTTTACATATAACTCATCGATATTTTTTTCCACGATACAATTTTCCCTTTCTCTCTCTCTCTCTCTCTCTATATAGGCTATTTCCTAATAATTGGGAAGTATTACAATGATGCATTTAGCACACAAATAAGAAGAAATGAAAAGAAATATAAACATATGTCCAATATTACCATGTTTCTGAGTTACTTAAATATCGATTTTCTGTTTATCTACGAAATTTAAAAGATTTTGAGGTCTTACTAATCCGTAAACATAGACACGTATAGTTTCTTGCATTGTAAATGGTATGATTCTTACCCTACACTCAGTAAAGGTACAGTATTTATATTATATGTTAGTGCTATTAACATGGTAGTATCTAAGGTAGCAGGCTGTCCAGACCCTATTGTCTGGTCAGCTTGCTTTCCAGATTTGAATCCGTTTGATTATTACTTGAGAGGCATCTAAAATTCATCCATTGACAATGTCAAGATATTTTGAGCAATGTGTTGAGCAAGGTAGGTTGCCAGCAAATTTAAGCACTACCTAGAATTTTTAAAAAAAGCAATCGTCAAGATGTATAAAACCTGTATTCAAAAAGAAGGTTATATTGGAAATACGTTTATATGAACTATTTGTCTTATTTTTAAGTCCTGAATCCCGTTATTAGGAAACATCCTGTACATATACATAGCAATAAATAATCCAAAATTTCTCTCAAACTGATTTTTGATTATCGTTTTTTTAGTGGTAATTACTTAGTGAGGGTTCGTGCCCAAGTAATGACAAGAGATGACAGTTCAGGTGGATGGGTTCCATTGAGCGGTGGTGGCTTAGCAAATGTTTCGGTCAGACGTAGATCAATCTCAATAAGTGGTCTTCAGTCTAATAATACCAACGGTACAAGCATCTCTACTTCGAATGTTACCACTACAACTTCGACCACCAATTCTCTTTCGAGTACAACTGTCAATGCACAGGATCATGGATCTAGTACTTCTCCACCTAGTGCGACAAAAAGAAAACATGAATATCTTATCTTTGGGAAACGTATCACCGATCAATCGGTAATATGCTTTGTAGTTTAATAGCAAATCATAATGTTAAGTGCTTTAATATCATGCTATGATACATTTTAATATATTCTTTATTTTTTTAGGTTGTTCTTAGTTGTACTATCAAAAAGGATTTTGAATATAACAAAGTAATGCCAACTTTTCACCATTGGCGGACAGGAGAGAAAAAATTTGGATTAACATTTCAAACAGCAGCAGATGCGAGAGCATTTGATAAGGGTGTACGTACTGCGGTGGAAGAATTATTGGAAGGTAAGATTTATAGTAATATATATTAATAATTTAAATTTTAAAGCATGTTAATTATACTAAAGGTACTGTGTTACTTTTTATGCTTTGTGTTTAAAATGTGTTTTTAGTGATATAAAGTGATTTATTTCTTCTGAAAATTTAAAAAAAAATGAACAATCATTTATTTATATATAAACATATATATATATATATATATATATATATATGTATATGTATGAACAAATAATTATTATTAAGGACACATTCAGTATACAAGCCTATTATTTTGTTATCTTAAATAGTAAATCTGTAATAATAAATATACAGTAAATAATGATACATCTTATTAAGTATTAATTTTGTTGCGCTCGTTATTTTGCTGCATTTTTATATGGATTGTACATCTGGTAAGCTGTACAAAAAAATATGTAGTCTATCATTGTTTACTGTATAATTGTTAGATAATTAAATTTATTAGTATTTTGTTATTAATATTATAGGACTTACGGAATCTACATTGTGCGTCAATTCTGCAGATGGTGGTGATGAAGATGTTTTCATGGTAAGAACTAAAATATTTTAAAATAAGTATTTGAAACTCAATTAATATTTTTCTAATTTTACAGACTTTAAATCTACCTGTGGATCCTCCTCTAGATCCATGTCCATCTTCAGATACATCTCGTGGAGTAGTTTGTGTACCTAATTACCATTCCCAGTGTTCAGATCTTCTTGATTCATACAAACCTATTCATTACATTGGTGGATCTACCAACAAAGTACCACTATCTCAACATCCTTTAACATCAACTGCAGATATTGGATCTGATAACTACTCCTATGTGCATCTCACAACAGTTAATCATGAATATTTATATCCCATCGTCGACGATCATAAAAGTGATAGATTAGACGGGCACAATACTGAAAGTTCTTTGAAAAAACCCGACATTATAGTGTCTCAACCTTCAAAAAACACTAATAAACGTAATGTTCGGGTACGATGTAAACATTGCCAAGAATTATATTCTGAGCAGCACAATCCTAGGGGATCTTGCGAGTATGCACCTGATCCTATTAAACGTGGAATAGCAACAATTTCTTGTTTATCATGTGCTCAATGTATGCTGTATCATTGTATGAGCGATGCTGAAGGTGACTTTGCCCAAAATCCTTGTAGGTAAGTTTGGACATATATCATCATTCCCTAATATTATTGTATATTGGATGATTCTCTATGATTATATGAACATTTTATGGCACCAATTTAAAGCACTGTATAACTACTTAAAATTTAACTAATATATAATTTTGTAGTTGCAGTACAGAAGAAGGATGTGGACGAAGATGGATTGGTTTAGCGCTATTATCACTGATCGTTCCTTGTTTATGGATTTATCCCCCACTCAGAGCTGTTCATTGGTGTGGAATGTCGTGCGGAATGTGTGGAGGTCGTCATCATCCTATGGAATAACTGGAGGATCCCTTTGATGCCTCTGTTCCATACACAGTTGAGTTAAACAAGTTTTCATCACCACGTAGTGCAGTCGCTAATGTGTATGAATGTCATGATCTGAGTATGGGACGTTGTCAAAGGTATCAAAGGGGCAGACAGCTTCCAGTACACGCACTTATTCATCAACATCATCTGTGAGAATTTAATTAACAAAGAAAATGATATGAGCACAAGATGTCGCATTTAACCTTCACACTGTGTATATTCCGTACATTTTGTATACTTTATTAGCAGTATGAATTGTTTAGTCACAACTGTATATTAAACGATTGAAAGATGGAAGTAAAATAGTATTTACACTTCCACCAATTGGTCTTTGGATAGCAGCAATTGGACTGAGCAACTATGCGTTGTATATTATGAGAGTGTAAATTATGAGAAGTGTAAATTATGAGAAGTGTAAATTATGAAAGTGCAGCTGTGAAATGGCTCGAAAACTTTTTATTCCCAGTTTGAAATATTCTCTGTTTCATGTAATGTGTGTATAGAAGCACAATGTCCACACTGGAATCGAGCATCGCTGCGATTGTCAGAATGAAAGTGTAAGAATGTGTTCTATTCATAAGTTCTGATTATACTAAACAAGTTGAAGCCAGTATTTGCTAATTTTCTAGCTCTTATTAGCCTGTAATAAGAGTAACAAGAGTAAATTGAAAATGTAAAGTTAATCGAGATAAGGTGAAATTGCTCTGAATTTATCGTTTATTAGCTGTTGAAAATTATCTCGTTAAAATATATGATGGAAAGCATTGCAATATTTGCATGTATCCTATGTTGCTGCTACAGTCACTTGAATAATTAATTTCCTAAGAAATAAAAAAAATATAATTGTCAAGGTGATTGAATAATCTTCTAAGTTGCAAACCATTTTATGGGTGCCTATATTGTACAAATTTTGTGATATTTTAGAACATATTATGTGTATTTTTATGTATTTTATCGATAAAAGTAGATTGACAAAAGCTGGCTGCGTCTCATGAGATGCAAACAGTAGCTAATATTTAACAAATACAACTTCTTCATAAAACAAATACAAATACTTGTGAACAGTGCCTGATGTAAAGAAAAGATTTATAATCATTAATTGCATTTGTCTAAATATTATTTAATAAAGAGTAATGACACATGAAAAAAGATTTAAATATAACATTACTAATTAAATAATGATTTGATTTTTAATACTATTCATGGCACTTAAAGTATTTCATAATTATTATCTTAATTTTTACTTATTATTATTAACGATAATAAACTATTTTACTTTAATGCTCTCTCTAATGCTTATGCTCTCTTTTGATGATATTTATTCGTATATTATATCTAGTAATATTGTACATTTAAAGTATTTATAAAATTTATAAATTCTTCCTTATTTGCAGGTCAGTTTTATCAAAAGTTTGTAAATATATTTATGATCTGCTTTATTTTAGTAGTATCTGTTTTTTAAGTAGATCCAATTAATTTTATCTTATATAAATTAAGAAGCAGCTAGCTTAAGCAATAATTATTATCTTGATCCTTCATATCTAATTATGTTAGAAAGATATATATACAGAGGGTGTTTCAGATTTTTTTCCGCCGAACTGTGCAGTATATTTTACAAATAGAAATAAGAACAAACTTTTACATAAATATAAACTTACAAATGCTTTGTTAAAAAGTAATAATAATAATAATTAAATTATTATTGATATAGTACTGTGTAATAGCAATCTATTATGTTTACTATTGTTCATTATATAGTCGTAAATGTAAATCATATCTGCGTTGTCTTCATACGAAAAGAGTCGTTAAAAATACAAGTCTAATAATAAAAGAAGATACATTGATGACCTTCGACGTTGTCAAGTAATAAACATAACGACGATCTTCATCCGCTACACGATTTGTGTTTACTGCCCACGCGGTGAATACGGTATCGTATTAATAACAATAAGTCCGTTATTATTTTATTTAATTTTTCTTATAACTTTGTAACAAAGCATTTGTAGGTCTATGTTTATATAATATTTCTTTTCTTATTCTTATGTAAAGCATACTGATGCAGTTTGGTGGAAAAACTGAAACACCCTTATGTGTGTGTGTGCTGTGTGTGCTGTGGTGTGTGTATGTATATATATATATATATATATATATATATTTAAAAGACATGTTAAAGAAATACCTACAGATCTAATTAAATATCTGTAAAAATTGATTTGCCATTTGATCATGATACTCTTAGATAAATAGTGCCATAATCTAGATCATGCTGTTATACTTTACAGCTAAGCACAAATTTAACATTGCAAAGATTCTTATATTTGTTTATCATATTATGTAAATCACCTTGACATTCATCTCTATGTATAAAGATAATTATTGTATATATAGAGATTGTAAAATAATTTTTAAACCAAAGCTTCAAAATGTTGTGCTAGATAGTTCTTCACGATCAGCTTATCAATATTGTAAAATATTTACAATATTATTTTTAAGAAATGGCTGCTACAAAATTGCTAACAATACATATGTATATGTAGAAACAATTTACGAGAAATATGTTATTTGTTATATAATTAAACTACAAGCATGTGATTGTTCTGCAAATATTAATAACAGCAATGCATGATATATTTTAGAATTGTACAAAGTAACAAAGAATGTATTTTAAGAATAGTACATGTCTATGCTTATTTAAATAATTAATACTTTGTTATGTCCAATATTTCTAGTCTATTAATATAGTAATAATGTTTATGCATTGCTTCTCATATGCCATACAAAATAAGTATCAAAAGTTTATACAAAACAACTATTTGTATTTTCCTCCTAAAATGACAATTTATTATTCTTAAATTCTAAAAGTATGTACATCTATATATCATTATTGTACATACATGCTTGTTTTATTTGAAAGTTTTTATTGAAGTATCTAAATGTTATATGTCATATGATGGCTAGCATTTTTCCATAGTAGTTCATATATTTATGAACGCTAATTTAAACATCCATCCATTTATAGTAAATATTTTATTGATGTGTTCTATTATGTCCATCTGAATGCAGTAAATTTTTAATTATATTTTAGAATATCTATCTTTAAATAATTTACTTAATAATTATATTTGACTCTATTTTAAAATAGCATACATATAAATAATAATATAACACAGAGAGAGAAAGAGAGAGAGACATATTAGAAAATTGGTTCCTAAATAAATACAGTAATTTTGAGGTTTCCATAAATACTTATTTTGAATAGCAATTGATGAGTTTAATTCTATTTATAAAACGAATCAATGCTTGTGATGAAAAAAAAAAAGAAAAGAAAATCAAAGGATATTAATCTAATTATGACGAATGGCTTATGTTCATTAGTAGCGAATATTTCATAAATTTTCATTTAACCTAAATTTAGAGTACAAAGATTTCTAAAGTATATTTAAAAATGTATATATATATCTTATCTTTATTTTCATTAATATAATTGTTTATGTTATGTTTACGATTTCTTATTTATCATATATTAATACATGCAAAATCATAAATTAGATTGTACTTTCTGTTCTGTTTTATAGTATTTTTCAGTCTTCTGATTTAAAAAAAAAAAAATCCTAGATAATATTTTTTTGTATGAATACTTACTATCTGATAAAAAACTGTTTCATTTACAATAACACATACTCGCGTGCTAGATATACTATTTATAGATATATATGCATAATAAAATTATCCTCAATTTTACGAAAATATAAGTTATACTTGGTGATGCATATATTATTTAATTTAAATGTCATCTCTCAGAGCTTTGGTATTCTTATTTTGTTTTTGTATTTTTTTTTAAATTTAAAATTTACTTATTAACAATAATTGCAAGTATTTTTTAACGCGCAATTACTCAATTGTTAAATTAATTTCGTGTTCTTATAAAATATATTGATTTCATAGTATTCCATTGTAATTTCTACTATAGATATCATTTTTATAATACCTATCGTTTGGTTATAGAAAAGTACAAAAGTTACTTTTTCTGTAAGTTTGTGTGTGTGATGACCTATACCAAATGAGAAATATGTGTATTATGATTTTTACATATTGACAAATGAAGTGTGCCTGATTAATATCCTGTTTAAAGTTTTCTCTTTGATTTAGTATGAGTGTTTAATGTAATCGAAGCACATCTATGATCGTATCATAATAATCGATTAATCGGGAGAAAATATAAATAATATAAATTGTACAAGAATGATAAATATTATTGGTGATAATAATCATTAATACAAGTAGAAGAATATATGGTTGCATGCATGCATGCATGTGTATATGCGTGCGTTCATTCGTGTAGGCAAAAGTAGTATGTGCAAAAAATTTACACAAATAAATAAGTTTAAACGTATATACACATATAAATACACATAAAGCTATTACACAAATTCTCAAACTAAGATAATTTGCAAAAGTGCTTGCCAAAAGTAAAACAAGTGTTAAACGTTTGTGGCAGCACTCGGGTGATGCAAGATTAGTTTCTGAGAAAAACTTGTTCCGCGAGACACTCGCAATATAAATGCTACAAGATCAACGAGTAAGATTTGAATTCATGGATTCATTATATTATAAATGTTTAAATCTTGTATCATTGTAATTAAAAAAATATGTATCATAATCCAGCTATATGAAAAATAAAATATATTGTATCACGATGAAATATTAGATAAATATAAACCATATTATATGTAACATTATTGAATACATTAGAATGTATTAATATATGATAATGAACATATTTATTGAAATAATATAACTATTCATTATACAATTTACGAATATTTGGCTTATTCGTTTGCCAAGATATATAAATTAACTAATTAAAAATATTTATAAATGTCTATTTTAATGCGAAGCTGGAGTATGACCATCTACATAAAAGTTTCTAGTTGCTTTAGGTAATTCTAATACTATACCATCCAATTCCTTGGTTAATATTATTTGGCAACCTGAAACAAAAAACAAGGAGACTCTAATTTAAAAATAATTTTAGCGAATACAATTTCTATAAAATATACGGGTTCGTACCTAATCTAGAATTTTCCTTCAAAAAAGGCGCTAAATCCAATAGATCTTCTTCTTGTTCCTCTGCTTGAGGAAGCTTTTTTAAATAGTCATAATGTACGTACACGTGGCATGTAGTACAAGCTAGAGAAGCTTCACATGCCCCTTCGATTTCAATTCCATATCTGTGCGCTAAATAAAGTACATTATCTCCTATTTTCCCTTTTATTGGTATTTTCTGTCCCGTTTTATCCACGAATGTAATATTTACTCTAGAATATTAAAAAAAAAGAAAAGAAAAAAACAAAAAAACCCGTATATAAAATAAAGATGAATGTTATTAGAATTTATAATTAGTTTGTACTTCGGATAGAAATTATGAAATGTTAAGTTTACCTACATATCGGCTTCTGATTTTGGATCCTGCATTTCGTATTCCCCATGTAATAACGCTATAAAGCCGAACATAATAATTTTGTATTTATTTTAGCAATATATGTGTTGTGTGTGTGTGTTACGATTTTCGCGCTAACCATAAATTATCAATAACGCCATCTGAAATAATGCAAATATTTCGAGTAAAACTTACATTTCGATGTATGCACCAATGAATTTCTCATCCTATTGAAACAGTCAATTGATAAAAGTGTCTTTTTTAACTTTAAGGATCGTAATATAAACGTCATTACGTAGTTTTACAGTAATTGTAATACCTAACTTTCAATTATACATAGAAATGGCAAAGAACTTTTTGTCCAATGGTTACCAAAATCGAAAGATTCGAAACTCGATATTACATTATTTAGACCTCTAATTGTGTGTAACATAGAAGAATAATTAACTTAATAAATTCTGTCAATTATTATCTTATAAAAAGAAATTAAAATAGTATTTCTAAAGGATGCGGAATCTCGAAAGGTACAGGAGATGTGGTATACATTACTGTTTTGTGTTCCTTAAATTATTATACTTAAATGATAAAAGAACTATACGTGGAAGCCATATAGTTACTTTATTGATACACTGTAGTAGATAATTAGATTTTGAAACTTTTTTCTTACATCTCTTGATACTCGAAGAAATATTATTTTATAATATTTGTGATAAATTGTATAACGAAGAGTATTATCACAATTGTATTTAGTATTGTATCTTGAATAATTTTGTCATGTATGTGTGTGTGTGTGTGTATTATTCTTGAGTAAGCAAAGAAAGAATATAGTAATCTAATGTTTGCCTTTTTGCGATTATATAAAAGTCGGATATTATTTATATCGTTTCTTATTTAATTATAAAATGTATGATTCCAAATTATAATAAATATTCTTCTTCTAAAATATTCGTAGATCTCCGCATGCATATCATATGTGGAAATCGATATATGAGAAATCGAAATAATAAAAGTACTGTCGCGCTAATGGCTACATTTCAACTCAATCAAAATTTACTATATCCTGTGATAATTCTTCCTATCTTTCGAATTGTCAATTTATCGTGTCCCAACAGAAATATAGAGAGATAATTTAATTATTTAATGTATTCGTCTTTATATCTGTTTTAAAATTAAATACGGTTAAATATCCAATATAATAGATCTTCATAGATATATATATATAATGAAATAATATATAATATATACCATTTTTTGTTACCGATTAATAACGAAGTTATTTGTTTTTTAACCGCCGGCAAAGTAATAATTCTTTGTTATTGATTGTTATTGATTGCTATTGATTGATGATAAAGCGAAGCTTAAGAGGAATCGAGTGTTTCGTGACAAAAACAAAAAGACAAGAATCGTTAAAGAAGGTCAGTTATTTGTCTCGAATGAAAATTTCAGTTGGAATTAAATACTCTTCTGTGATTTTTTATTTTCATCGAAATTTGAACAATTATTTTAGATTAATTATTTTAGTTTTTCCCGAGTGGACCCTTTGATAAGATCCTTGGATCAATTAAGTTTATTATCCTTTATACATTTATACCGTAAATTAAATGCATACAGGCATTGCGTCGAATCAATCACGGATCACTACGCAGGTACCCTATTATTAAAAAAGAACATAAATGTGAGATAATGTAAAATGCGAGTTTACAGTCTATTAACATTATCTATTCTAATTTACACTAACCCGATCGTTATTTTTCGTACGAGAGAGGTGTAACCTATACAACCTTAAAGATTAATATGATAGATACATGGTGAAGACAGTGTTCCTCGCTTGCCCTTGTGGTTCATATTTTGTTCGTACCTGCCGTTGAAATCATACATGCTTCAAGCGAAGGGTCTTGTCATGTACATATATGTAATAATTAATAATAATTTTATGCGAAACAAAAATTTGATTTAATTAATTTTTAGTTATATTGCTAATTTGTTCTGAAAATAAGAAGATTATAATATTTCTTTCTTCGTAATAATATGCCTAAATGTAAATATAACATAAGTAAGTGAAGTTCAAATTTTTTTGAAATTGATACATGATGATTGTTTACTTCTAGTAATTAAAATATTGTGATCAAATATCGAAGAATGGCAGGAAATTTTTGGCAGAGCTCTCACCAGTAAGTTATAGATATAATTTAAAAATAATAAATTAAATAACCAATCGTTAAACTACTTATTTTACTTTGTAGTCAACAGTGGCTACTTGATAAACAAGACTTAGTACGCGAACGACAGCATGATTTATCTATTTTAACGGAAGAAGAATATCAAAAGCTTTTTATCTTTTTTTCTAATCGTAAGTTTAATATAATATACATCTCTGTGTTGTTAAGTTATATCGAGAAATCAATTGAATACATCAATATATGTATTATTTTGTTATTCGTATCTATCTCTTTTTCTCTCTCTCTTTTGTTACAGTTATTCAAGTGTTAGGTGAACAATTAAAATTAAGACAACAAGTAATCGCAACTGCAACAGTATATTTCAAAAGGTTTTATGCTCGAAACAGTTTAAAATGTATCGATCCTTTATTATTAGCCCCAACATCAGTCTTTTTAGCTTCGAAAGTTGAAGAGTTTGGAGTTATTTCTAATACAAGATTAATAACAACTTGTCAAACAGTAGGTATGTAGAAAATATCACATATATTTACAATTAATTTAAATTAAAAATATGTTTTATGTACCATTTCTTTTCTTTTGTTTCTAGTGAAAAACAAATTTAATTATGCATACTCTCAAGAATTTCCGTATCGTACAAATCATATTCTTGAATGCGAATTTTATCTTTTGGAGCATTTAGATTGTTGTTTAATCGTATACCAACCATACAGACCTCTTTTAATTCTTATTCAAGATGTAGGGCCAGATGACCAACTATTAACATTAGCTTGGCGTATTATTAATGATAGTTTACGTACAGACGTGTGTCTTCTTTATCCACCATATCAAATAGCCATTGGTAAGAACTATATTATCTACTAAATATTACATTAATTGCAATAATGACTTTTTACAAGTTGGACTAATTTTTAAATAAAATTAATCTATTGTAGGATGCCTACAGATTGCATGTGTAATATTACAAAAAGATCTCAAATCATGGTTTGCAGAATTAAATGCAGATATGGAAAAAATTCAAGAAATAGCTCGTTATATCATAAATTTATATGAATTGTGGAAAACGTACGATGAAAAAAAAGAGATACAAGCGTTATTGTCTAAAATGCCTAAACCAAAAGCAGCACCGCAGCGCTGACATCTAGTTCCTTCAGCATCTAATATTTGGGATTGATGCTAAACAGTGATACATGCTGACTAAGTATTTCTGTGAAGAAGGATTGATAACCTTGACATTAAATACCGTTTTTTATATAAAACTGTACACAATGTGTTGTACAAAGTTTGAAATTATCACTATCACATTGGTGTATTGGTAAGCATGCAGTCCAATTACAATCATTAGAAAATAAATACAAAGGGGACACAAAATAAAACGTAAAATCTTATTGATCACAGATGTCATATATAATGGGAATTACATTTCTTTTTGTTTTTTATTAATATAACAAAATTCATTTACTGTAAAAATGCAAGAATAAAAGAAATAAAATTCAGTAATTATGTACAACAGTTTTGTTATTTTAAGATATTTTACATAGTATTATTTGAATATGTTTTTACTTAATAAAAATCTTAGAGCTACATCATATATCTTATGTATTTTCATTGTTAATTCTAAGAAATATATTAATACCTATACTGTATTTGTACATTAAGTCTATGTGAAAAAGAGATCTTTATCAAAGGAACCTAATGAAAATGCAAGACATTTGTAATAATTTAGTTTTTAATTTGTTTCCATCAATGTTATTTAATATTAATTTTTTAAGAGGAACCTTTGGAATATCTTTTCCAAAATTTTTTCACATCATCATGGCCCACTTTTGTTACCACCATTGTTCGTTTTCTGTGTAAAAAAAAATAAAAAGAATACTTAATAATAAAAAACTATTTTACCGATATTAATATTTAAAAAAGTAAAAATAATTATTTATTTTTGCAGTTATACCTGTCATTTTGCCAGATCAGAACACCTGTAGAAAGTGCATGATTCCTAAGCACTTCAAAATCAGTTTGAGAAAGAAATTGACTATATAGGACACCTTCGCTAAACACAAATCTATTTCTTTCGTTTTCCCATAACTTAATTTGATCCACAATAGTTGGAGGCAATGTGGGTGGACCTGCCTCTAACATTTTACTATGTGCATGCTGCTGTAAATAACTGTTAATATAGCAGAACGCAAATTAACTTTACTGTGTAATTCATAAGTATCTAGTTTGAAATTATTAATATGAAAATAAATTATAATTACTTACCCTATGATCTGTGCTGCAGTAATTCCACTTTTAAAAGCTTGCCTTACCGAATCTCTCGTTAATATTGAAACCACTAAGTTTGGGAATCTGTAATTTGTCGCTTAACAATAATTGAAAAACAATTTTTACGATTATATGGAAAATCTTAGACTTACCTATATAACATTTCACAGAATAATCCAAGTAAAGCAACTTGCAAATTTGAATTGGTATAAGCGTATACTCTATAATTAGTTTCAACAACTATATATCCTTCTTTACCACTTTCCTTAGCCAATGGTTTATTTTGTCCAGTTGCTATGTTTAATGCTAAACGCGTTGGATAAAATCTAATAAAAGAAAAACAGATAATTAAAACAATTAGTATTAAGAAGAAAATAATTAAAACTAAATTAAATTTAATAACCTTCCAGCTTTCCGTTTACGTTGATAAACAAGTCCAAACTCTCTTAGATGTTGTAGAAACGTTAATAAACCTTCGGACATGCCTTCAGTACTATAATCTTTACCAAGTGTCGAAAAGTTCAGTTGAAATAAAAATGTAAGACACTCAACTAAATTAAGACCTCTTGCTTCTATTGTATCTAAATATTGAAGAATAAAGTACCACACTTGTGATGCAGTATCTAACAATAAGAATTGAAAACCTGCTTGTGTGATAATCGGACTACCATCACCTTCATCTCGTTTCATTAAACCAGCATGTAAAAGTATTCTTACAGCATCGGCCGAAATACCTAAAGTAAATTTTGTAAATCTAATTTGTCGTTAACATAATAGTTATATAATAGTTAAATTAATTTACCTTCTTGTTGCTGAGAACCAACCATGTAATGTAAAACGCATTCCCATCTTTCCAATGCATACGCATCCAAAAATGCTACATCTCTAGGTTTACTATCAGTTTCTAACTG
The DNA here is from genome assembly GCA_911387685.1 of Dolichovespula media. Taxonomy (NCBI): domain Eukaryota; kingdom Metazoa; phylum Arthropoda; class Insecta; order Hymenoptera; family Vespidae; genus Dolichovespula; species Dolichovespula media. The sequence goes on from OU426861.1 coordinate 994,651, forward strand.
ATTTGACATTGTCCACGGTTTACCACCTCCTAATAAAACAATTTTCAAATTCTTCTTGAAAGAAGCATGAACGATCCAACCAGGTAATCCTCCAGGCAAAGACGTTTCTCTCCATATATTTAATTCTTTTAAAATTACAACTACTTTCTGATGATCTTCTAGGTAAAGTTTGGAACACCAAGAAGCAATTACTGCCTGTGGAACTGCCTGTTCGACGAACAATAATCTCATGATATAATGTTTTGCTATCACAGGCAGTTCACGAAACACAGCCAAACATATAGGCGGATTATGATATAATTTACTTAATACTTCTGGCGGACGTGATGTTAAATATTCGTGTAGATTCTTGCATTGTAATCCGGTAGGACGTAACAAATTCTTTCCACTTATCGTATTTGACATTATATTGTAGCATTAAACGAATCTTATTGTATATTTACTGTTTAAATATACTGGAAAAAAAAAAGAAAAGACATAAAATTTTTTATCACTTTGCACGTGTTTCATTAAACAACATATACATCAGTCTTTTTCAATTATTAAAATCATACTCATAAATATATTAGTGCCTTTCTTGATACTCTTGGTTATCCGATGATTCTTTCATTCATGTTTCTACAACACAGCGTTATCCATAGAGTGTGAAACATTATCGCGAAGGAATACTCGTATCGAATTTATCCAAATCGTAAACACAAGCAACGATGAGACGTTTCGTTTTTTAAATATTTCTGCTATATTAAATAAGAAGATATTTGTCAAAATAAAAATTCTCTATAATCGGTAAATGAACAAAATTGTAAGAATTAATTTTAAAACCAATTAATTTTACGATACAAATTTCGCTGTTTTCGACAGTGTAGTATGGTGGTGGTGGAGGAATTTAGTTGTATTTTCAATATGCCAGGTGGCGCTCGAAAGAAAACATAACGAAAGAAAACATTGAGTGTTACAAGCATCTACTCTCGTACAAAACACTCTTTCGGTTTCCCTCGCAGAACGCATCGTGTAATGTGGAATCGTTGTAACAAGCGCAACGAGTAATAACGAGCGTTTTCAAGTTTGTTCTCCGATGCTTTGTCTTAACCGAACGTTCACGAAAATGTGTCAACGTGAAGATGATAATGCGATATTCGCGTAGAAATTAATTTAAAATGTAGGCTGATAAACGTGTGGATGGTTTAACCGTTGCCAATGAAATTAAACGTGTGTGTATATATATGTGTGTGTGTGTGTGTGTATGTATGTTTATAAAAATATAACGGAAAAGGTCGTTTTAATTTATCCGGGTTGCCGCGAAATATATATATATATATATATATATATATATATATATATATATATTACGTATATATGTGTACAATCGGTCTTTCCCCTTCCGGGAAGTTTGTAAATAACGGTGATAGTTACCTTTAAATTTACTTTCGCGTTGTGAACAACAGTAAGAATAATAAATCGCAAAGTCGTCGTACTGCCACATACAACTAAATTGGTGTCTTTTCGAACGAGCCGACAGATTTTCTACCTATACGGGTAAGTGTTCGATATGAAAGTTTCTTCTTAATTAAAAATTAAAATAAATAAGAAGCGTGTTCGGGAATGATAAATGATTGTTTATCAACGATCATTGAAGTGCTTCCTAATTATCGACATTTCGGAACGAATACTTTTCGAATTTATTTTCGGAGAAGTGTCCTTGTTAGGTTAAGGTATCTTGTCAACATCGGTCAAGTGGTTTCGCGAAGATCAGAGTATTGAATTAAAATTCTTCTTACCTTTCGTTATCACACATTATCGAACGTATTTAAAATTGCGACGATTAAAATCAATTTTATATATTAGGCATTTAGATATTTCTTTTCTTTTTTCTTTCTTTTTTTTTTTTTTAACTATAACCAATGGGTGGTATGATGCAAGTATTTGAAGAAATGTTATTCTTTATTAATATTACTTAATTTATAGTTTCCTCTTATTTTATTATATAATTGATTTCCTTGTATAGTCGTTGTAAAATGATTTCTGATACGTTGTGTTAATCGTATAATATGATTCTATTAAGATTGGAAACTAATATAAAGAAAGAAATATGATCTATATATGTATTGCTGGATGTAATTTAGACTAAGTTTCATAGATATTATCTTTATAAGACTAAGATATATCAGTAAAAGATATCAAATTAAAAATTTATTGTTTTTATGGATCGATATATGAGAATGTTATATGTATATATATATATATTACGTTCTAAGAGTAAACGACATTAATGGTGTTCCAACCTGTTTAAAGTCAATAAAATTTGCTTTAACCCAGCTATTGGCTCAAGAACCACCTGTTAGATTTCATCTAAATTTAGAATTCAGTGGTAGAGAGTTAGTCAGAGTATTCTATAGATACTTCAGATCAGCCAACGCTCTCATATTCCTCTCAAAAGGCATTATACAACAATGTGGGCTCGCTTAAATATTTTTTCTTTTTTTTTTTTTTTTAATAATAACTTGTTTCTTTTACTAATCATCTTTATAAAATTTATACAACTGTTTGATCAAACTAGTTGCAAAGTAAAAATGTATAAGAGAGTCCATTCATATGGTTTTTAGACAAATGTATATTTCTTTTTTTATTACAGGCTAAAGGAATTTAACAAAGAAGGTACATCCGTCAGAGGAGTTCACGATATGGCTAATAGAAGGGACAAAGCTTCGGGTGGATTTGTAAGTAATGCGCCAATCATTTCACATGATTTTTTTTTTTTTTTTTTGAAAGATATCAACGTACTTTAGACATTGAAAGGAGAGAAAAGAAAAACAAGAACAAAAATGAACAACCAAATAATTATTTTCTTAAAAAAGTAATGTAATAAAATAATTGCGTAATAATAATAATAATAATAATAATAATAATAATAATAATAATAATAATAATAATAATAATAATAATAATAATCAAATGAAAGTAAAAAAGTAATGAGCGAGTGAAATGTAATTAGTCCTCGTTATTACAGTTTACACGTTTTTAATATAGAACTAATTCATCGCGGTTTAGTATACATGCTGCATTTGCAGCGACATTATCGTCCACCATATCCGTTCGTTTTTACAATGTGTGCTGTGTCGTCACCTGCGCATATTGATATGTATATACGTATGCATATATATACAAAGGTACGCATGTATGAGCGTTCGTCTTATCACACACATTTCATAACGAGAATGCTCGTACAATAGAGAGGTGCTCTAACTTCTGCCGGGCTAAAGCGTATTTAACGTGAAAGGTATGCCAAGATATACCAGTTCTGCTGTTAGTCAGCGTCGAGGTATTATCAGTGTCCGAGACATACGTCGCGACCAATTCTTTCGTCGTCTTCTTCTTCTTCTTTCTTTTTCTTTTTTTTTTTGTTGTATTTTCTTTAAACGAGATTATTTTAGCAGTTATTTCCACCAAATACTCCACGAAGATTGTAAAATCATCGAGATACGTTATGATATTTTTGTTCCATCGACGTCGAAGTTTTATCATTTATTTTACTGACTTTTATTTTTCTTTCTTTTGTAATTATTAAAAAGTAAAAAAAAGGTTTCATTGTCGTTATCGTATTTTTTTTTCGAGTTCGTGATAATGAAATAAGCATCGTGATAATAGGATGACAACGACGTCAATGTTAAACGACAAGGAGTTGATATCTTCTTTTCCAGAAGTAGGATAGCGTAATTAGATGCACGTGAATTCATATATCCATTTACATATATGTATCTATATTTTTCTTCTTATCGAGAAACGGAAAGTATAAAGATAAAGACGTAATAGGGTAAAGGTACGTGCCTTTCAAAAGGCAATTTTAATTTGAGAAACGTGTATTCCTTGTGCCGCTCTAAACGACATTGAATCGTCGTTACGTCGATCGGGCTAATTGAATTAATTAAAGTCGTCCGACACGAGAAAAGTTTGCATATTGTGCACAATTTTACAGAGACACCTGTTTCTACGAATCGTGCATATCCTTCAGTTCGGTCCTTTCATCGAATTAATCAAAAAGTCTTATCGGTGAAAGGATAATGACGGGAGTGATCATTTAATGAAAACTTAAAAATCGTCGTACCAAAAGAGAAATTCTTCTGCTGAGATTAAAAAGTGAATCGTGCGTTCGAGGAAGGTCGAAATGTCGACGACGATTAAAAGACGGAAGACTTGGTACAATAAAACCGAGGCTGGTAACAAGGTACGATTGTCTCGAGGATCCTTTCAATTTTATTTCTACGATGTTTAAATACAATTTCATAATTTCGTACGACTATTATCGAACTTTTCATAAGCTTTTTAATTTTACTCGAAAGATTATTTTTATTTTTTACTTTTTACTTTTTACTTTTATTACAAAAATAAATTAATCGGCGTATGTTACACTTCGTAACGTTTACAAGAAAACGTAAAAAGTAGTGATTCATCTGCTCGTTGTAGCAATTAAAGAAGCAATTAAATAATTGAATTATTATTTATTTTTCAAAGTGGAAGTAGGCCACCAGCTGTTTCTTTGATCGCCACAGCGTGTAATGAATTGTTTTTACGTTTTTTTATAAATTTCATTAAACGTAATAACGTATGCTATTCTTTTATCCTAGACAATCCTTAAAATATCAATAAATAAATATTGTAACAAATAATCGTAAAATTTCACGGGTATAATTTTTCGATTTTGTCCAAATATTTTTTTTTGTATTTCCGTCCGTACGATTTTGAATTTTTATTCAATGGTCGTTAATATATATACGAAGAATTTTTAATTAATAATCGTTTCTCCATAGTTTTTTTTTCATTCGTTAGCGTTGCACAAAATTCGTCAATTGCGAAATTAATAACAAATTTAACAGAAACGTATACTACCTACTTACACCCATTTTATCAGGAATCGTAAAACAACACCTCGCGATAATCGTCAAATCATTTTCTTATCATTCATATCGTTTCGAGATATCGTTGCGAGCTTTTTCGTATCGTAGGAAACAAAACGCGAAACATGTCGGGCGACTCGACGATATTATTCTATACGTAGGCACACGTCGCGCTTCCTGTTGCTACTTTATTTATCGTTTTTTTTTATTTTTTTATTTTTGAACTAGAGTTGTAACACGATATTTTCTATTGCATTTCAATCCGTTTCCCGTTTCGTTCGAATTATACGTATGTATGTGTATTTTATTTCGTTACATTTCGCTCGTTAACGACTTTCGATTTTTCTTTCGTGAGGCTTTCCACTCGTTATGCTTTCGTTTTCAAACCGAGAAATCGTTTACTCCTACGCATCAAGCACGATCAACTTATCAATGTAACTTTCATTTTTCAAAAAAATAAATTGCGTTTTCTCTCTCCTACGATCGCATTTTTAATTCTCATATGAACATCGATTTAATTTCAATAATTTAAATCGCGAACGCAACGTGACGTACAAAATATTTCAATCGTTAGTGCTGTAAATAATGGTTCATTTCCTAGATATTTAAAAGTTACAAACATTTGATCCCTTATTAATTGGGGAATATTAAAATTTGTTCGAATCGTTGAGAAACGTTAGTAACTTCGATAATTCCAACATAATATAAAATATTTCTCACATGCGAAAAAATATGGCGAAACCTCTCTCTCGCTCTATTTCCAAATTAATCTTAAATACTCTAGAAATATTCTCTCTCTCTCTCTCTCTCTCTCTCTCTATATATATATATATATATATATATATATATACAAGCATATCAATCTAATTAATTCTAACGAATTTTCAGCGATTTTCTAGTTACGACTGTTAATGACGAGTATAATTCGTATTCGTATTTATTTATAGAAATGAGATAACTGTTGGTGATAGTAGCCCAAAAATTATTGTAGGAAGTACCTTGGGCAGTAGGAAAATTAATTCAAAGTCGTCCGGTTAATTCGCATTCATTTATGTCGCGAAGTTATATCGGTCATGTACATACGATGCAAGGTTGAATCCTCGTCATCGAAGTTCGTACTTAAAAGACATTTCTCTCTCTCTCTCTCTCTCTCTCTCGCTCTGTCTGCTGCGCGCGTATGTGTATCTATGATCGAGAAAGATCGATTTATGAAGAAAAAAAAAATAGATTAACGTTGCCATGGCCGCCTTTTTCTCTCGGTGACATTTTTTGCTCTCTTGATGTCGTCTTTAGATATTTATCTTGAGGCTAGTTCTAATTATAGTTTATTGTTAAATCGAAAGAGAAATTCTCTTCCAAGTTTTATCTTTAATCATCGTGAGAGATCTCTCCTAGAAGTGTTCGTTTATTTTACGTGCACTTTGTTTATTTTATATGTATACATATATTAAATATAAGGATGTGGATAAGCTACTTTGTGTGCACAAGTATGTGAAAAAAAAAACAAAACAAAAAAAAAAGAAATACACGATGTACAAGAATTTAACAAATTTACTGAATTTCCTTAATTCATTCCATTTATTTAACTATCTTTAATGAGTGTTCGTTAATGAATTAAATTCATTTTGGAGTATCGTAGTTTTTTTGTTTTATTTTTTATATATAGTATTAAATGTGACGTATACTTCATAATCATCGAGTTATTAATTTCTATATATGTATATATGATTACAGAATAAAAAATAAAAGAAAAAGAAAATAAAAATTATGCTCAATGCGGTTCAATAATATAATTAAAAAAAAAAAATAAAAGTGTGCAATAATTTGGTTTCTCATTAAATTTCGTCAAACAAAAAGAAGAAATTATGATAATACTTTCATTATTTTCTTCTTTAATATTTTATTTAATAGTTAGAACGATACAATATTAGCCCCTCCCCCTTGAATAGTTGTAAAAAGATATATCAGTCGTCGAAAAGTTAACTTTATTAATTCTTTTTTTTTTTACCATGATTATAAATAATATTTAAATACAGATATGTCTTGTATATTTCGTTATCAATTCGTAATTTTTAAATCTACCGCAAGGCAATTATCGTACACGTAAGTTCGAAGGAAATGGTCAACGATAATTTCAAGTTGTATATAGGTCGAGGAATTTGTTCCTTTTAGTAAAGATATACTTCGTACGATATTTCCGTTATGAGATTTTACCTTGATTTTACTTGCTCGTAAATCAAAGACTCGATCGAGATGGGATAATATCGAAATTATCGAATGTAGGATGATGGAGGGAATACGGTGAGTTTGCGAATTCTGATAATCAATGTCAGATCTCTCTCTCTCTCTCTCTCTCTCTCTCTCTCTCTCTCTCTCTCTCTCTCTCTCTCTCTCTCTCTCTCCGTGTGTGTGTGTGTGCGCGCGCGCGCGCGTGTGTGTGTTCGAATGTTGAAAGAACCGGTCCTTTCATCTTATATTCCACAAGGACGAGCTAAATTTTTGTTAACTTCTAATTCATTCAAGTATTAGCATGTGTGTGTGCGTATTATTATGTGTGTGTATGTATTATATCTATATGTATATACATTGTTTCTTTTTTCTTTATGGGGTTTTTCCTTACATAGCTACACTGAATCGGTTCTATAAAATTTTATATATTTTCAACGTTATTAATATAACTTTGGTAAAGCTTTAATAGCGATGACTCGTCAACGCCATTTTGGTTCTAAACGCGAAGAGTCATCGATCGACAATTTTGAAGCGGATAATTTTATAAAAAGCAAACTCGTGCAACTTAGGTATAATACATACTTACGTCATCGACCTTTCGAGAATGAAAATGATCTCATCGTTGTCATCATAATTGTACTAATGTTCACGAATACGTGATTTTTTTTCCCATTTTCCTCCGAGAAGTTCGTTGCTCTTTATGTGTTAGTGTTCTTCAACGATTTAAGATAATCGACTTTGCCGAGAAGTTCGTTTGGTAGATCTAGGAGAGATTAATATTTTTTTCTTTTCTTTTTTGTTCGATCCTCTTTGTAATACTTGCTCCTTATCGGGATTCTTGTTTGTATGCATGTATATAGGTATGTTTTACATACGCGCGTGCGTATGTGTGCAGAGATAGAGAAAGGAAGAGAGAGAAAGAGTGAGAGAGAGAGGGGGGGGGAAGGTACGTGGTACAAAATATACGAAACACGTCATCGAGTAGTACATATCTAGCTACATTTGGCGTATCGCTTATGTACTGACATTACGTAATATTCAAGCCGCGTTGAAAATTGTTGATACGCGCTTGTAAGACGAGTAAAAGTTTCGAGTAGTAGTGTGTGCACGTACGAATGCATATTTGTGTACGAGTTTGCTTCGGAGTATAAGCCATATCCGGATGTGTTACACGCACACAATTTCGTGTATCATTTGTAGTTTCTTTCTAATTCTTTTTTCTTTTTTTTTTTTACATTATTCATTTCATTTACCATCATTTTATATTTTACTCTTCTTTTCATACATTTCTTTCTTTCTATTTTTAGACGTTATATATAAGCTTGTAATAATTACGAACGAGTGAAGATCTTAATAAAATATATTATATGACATTCTTAATATGTATCATTTAACAAAATTTTCTTTAAGTTTTACATATTTCTTGTTTTAACATATATATATACATATTCTTGTTTTAATATATTCTTAATAATTTCTTGTTTTAATATATATATATATATATATATATATATATATATATATATATATATATATACATATATATATTAAATATAAACGTATAGGAACATTACTGTTATCAATCAATGTACGTAGAAATGTGTATACGTGAATGGGAATTTCTCAGAACGGTTTACAATGCATCATTTCTATCGGAATAGCGGAAGATTTCACACGAATTATGATAATAAATTCTTAGAGCTCGGATATGTAGGTTTTGCAAAGAAAATTAAAAGTTAAAAAGAAGGAAGGAAAAGGAAAATAAAATAAAATAAGATAAAAAGGAAATGAGAGTATAGCAGGAACAGATCGGCGTTGCGATTACTGTGCAATGCCGTTACGCATTGAAACGAGATCTTTTTCTTATCATTCGACCGCATCTGCGTGTCTTGAAACCGGTATAAATCGATATAGTTGGCAGTACGACACTGCCAAGCTCTCCTTTTCGAATGGATCGAACGTCTTCCTACTTACCTACCTACGAATTAATAATATACGCATCGCGTTATTACTAAATGATGATAATGAGAGAACAATGAAGATACGCGAAATCTTTTTTGATTTCTTTGCCTTTCGCGAGAATTATGTATTTTCGAACATGTCGAGATTGGAATTCACTTATCAAGGAGAGAGAGAGAGAGAGAGAGAAAGGGAAAAAATGGTGCCGCCGTAGAGTTTTTATTGCGAGAGACAAGCTCGAAATTTTTGATCGACGACAAAAGTTTTCTTTCGAGTCGCTTTTAAGTGACGCATAATGTATATTAATTAGATAAGTATTGCACGAACTGCTATCGTTGTAAAAAGGGGATCATCGAGATTTTTCCAGGCCCGATTTAAGCGTCTTGAAGGCCACAAGAGAAAAATCGATAAATCGTAGAATAAAATGTATTTTAAAATAATAAATCGAACGTCGTTAGGATCAAAGCAACAAAGTCAATGTATTTTAGAATTTATTTGAAAACGTTTTTACGATGTCTATTTTATGACATTAGGAAAACTAAAAAGTTTTATTTTTTTTTTCCACAAGAGTAAACGTACGGAAAATTTATGGCAATGCATTTTCCTATATCCTTTTATATATACGGAAAAGCCATGAAAGATATTATTATTATCGATGAATATCATCGATTTATGGAAAATTCCTTTGCCAGTCGACGTCTTAAAAAAAAAAAAAAGAAAAAAAACAAATATTCATCGCTATACAAATAACTTTATTCTTTGCAATAAAAATATCGTATAAAAATAGGCACGTATTTATAAAATCGGAAAACACGAAACGAAACGGATAAAAAGAAAGAACGAAAAAAAATAAAATAGAGGTTCTTGCGGGGACGGTTTGATAAATAAAAAAAATTCGTCGCTCTCTTCCTCGATTCTTGAAGATAAGCCGTACGCCACCCACTCTTAGGAAGGCGTGTCTTTCTTCTTTGGATGATGTCATCACCCACCTCTTCTTTCACCATCGACGACGACGACGACGACCTCAGCGTTGACCTTAAAGCGTTCACCCTCGAGCGCTCGAAAGTTCCTCTCTGTCATGCGAACTCTTCCGCTCCGCCAAGTTTGGATCTTGTCGATCGTGGAATATCGTCTTTGACCTGACTGGTCCTCGCCAAGAAAAGGCACCTTTTTTTTTTATATTTTGTCAGCAATGACGGTTATACGAAACCTTGGGGCTATTCGAAGCAATGACGCGTCTATAGACCACCGATCGTGCAGCATTTTTTTTTTTTTTTAAATGCTACGTGCCTGGATAGTAACAACGTGATTCATCACAAGCCAATAAGATCGTCCTTTCTTTTTCGTCGCCAAAACATTCTTTTGTATTTATTTATTTTTATTTTTATTTTTTTTTTCTTTACCTTGTTTTTCTTGCCCGACATTCTTCGTTGAAAGGTTGATACATTTTTTATTTCGAACGATAGAGAAAAAAAAATCGATTATCGTTGATATGTTAGTTCGTTCGTTTGTTTCTTATGTCGCTTCCTTCGAGATCATACTTTTCTCTTCGAATTTCGTGCACGATAAAAAGTTTTTAAGTATCGTGGATACTATGCGTATTAGGTATTTCGTCGATATAAACTTTGAAGAATTGTTCTTATTTATTTTAAAGAACAAAAGTGCCGAGGGAATTTATTTACACTGATAATTATCTACTCGGTGATTTTCTATCGATATTTGTAATCAATGTTTGTATTTAATAAATTATAGAATTAACAACATATAAAATGTAAATTTAATCATAGATACGCAATTAGATATATTATATATATATAATTAATTCTAAAAAACACATATATATCTAAATAATTAATTCTGATCCTGTTCCGATCAGAATTCATAGGTTCAATTTAAAAATTGAATTAAACCATTTCACTCAATTCGCATGTTTAAGCGTGCATTCGACGAATGTGTTACATATCTGAAAAAAATATATTTCTCGACGTATCTTTATCGCGAAAAAAAAATTAAAAAAAAAAAAAGAAACAATGTTGCAATTATCGCAACTAATAAAATATCCTTTTTTTACCCAATGTTTTTTTACCCAATTTGATAGAATGTGAACGGAACACTTTGTATATTTACTCTTGCGTATTCGTATGTGTATGCGTGTATGTACATAAATACATATACATACATACATACATACATACATACATACATACATACATACATACATACATACATACATACATACATACATACATACATATATACACAGTCATTCCCGTTAGCTTTATCGAGTACAACGATTAAATATTTGCGTTTACTCGGTCTCCCGGTTTTCCGTCCGACCTTCTCCTTCTCGTCACGAGCACGGCTCGTAAATCAAAGCCGTGAATACTCGACGAGCCACTTGATCTGTTTCATTAGAATACGTCTTTTGCGTGCGTCTCGATGGTCCTGACCTACATTTCTCTTTCAACATCATCAATCTTGTACGCACTTACTGCATATATACATATTCGTATGAACATTTTAGTCAATACCAAAAAGAAAGAAAGAAAGAAAGAGAAAAAAAGAAAAATAAGTAAGCAGTAAATACTATTACTTTTGTTACGAACTTGTTGATATTCAAAGGTCTGTAAAGGATAAATCATTAACGACAAGCTTTTTTTATTTTTTTTTTTTTCTAACATCGATTTGCATTTTTAAAAATCTTCACATTATAATACATAACAAAAGAATAAATATACTTTTTCTTTATCGTTCTTAATTCATTCGTCAATTTACTTATTAATTCATTCGAATGAATTCTCATATAATTTATCGTATCATCTATAATATATAAACAATACGAAAGTAAATGATCGAAAAGAAAACAAAAAGAGAGTATACTTTTAATCTCTTCAAGGAAACTGACACTGATCTTTATAAATGAATAAATGATTTTTCGAAAATTTCAAAAATTTCGTTTCAATGTCGTTATATTATTCGTTTGTTTGTTTTTTTTTGTTCGTATTCGTTCATCGAGAAATTATTCAACGTGACGGATTAAAAAGTCTTACATTATGATTGAAATATTCTATATAGAAAGGAAAAGAAATAATATATATACATACATATATATATATATATATATATATATATATATATATACTTATTTTTTTTCTTTTCTTTTCTATAAGCAAAGAATCGATTACACGCTCGAAAAACGACGTTCGCATTTTACGAACGCAAAACTAAAGCGTTCGTTGAAATTCTCTTCGTCGAAACGGAGCGCAGGCACTAATCACGAACGGAGATACGGGGAAGCGTGCTCACGATCGTGAAAATTGTAGGACAGTTACAAGTTTAAGGCCGGCTAAACTCGTTCCTGATAAGCGTTCAGCGTGGAGGGAACGGTTGCCCATGGTTAATACGTATGGGTGCGTGTTTTTGTGTGTATATACGTGCGTGTGCGCACAGCCTTATATATTTTTTTCACTCTTTCTCTCTCTCTCTCTCTCTCTCTCTCTCTCTCTCTCTCTCTCTCTCTCTCTCTTTCATTTTCGTTTCTTTAATTCTCTCCAAGCGCGATGCCGTTATGTTAATCTTATGCTACGACCTAACTGTACCATCCAGCCATTCTCCAGAAGACACCGTTTTTTTTTATGTATGCACGTATGCGCACGTATATAAAAATAATAATAATGATGATGATGATGATGATGATGATGATGATGATGACGATGACGATGACGATGACGATGACGATGACGATGACGATGACGATGACGATGACGACGACGATGACAACGACGACGACGACGACGAGAATTTGTTGACCGATCGAAACGCGAGCGAAATTATTGATATCTATATAAAGTGAAGGGGAAAAGTAATTGCGAAAATGCGTCAAGAGAAAACGCCATCTTCGTTGGATATTTTTTTCTCTCCTTTTTTTTTTTTTATACAGTACGGCGCGGTTCATAAGAAGATATTACAAAAATAAGCAAAAAATTGGTGTTAGCTTTTGAAGATCCCTGTGAGAAATTAATTTTTCGATGGAAAAAAAAATGGAAATAGGCGTGCGTCGTCTAGCTAGAAAAGATATAGTTTCGAGAAAAATGCATACGACGTAATGTGATTACGATCATATGTGAATGATAACAGACAACTCGATCAACGATAGTTCGAAATTCGATGTAACTCACGCGAGGACATATTTTTGAGGCATCGAAGCGTTAAGAAAATGCGAAAACAAGATTTTTATTTTTTTTTTGTTCTTTTTTTTTAAGATACCGTTACAGTGGGTTTTTTTTTCATTCAGGTAAAAAATAAAAAGAATTTTTTTACTATCAAAGACGATCGCGGTCGATAAAAGAATTTTGCATAAAATTTATGACAAAGTCTAAAGAATAATGATTCAATCGATTATAAAATATCACAGTGGATTCGCAAAAAGATTTATGGCACGTGTATCATCTATTACGTATTTTATGACATTGCGTTGTTCGTAATTTGAAAAATTTTCTCTCTCTCGGGATGATAACGGCAGTGGCTCGACGTTAAAAAATTACAAATTTTCGTGGCTAACGAACTCGTGCGAAATTTATGCCATTCCTCCTCCCTTTCTCTCCCTTTCCTCCTCCCTTTCTCTCCCCTTCCTCCCTCGGTCTCCTATATCTAGCATCTGTGGATGTAAAATAAACGATCTGGAAGCACGAGCACCGCATACCAGATTCCATGGTTGAAGTAACTCGCTTGCATTCCTAGAATGCAGTAACTTATAGGAACCTTTGTCAGAAGTCCGATACTAATTAACAAAATTGTCTAACGTAACGAATATGTATAGGTAGAGATACATATGCATGCACTGTTCGTCGGCCATATTGCTTCTTCTCGTTCTGTTTCATTTTATTTTCTTCATATTCGCGTTTAACGACAATCAAAAGCAAAATTGCAATGCGTAATACGAATAACATCGAATTATATTACATAGGATACATGTTATGGAGAGCATGTTAAGTCCTTAAAAATTAAGTGCGTGTGTATGTGTAATAATAAAATAATAAAATATATATAATAATAATAATATATAATAAGTGTATACATAAAATATATAAAATGAATTAATAAAGATAGCAAAAAAGGGGAATGATTATTCTTTTCTTTTTTATTATTATTATTAAAATTTATCATATCGTCTAGATTTTATGATATTCATTGATTTATCGTTCGTCGTTGATTTTCGATAGTATACGAATTTTTCTATTTTTTTTTTCTTTTTATATCGTATTATACTAATTTTTTTTTTAATGCACAATATTACAGTAGTACATCTTTCATCGTGTATTTTTCATTGAAATGCGATGTACTCGTGTAAAACAGACAATTAACGTTTTCACGAACGAGACAAACCGCATTCCAAAAATCCAGTTTCAAAACATGGAAATCTAATTAACCTATGAACCGAGTATCGACACGAGATATCTGTGATATAGCGATAGAAATTAAATGAGTTTGATAAGGCGATCATGCGTACGCACATACTGTAAAACACGTATCATTAGTTCGACGTATAAGGAGTAAAAACCGTATGAGAGGGGTTTTTTCGCAGATCCCTTTAATCTTTCGGTGTGGTTCGCCTTTTAACGTTGTAAGCGAGGAAAACGACAGGTATCGCGATGAAAATCCGGTTTTTCTTTTTTAGAGATTGCGTGAGAATGTAAAATGGAAACTCGAGATTCGTGAAGATTTTTTCCCAACAGTAAGAAGTAATGTACAATAGCGTTATACGTTACTTTTTTTTTTTAGTTTCTATTCCTTTTATCTTTTCTTTATTTTTTACAAGTTGCACTTTTTAAAATGTCTCTCGATTTTACGATTTTCCTACATATTCTTTTTTCGAAGTAGAAGCAACGAACGATGATATAGAATTGTTTCTATATCCCGAAAAATGATTTTTAATTATTTATTCAAAATTGTATCTCATTGAAACAAGTGTATATTCGAGTGTTTCGTTTGAACGTACTGTTTGTTATTCATATCCATTGTTTTTTCTTTTTTTTTTAAACACGACAAGGATTTATTCATGAATATTTCGTTTCAAAAAAAAAAAAAAGGAAAGAAAGAATTGAACGTTTATTAATATTTACATCGAATAAAAATAATATTAATAATATAATAAAATTAACGAATGTTTTAATAATGGTTTTATAATCGTTCTATCGTTTATAAACGATATTTATGAAAGATTAATAATATTCTTCGTTGTATCAAATAAAAAATAATTATAAAGATTACGAAAGATCGATCATTAATCGCAAGCACCGGTATCATTACGGTACAAACATTGATTTAAGTAAAAAAAAAATCAAAGTAGCTAATAATGTCCGTGGCTCCACCTGAAGGGGAGTGGCCAATCTCTTTGTAAAGGAGTCTCACTTTGAGGTTACATAGCTTGAGCTAGAGGTATACAGGAGTGAAGTAGTTTACGCGCACGCGTGTGTTCGTATATGTTTATATATACATATATATGTGTGTGTGAATATCAGTTAGTGGTGTAGTAGTGGAATGGAAGGGGATAAGCAGACGAGAGAAAAGTCAGTCTCTCGTGGACCTTCCGCGGATACGTCAGATGCGAGTTTTATTCATTCGATCATTATTTGTGTCGTTTCTTTCACGTGATAATTCGTATAGTTTTTGTGTAAAAACAAAAAACAAAGGAAAGAAAAACAAGAAGATTTGTTTAAAAATCGTTCTATAATATCCAGTGAGACAAGTTTGAGCGTACACAAAAAATGATTATTTCTATTATCGTTTTATTTCGATGTTTCGTCACGTGACAATCGACATCATCATCATCATTTTCCCATAATTAAGGGAATTAGACAAAAAAAAAAAAAAAAATAAAGCAAAATTATGTAAACGAAATTGTTGGAAGGAATTGTCGAATCGTTCGTACGAAGAAAAAAAAACAAAAAATACTTTTCGTTTCGATTCTAACGAGTGTTAAACATACGACACCATTCCGAAAGGAAATAACAAATTACACGGCTTTAATACATTACGTTTGATCATAGAGGAAGATTCTGCGTTTCGTCGAGACGCATATAAAGACGATGATGCATTTTGCATTTATTTCGCGGAATATCATCGTCGAAAGATGTTGACTAAGGATAAATAATATTTTAACGCGTTACCGCGAGCACAACGCCCGTATTGTGTAATCGTGGATATTAAAATTCATTAAATTAATATATATATATGTATATATATAATATTAATTCAATGATTTAAGTGAAAAACGGTGAACGTTAATTTTGAATTAATTTCACGTTAACCGAAAATTATCGGTAAATCGAAGAACCGGTAGAGCCCGATGACGAAACATAAAAGAAAGTGTAATTAAGTAATACTCGATGTCGTCGAGTAACTTGAAAGTCGATATCTACGAAAGCCTCGTTTTCCCATCGGAGTTGGTTTCACCTTTTGAAAAGGGCGAGAAAAGATAGATTGTATACATACATACATACATACATACATACATACATACATACATACATACATACATACATACATACATACATACATACATACATACATACATACATACATACATACATACATACATACATACATACATACATACATACATATACCCTTTCATTTAAACATATAACTTTTTTAATTTCGAAAGAAAATTAGTCTGTACGAAATGAATTGTTAGAAGTGTCTCGATCAAATTTAAATCTTTCTAAATTTTAGAAAAGAAAGAGAGAGAAAGAGAAGGAGAAAGAAGGAAGAAAAGAAAGAAAGACATTTGCCGTTTCATTTCGAAATAGTCACGCAATGCAATGCGATTGTTCGATCTATTGTTTCGTTCTTTTCTCCTTTCGTAATCGATTAATCGCGCTTTGTTCGTAACGTCACCGGTGTTACTACCTTGTACCTAGGTATAATATAATAGTTGTTCATATAAGAGAAGAGATCTGTCGATCATCGTCGAATCTCTCCGATCACCGTAGAAATCTCTCTCCTATCATCATATTATCCCTCGATCATCGTAGAATATCTCGATCTCTCGAGGTCGTTGTATCGTAGCCGGTCAGAGTTATAAATAGTTCATTAAAAACTATTCAAGAATGTTATGTTCTTGTATATTTTCTAAAACTATGACGATGAAGACGACGACGACGACGACGACGATGACGATGACGATGATGATGATGATGATGATGATGATGATGATGATGATGATGATGATGATGATGATGATGATGATAATGATGATGATGATGATGATGATGATGATGATGATGATGATGATGATGATGATGATGATGATGATGATGATGATGATGATGATGATGATGATGATGATGATGATGATGATGATGATGATGATGATGATGATGATGATGATGATGATGATGATGATGATGATGATGATGATGATGATGATGATGATGATGATGATGATGATGATGATGATGATGATGATGATGATGATGATGATGATGATGATGATGATGATGATGATGATGATGATGATGATGATGATGATGATGATGATGATGATGATGATGATGATGATGATGATGATGATGATGATGATGATGATGATGATGACGTTGATTACGACGTTACGTTTCGTTTTATCATTCCTTGTTTTTCTTTTTTTTTGTTTTCTTCTTACGAAAACATTACGTTGTATTCCACAGGTGTACACGCACGCGCACATGCACACACATATAGATATATATATATATATATATATACATATATATAAACGCATAAACACCAATTGGAGTATTATCTCATAGAAAAGGACAATAGAAAAATTGCGAAAGTCAAAGTCGAACTCTAAAAGTGCCTGTCATTCTCGAAGAGTTCTCAGATACGGTGCTAGCAAATCTCATTTAAAATGTCATTTAATGCGGTCGAATGCCTTTTGCGATGTAAACGCGAACGTAATAATTCTACGGTTGATTGGAAGACTCTCGTAAACTCGAGTGCACTCTCCTTTAATTTTCGATTCGACGACGTAGAGTGAAAACGGGCTGCGATATATACATATACATATACATACATACATACATACATATATATATATATATATATATTTATTTGAAGTCAGGCGGAATAGTTTGTAGGAAAGTATGGGACTCAAATAATTTCTGGCAAACTTTCAAGTAGGACCGTGTTACGTACGCTCTTTGGCGAGCCTTTCGTCGGGAAGAGATCGATGTTTCAATAAAATAAACGAGAAAAAATATATATATATATATATATATATATATATATATATATATATAGAGAGAGAGAGAGAGAGAGAGAAAGAGAGAAAGAGAAAAAGAGAAAGAAAAACAGTCTTTGAGAATATAATCGCAACGATGATCACGGATTGGGTAAGGATCTTTTCAATCGAATTGTTAATTAATTACGAATGTCTTTTTTTTTCTTTTTTTTTTCTTAAAGCTTGATCATCCTTTTTTTTTTTTTATAATTATTTTTGTCGCGGCTTGAGGCGTGTATCATCCTAATATTATGGCAGTGCGTATTAATGGAATGAAATTGACAAATTAAAAAAAAAAATAAAATAAAATAAAATAATATATACGAGGGCCATCTTCAAAAAGTAATCTTTATTTTTCCCCCCACGAAGAGAATGAGTTTAAATTCGACATTTCTTTTCTGTTTCTTTTTTTTTATTCTTTTTTTTGTGTGCAAAAGATAATCAATTTCTTTTCTTTCTCGTTGTATACTTTTCTATGAAAATTAAATTACAAGTAGATCGACAGCCGTGCGTTTCGGTGATTCACTTTGCAAGGGCGTTGTGATAGACGGACGCGTGTACCACGTATAGATCGGTTATGTTCGTGCATGTATGCGCTCTTCGTTACGAGGTGCGTAGGTGCATTGAAAAAGCCGATTCTACGTGTGTAACGTCGGACACCGATGAATTCACCGATTTGTCATGCTCCCTTTATCCCGCGATACTCTCACGAAAGTCCCCCTTCCATTGACGGGCACCTCCTATAATAATCCTATTTCTCGCTCTTCCATCGTTCGCGGCTTACGTTTTATATTTTACGCTTTTTAACGAATAGCAATGGGGAGGGGAAAGAAAATATTTTCGAAACGATATACGTTAAGCGAACAAACGGATAAGTTTATGAGAAAACAATGATTCTTAATTTATCGTAATATTTTGTATCATCATAATTCGATATATTATTTATCATCGTCATTATCATCATCATCATCATTATCATCATTTTATTATATTTAAATAATAACAAGCTGTTTGTGACATTATTATTTTCAATAATTATTATTCTCCCTTTATTATTGATTTATATATTGAAATGTATTATAAAATGAGATTATGAAACAAAAAGAAAATGATAAAATAAAAAGAAAAAGAGAAAACCGAAGCAAAAATGTCCCGTTCGATTATCGTCGAAGAAACTATCGAACGATGAAACTTCGAACGGCATTGTTTTCCTTATCGAGTTAGTTCCATCGAACGCGCGACGAAAACGAATAAGGAACGAACGTATGAAATTATTATCTTACGGCACGTAGCATTTTTAGCTAGCTAGCTTCGTTTTTTTTTCGCTTCGAGCTTAGTACGAGACCGACCGGCCTATTGCCGACAATATAAGTCTGACGGTACCTAGACAGGCATTGATATCTCTTTTCGTTTTTATCGATTCTCTTCCAAAGATTCGATGTATTGCATCTCTAGTGCGTGTATTAGAAATCTTTTCAGGGTGAGTTCGATCAATTCAATTCAATGGCGTCACTTTTTAAACGACTTTTGCCACAAGAAAATTTATATATATATATATATATATATATATATATATATATATATATATATATATATATATATATAATATTAACAATAGTAATGTAGCGATAGAGAACATCAGTATGTATTATATATATAAAATAACAATATTAACATTCATATGTAAATCTAAAATTGATAAAGATACTTTTTTTTTTCTTCTTTAGAAATATATTCAGTGTTGTTAACAAAAAACATGTTTACAAAGACAAATTTGTATATGTCGGATGTATAATTATTTCAAGATTTAATATTATCGTGGTTTAACATTAAAAAAATATTACAGACATTTTAAATGTGTTCTTATAAAACCTTAATAATTTCCACGCGAGTACTGTACGCGATATGTTTTTTAATATCTTATAATTTTTACTATAATTTCATGACATACATTTGTTTATATATATATATATATTATTTTTAATTAATTCTTGACCTTAAAAAAATTATTCCCGTTTACTTAATAACGCCATTTAGGAAATTGTTTGTACGTACAAATGTTTAAGCTAGATTATCATGATGATTCATTCATAGATAATTTTTATTTTATGAAATAACTGCATGCATCACACGACTTTTAATGCTTAGTACGACAATATTTTGTAAACTGTTCGGGTAAAATTGGTATTATATGTAAAATGTCGAAGATAACGTAATCGCTTTGACGTAAAATGTCAAACAGTTTATGTGTAAATGATTTAAATAGCGACAATAATCTTTCGGTGTCATCGGTGTACACGAAAGTTCCGAAGGTTAATTGTTCGAAAAACAATTTTCTTTCATCTTGACAAATATATTACGAGTCAAAATTTTTTTCGAGTTAACAATAAGATATACGAGAAAGAAAAGAAAAGAAAAGAAAAGAAAAGAAAAAAAGAAGGAAATTTTCATCACGCTTTGTTCATATCTATGTCGTAGCTCGAGTCATGGTTTACCAGGCCCAAAAAATCTGGTCGTGGGGGTGGAGTCAGGAGTGGTACGGATAACAACACAATGCCTCGGCCACATTCTGGTGATGATTTCAATGAGATCGAGCAGCAACGTTGTATCATTGAGAAAATGGACGAGGAGGCTGTTAACGATCGTTTCGAAGAAATGTTGGTGAGTTCGACTGTTATACAAATCAAAATTCACATTAAAACAGATAACAATTAATATACAAACGGATCGTGAAAACAAAAAATTATTGACTTGCAAGTTCAATTGGAAAATTAATAATATTTAATTTTTAAATAATAATAATAATAATAATAATAATAATAATAATAATAATTTTTAATATTACAAATAATTTAAAACACAAAAAAATAAGAAAAAGTAAATTATTAATTGCCAAGTGAAAAGATTAAAAAAATAAATAAAAAAGATCTATTTTCTTTTTTTTTTTTTAAACGTGTAAGTGTTTTGTTGGGTATGATAATGTTAAATTATTTTTTTAGGCCAACATGAATTTAACGGAGGAGAAAAAGGCTCCGCTTCGTCAGCAGTCCGAATCGAAGAAGAGAGAGATGTTGGTGTTACATTATAAGGGTAGCATGCAGGAGAATAGATCGAAATTTGACAAACCAGCTGATTACATCCAGTATCTAGCTCAGCCGGATCTAAGTGTAAACAAGATTCACAATTGCATCGAATCACTTAGAATAGCACTGACTAACAATCCCTTGAGTTGGGTTCAAGAGTTTGGTACTAAGGGATTGAAGCAGGTTTTAGCAACGCTCAACGAATGCTACAGAAAGTGAGTAATCGATTATTTTACATAGGGATAACGCGAATCTTTAATATATCTCATTTAAATTCTCTGAATCTCTAATTACTCTAATTACTCTAATCACGTTTCCAATAATCTCTAATTTTTTTTATACTTTTTAATCCATTGACATTTTCGATCTAACGAATTCTAATATTTCACTATTTCTTCTATTCCAGTGCCTTCATATATTATGATAGGTAATTTACGTAATTATAAAGAAATGTTACTATTCGCTTGAAACTTATATTTTTTGTTTCCTTTTGTTACGAGCATAGCGTCCCTATGTTTTATATATTGTTTTTACTTTTTATTTTCTCTATTCGCTTACATCATTCATACGTATCCTACGAACACAAATAATATTAAAATAGGAAACTAGTTGTTCCATAACATGCGATGTTACGACAAATTTTTAATTTTTTTCTCTTCCCCTCCAGATACTAATAATTTTAATTAATTATGGCTTTAAAATTTTTCTTTCTTTCTTCCCTTATTATTATTATTATTATTATTATTATTATTATTATTATATATAAACACCTTAGCATTTATTCATTATTGCATGTGAAATGGATTATAAATAGTTGCTTGCAAAGTATAGAACGACCAATAGCAATAAGTTTTATCAACGATTTTTCTTCTGCCGATCTTTAAATATTATTTTTTTCTTTCAGCGACAATCGATACGAACGGATACAGTACGAATGTATACGATGTTTAAAAGCAATAATGAATAATACCGTTGGAATAAAGGAGATGTTAGCCCATCACGAAGCTTTGACGATAGTGGCAAGATCATTGGAACCCACTAAACCATCGGTGATGTCGGAGGCTGTAAAGTTATTAGGTGCGGTCTGTCTTATTTCGAGCGATAGTCATAAAATGGTTTTAGATGCGATCACTATGAACGGCGAGTTCAAGGGCAGAGAAAGATTTTTACCCATCGTACAGGGATTGATGAATAGGAAGAATGAAAATTTAAGGGTAAGCTTTTCCCCCCCGTAGAATTCAAATTCAATTTTTCATTTCTTCGTTATTATTTTATTTATTTATTATTCTTTTTTCTTTTTAATCTACTTCTCTCTCCTTAGAATATGCTTAACAAAACAGTGTTAACTTTTTATTTATTTTTTTTTTGTTTTTTTTTTTTTATTTTTTTATAGGTAGTGTGCCTTCAACTTATAAATTCGATTATTAATTCCGCCGAGGATCTAGACTTTCGATTACATTTAAGGAACGAAATAATGCGAGTAGGATTAGCGGATATATTAGAAGCTTTAGAAAAGGATAAGTCCGACGATCTGTCTCATCATTTAAGGATTTTCAACGAATATAAGGAGGACGATTACGAGTTATTCGTCCAGAGATTTGATCACGTTCGATTGGAATTGGACGATGTCAATGATTGCTTCGAGGTAGTGAAAAATATGGTTATGGAGACTTCCGCCGAGCCGTATTTCTTGTCGATACTACAGCATCTATTGCTTATTAGGGACGATGCTTTGGTGAGGTACGGATATCGAGATATAAAAAAAAAAGAAAGAGAAAAAAATTAATTTCAAGATTCTATTCCCCGTTCTAACGTCGTTCCCAATTGTCTTTAAAAATGATACCGACGACTTTTTCAGGCCGGCTTATTACAAATTAATAGAGGAGTGCGTGTCGCAAATCGTTTTGCATCGTTCGGGCTGTGATCCAGACTTCAGTGCGACTAAACGCTTTCAAATAGACGTACAACCGTTGATCGATACTTTGGTCGAGAAATCGCGAGCCGAGGAGGAGCGACGTTTAATGGAGGTGTCTCAAAAGTTGGAAGAAGCTATAGCCAGTAAACAGGAAGCCGAGGCGAAGCTTCAACACGCTGAGAACAAAATTAAGGAACTCGAGCAGGGGAGTGGAAAAAGTGGGGGTGGAGGTGCTAATACGGTAAGTTTCGGCGAAGAGTTTTAATGATCTTTCTATCTCTCTCTCTCTCTCTCTCTCACTCTCTTTCAATTTGTTTGTCATTGATAAATTAAATTGCGAATAGTGATCTAATAAACGTCTGATCATCGATTCATACGTAGAAAACGAATTGTCCGATATTACCACCTCCGATACCTGGTTCGAATGTAACACCACCCCCGCCACCACCTCCACCACTTCCAAACTCGATCGGACCACCGCCACCACCTATGCCACCTGGAATGGGTGGACCACCACCACCACCACCGCCACCCCCGATGCCTGGAACAAAGGGACCACCTGGTGGTATGGGGGGTCCTATACCTCCACCTATGCCAGGGATGGGAGGTCCACCACCTCCTCCTATGATGGCTGGAATTACATCCATGATGCCGTCGTTACCCAATGGATTGAAACCCAAGAGAAAGTGGGAGGTCGAAGGTCGATTGAAGAGGCCCAACTGGAAAGCAGTTAGTTCTCTTTGTTTTTCATTACCCGTTTCTTTTCTTAATTTTCTTTTTCCTTTTTTTTTTTTTTTTCTTTTTGCTTGGTACTCCGATACAAGCTCTCGATATCGTACGAATAGCGGCGTTTTATGTCGTATCTCTTTTTAGATATCACCGCATCAGTTGACGGAAGAGGTATTTTGGACAAAGGTACAAGAGGAGAGATTAGCCGGTCCAGAGATACTCGATGGTTTAGCACAAAAGTTCGCGTCCAAACCAAGCGGCAAGAAGATCGATGATGTCGTTGATAAGTGTGTATAATAATAATAAATAAGGAGTATTTAATAAAACGGATAAAGTGCATTACGGCGGTCTCTTAAATAACGTATTTTTTTTCTTTTTTTTTTCAGATCGGCTACGATAAAGAAAGTTAAAGATCTTAAGGTTTTGGATAGTAAAGCCGCGCAAAATATATCGATACTTCTTGGTGGTACGTTGAAGCATATGTCGTACGAAGATGTCAAGGGATGCCTTTTTAGATGCGACGGGCCAGTTATCTCGGACAACATATTGCAGGGTTTAATTCAATACTTGCCGTCGCCAGATCAATTAGCGAAGTTCCAACTTTACAAGGACAATTACGACGAATTGACGGAGGCCGAACAATTTTGCGTCACGGTAATTCGTTAATAATCAACGATGGGTTCTCAACGTTTGTAAAAAATATGTGTCGTTGATTAAGTAACATTTTTTTTTTGTTCCTTTCCAGATATCAACGATCAAGAGGTTATTGCCTAGGTTAAAGTCGTTGAGTTTTATGCTCAGATACGAGGAATTGGTACAGGACATTAAACCGGACATAGTAGCAGGAACGGCGGCCTGCGAGGAGGTCAGAGGAAGCAAAAAGTTTGCTAAGATACTCGAATTGATTTTATTGTTCGGCAATTACATGAATTCCGGGGGTGGAGCTTCTGGTCAAGATTTCGGCTTTCAGCTTAGTTTTCTAACAAAGGTTTGTTTGGGATCGACTAGCGTAGAGACAAATTTTGGTATTTCGTCGAACGTAGTTTTATTCCCTTTTTCTTTCATTTTTCTTTCTTTCCTTCATTTCTTTCTTTCTTTACATACGTTTTATTCGTTTTAGTTGACGAGTATAAAGGCTGCCGACAACAAAGAAACTCTCATGCATTACTTAGTGTCCACGATAGAGAGAAAATTCCCCGAGTGTTTGAGTTTTACCGAAGAACTGGCACACGTAGATAGAGCGAGCCGTGTCTCTTTAGATAACGTACAGAGAATACTTCGTCAAATGGATTCTAATATACGTAATCTCGAACAAGACCTTTCTAACGCCAGAATTCCACAATGCGAGGAGGATTTATTTTCGGAGGTCATGACTGTATCCTTCTGGAGCGAATATATGACGACGTTTTTTTTTTTTTTATTTTTAATTTTAATAACCTACGCCCACTACGCGTTTAATTGTCCTTAACGAGATCAATCTACAACAGCCGTTCGCCAAGAAAGCCAGAGAATCTTGCGAGGTATTGAAGAACATGTTTAAAAATATGGACGGCCTTTATACGGAAATCTCTGTATTCTTCTGTTTCGACAAACAGAAGTATACGATCGAGGAATTGTTCAGCGACATAAGGACGTTCAAGGACAATTTCGTGGTAATTAAAATTAGAAAATGAAAAAAAAAAGAAGAAGTAGCGCGACATACTACGTATCGACTTGTCGGATCAAAAGAAAAAAAATTCGCGACTCGTTTTGCACTTTTTCCTTTTGCTTTTTTTTTCTTTTTCTTTTTTTTTCCTTTTTTAGCAAGCGCAAAAGGAGATGTTAAAGTTACGGGAAGCGGAGGAGAAGCAAAGACGGGCGAGAGATGCAAGAGAGAAGGCGGAAGCCGAGAAAGCGGCGCGAGCTGCGCGAAAGAAAGCGCTCGTCGACATGAACGCACATGATACTCAAGAAGGCGTCATGGATAGTTTGATGGAAGCACTTAGAACCGGTTCTGCATTTAGTCGGCCGGATCAACGGCGCAAGAGGCAAACGCGCATTGCTGGTGGTAAGCTAATTAAGTCTAAACGCGAGACAACGAAATATACGAATGATTCGGATTTCATTAATCGTACGAGAGCCCTCCATGGTAAATCGATCGAGTCTTACAACAATATGGGATACAGGTGATTCGTAATAATTATTATTGTTTATAGGGAATCTATAACAACGTCCTACAAAAATAAATATTCATTTTTGTTATTTGTTTTTGAAACGACGTTAAAAGAAGATTTCTTCCAGGGATCGTTTCAATTGTAATCTATAATTAAAAAGGGGTTTATGAGAGAACAACAAAGATCGTCAAATTGAGTCGTTTTAATTGCAGGTACGCATGCGTCGTCGTCTAATTTTATCAGAGAAGAGAGTCTAAGTCGTAAACGGTCATTCGTTAATACCGTTTGTTGTACGCCCGAAACGAACGTTGGTATTAAGTTTTTAAAGAGGCAATTTCTTACTGGCTACGCACGAATTATTACGCCGGTTAAACCGAAACGCGTTGTAATAACTAAAAGATATAAGAGGAATTCGATCGTTAATCGTGGCGCCATCGTCAATCGTAAAATCATTAATAAGAATCGTAGGAGCTTGAGACGAAGTAAGTCTTATGGTCATGCGTCGGACAAATCCTTATCGCGTAGTCGATTGAACGTTATAATTAAGACGGTTCTACCGACGAATGTTTCGCCAAAATTAAATCTCGCTAATTGCGATATAAGAGAATCGTCGTTGTCCGTTAATTCATTGCCAAGTAAGAATAAAACATCGGTATCTCCTTCGGTGAGGTTAACGCGTACGAAAAATTTCGAAAATATTACCGAGGTTAACGATGAAAATCGAGATATACCGGTGAGACTACCGATGCGCCTTAACTCTACTTTTTCAAATCGTCTCTCTGTAATTGACGTTGTCAAGAAATCAGAATCACCGAATGCCGATTACAGAAGTTCTCCTTTGTTACCGCATGATATTAATCGTTCGAACAAAACGACAGAAAGTAATGACGCAAATGTTTCTTCAACGACGGTGGTAAAGAAAGGTAACGTTTTCAACTCTCGCGAGGTTGGAAATATATTGGAAACGTTTTCTATCGAAATCGATCAAAATTACAACTCCTTGGATGAAAGCATGTATATCACGAAAACACCGGATATCAAACGTACGAAAGCTTGGACGTGTTGGAATCCAAGAACATGAGAGAGGATTGCAATTGCGACGATGGAAACAAATTTACGATACATTTTTTTTCTTCGTTTTTTTTTTATTTTTTTTTATTTAATTTGATTTTATTTTCCATTTCTTTCCCCTCCCTCACCAAATCTTTTTTAATCTTTTATTCTTATTCTTATTCTTATTCTTATAATTATTATTATTATTTATTTCCCCGAGATGATAAGACTGATCGAAGGAGAATATTATTTTTATAATGTGATATACCTTAATTAACAACCTTGCGTAACAGGCTTGTTTATACGTTAAAAGGTTCGTTAAAACGAGGGGGCCGTTGCTAATGATATAAGATTTTTATAATGTCGAGGAACATGCAACGAAGTACGATTTAGAACGATCATTTTGGAACGATCACGAAATCAAATCAATGTGAAACGTATTCGGACTCGTTAATGAACGCACACATCACTGTCAATAAATCATTGTATGAGCATTTGTATATTTGTTAATTAAATACATCCAAGTCATTTCATTGTTTCATAAATTCCCTCGCTGTTAATCATTGTTTGTTAATCATTATTTTACTCTCTCTTTCTTTCTCTCTTTTTCTCATAAATCGCACCATTAATGTCAGACGATCTTTAAATAAATATTTCATGCTCGATCGGTAATATAGAAAAATTCTTTTCTTCTTCTTCTTCTTCTTTTATTTTCCTTTTATTTACATTGCTTCGAACGAATGACCTAGCTTCTTGTTTTTACTCGTATTAAATTATCGTAGACATATTAAGTAAACGCACGGTCCGCATTTCGACTAGATTAATTCAAGTCACGAATTTGATTTTAATTTTACAGCAGAAAGGAGAGCACAGCTTAATAGGAGTCGATCGCGTACAGGACTGGTTGGGTCTGGTTTACTTGGAAGAGAGCCATAAACGTAAGTTCACATTTGTTTACCAATAATTCAAACTGCAAACACCAATGGCACGAGCGATTACACAACCAATTGTTTGTCTTTCATGTAAATTAGAAAGGAAAAGAAAAGGGAAAAAAAGAAAATAAAAAACAAGAAAAATAGAACGAAACAAAAAGGTACTAAAATTAAATTTTAAAAAGTACTGAAAAGAAAGGGGGGATAAAAGTACCCAAGCAAAATTACAGTTACAAAGGACTAAATATATATATATATATATATATATATATATATATATATATATATATATATATACATATACAGTCGTTATATATAATAATTATGTATATATTTAGTACTTCAATATTATTGGATATAATTTAAAGATGGCTAACACGAATCATTCTTGCAGAAACCTTTTAAGTTCAGCAGTAATATACCAGAATGTCAGATTTCCGTCCTAAACTTGATGCTGTGATGGTTTTACACTTCGGTTATGTTTGGAATGCCAGAGACAACTAGATAGAACGCATGGTGTTTCATCCAGCAAAGACGCAAGAAATATCGCGCGTCCGATTATTATTATTATTATTATTATTATTATTATTATTTGTTAATAATAGAACCGTCGGTTGTTAATAAGTTTGATATAGTCTTCCCTTACGTACTTTGATGTTATCTTGGGGTACAACGTTCCATCTTCAAATTTTTATAAAATAATTTTACATATTAAAACGGAGCTATGCATCGATATTATTCCAATAGTCAAAACGAAAAAAGAAACGATTATGACCATGGTGAAAAAAACATTTCGTCATTATTATATTTAGAGGATAATATAATATAACGCTGGCAATATCGTGTCAGGATTTTTAATATCGGAGAACCTAAAATATTATAATAATAATAATAATAAAAAAGAAAAAAATACATAAAAAAGTTTGAATACATTCAACGAATAAGACTCGATGATCTTGGTGCATAATAATTTTTCTTAATTACGCTTTTATAAACTTATTGATTCTTGATTTAAAATGAGGTTTTATTGAAAATCGAGTCGATTATACATAACCTATGGTATCTCTTTCGCTATTCTATCCCTTTTTTTTTGCCTTTTTCTTCTTCTTTTTTTTTTCTTTTTCGTTTTGTAAAATGCGCTTGTACGAGGACACTGTAAACGGCTCTGATTTAAAGGACGATTTGATAATTTGGTGCTCGATATAATCCGTAAGAAAACCAATTTAAATGTTGTGGTAATTGAAATTAATCAATCGTAATCGCGTTTGATTAATGACCAAAGATCATGTAGCATTTTTATGTTATTGTCAGCCGTTATGAAAATGATTATTAAAAATTCAAACGATACGTTGATTCAACGTTGATGTAACTTTAGTTATGTCGTCCTAGTGATATTTAAACATATATATATATATATATATATATATATATAGACACACACACACACAGAGAGAGACTCACGGACACACGCACGCACGCATGCACGCACGCACGCGCTCAAACATATTTCGACAAAACATGTGCAAAATGTATGAGTGCGTATTGCCAATATATTTTATACGTGTATAGTATATATGCACATAAGTTTTGTATAGACCTAAATGCAATGTTACTATTATTGTATAATATTAGATAGCGTCGGATAATTGAAAGATCACTGTAAAGTACTTGTCGAGGAAACTGATGTACATATATATATATATATATATATATATATATATATATATATATATACATACATACACACACACATATTTTATACATATATATGATATATATATATATATATATATATATATATATACATGTATACATCATATATGTATGTGTATATATATGTATATATATATACACGCACATATGTACGTCTCTATTCCATTATAACGTAAGCGATAATGGGAAGATAAAAATGTGTTCTTAATTTTTATTAAATAAGACAAATATACACAGGGAGAAGGAACGCGTGCTCCAAATTGCGCACGTCTTTTGTGATATGCAATTTGTTTTTATACTATACGAAGAGATCGTTACTTACGTTAGAAGAAGGAGAAACAGGTGTTTTTTTATTATTCATTCTAGCAATGTAACCTTCATTCGAAAGTATTTGCATTTATAAGGAAAACGTTCAGATAAATAGTCTTGCAAAGTTAATATTCAAGTGGTCTCTCTTTCATTTTTTTTTCTCTTTTTTTTTTTTTCTTCTTTTTAATGAGAATCACACACTGGTGCAAGTTCCAAACAAGTGATATGTTTGTACATAGTTACTACGTCATATAACTTTAAGGAGGCACAAAATTTTCATTTTATAAACTGCTAAATGAAATATATATATACGCACGTTTAAGGATAAGTAGAGAAATTAACGCGATCAGGCAGAACGATATATTTCGTTTAAAAAAAAGAAAAAAAATAATAAATAAAAAAAAGAAACGTTCTGTTCGGATCGGCATACTCATGAGAACGATAGGTATGATTTTTCAGTAATACGGTGCCAAATTTTCCGATTACATGTATAAACATTTCTTAGGATATTGGATAAACAATTCTATTTCACTATCTACATCTAATTTGTCTATATATCTATAGCTTATTTTACAATATGAATTTTATAATCGTGCCTACAAAAATCGCTCTATAATATACAATTGAATTTATTTTTCGAATCTCAAAGCTCATACGATATGATAATAATGAATAGTCCATAATGTAGTCTAATATCAAAATTTAAAGAAAAAAAATTTGTATCTATAATGTGAATATGTGAATTTTAATAATATTAATGTTACTATTATTACTATTATTACTATTATTATTATTATTATTATTATTATTATTATTATTATTATTATTATTATTATTATCATTATCATTATTAATATTATTGTTATTGAGACACACAAGACATCCATCACATAGTAAATTGTATACATTTGATATTTCCGATATGTAAATATTTTATATATAATTATATATATAATTCATACACACATATATATATATATATATATATATATATATATATATATATATATGTCTGAATAAAAGTAGGAGGATTAAGCAATACCGATGTTAAAAGAAAACCGGAAAAACGTATGTGTCTACATATCAACTCTCGCAAGAGCAAGTTAGAATTGTACGTTTACTCGATAAGGATGGAAAGTGAAAAGCGCGAGAAATCCCGTTTGGTTTAAATACTGCCACCAATGGAATGAAGAAATTGCCGTTTGTACGAAAAGGATCGCGTACGAATAAGGAATGATTGCGAACTTTTTAAAAACTGCATATTTGCAATCGAAGCGATCTAACTGCTATATAAATGGCATTTTAAATTAGACGAAGGACGGTTAAAAGCTATATATATATATATATATATATATATATATATATATATATATATATTTATATACCGTTGTTGTAATTAATTTTATTTTATATGTAAGTTTCCCAGTACCATTATCTCGGTTTTTATAATGCTCATGTAATTATAGTTGGAGTCAATAATTAGTCACATAAGTCATTCCAGCGAATGACTCGTCTTCGATCGTTCGCCGAACATTAATCGTTTCGTCTTTCGATAGAACGAAAGATCGACGAAATAAAACAAAATTTAATATCATCGTCTTCTATTGTTTCATCTCGGTTTCTTTATTGTTTCTTTCTTTCTTTCTTCCTGTTATTTTTTTTTGTCTTTTCTTTTCTTTTTTTTTTATAAGCGTGTAATATTTAAATACGAATCATCTTTTTCAGCTAAAGACTAATTAGTATGAATGCATATATATTCCTGTTCGCGGGTAAAAAACCACGAGCCAATAGGATGACTCGTTCGTGATGACATCATCGAAGAGAAGATTCCTATTCTATTTAAAAGCGAACGCGCGCGTGCGCGCGCGCTCTCGCTCTTGCGCGTACCCATATACTAGCGCTCGGTCTATAATTTACATGAAAGCGAATTTAAGATCGATCTCGTTAAATTTACTATCCCCGATAAATCGTCGGCCAATCGTCGATCGTATTGAGAACCGTATCGATCTTTTTCTCTGTCGCTTTCGTTCGATGTAACATGGCCGTTAGGTCGATCCCGATTCGGTTTCGTTTCACGCGATTCGTTTTTCAAAGTTGAACTTCGTAAAACTTCGTGAGACTTCGTTCTGTTAGATAGCCAATCGGAGGGCTTGCGTGTCTAAGCAGGTGTTTTCGTGTAATAACGTTCATGCTAATCGGAGCAGCCGAATTTTCGGGTAAAGTAGTACTCGTCAGTCTCTTGTTCCCCGGTGGGTCGGTTTGCCGTTATACGTAAACGCAAATAGATTCGAATACGTAAATTTCAATTTGGCAAAACGAAAATATTCAAATTCGTGGACTGATTTTTAATCGTCCTCTTTTCTGATAAAATCGAAAAGAGATGAAAGAAGTAACGTTGTTTTTGATTAATCGGATATTAAAAAAAAAACAAAAAATGTCGAAGAAGCGAGTTTTAATTTTGTGAAAAGAAAACATTCGATGTAGTATTATTGTTTGTTAATTTCTTCAGGGACGCCGCGGCACGCACGTTAACGTATCAATTTGTTTCGTCGAGTACAAATATTTTTTATGAAAGAATAAGAGAGAGAGAGAGAGAGAGAGAGAGAGAGTGAAAAGAAACGAATTTTTGTTCGCTTAGCTACGTGTAAGAAAAAAAAAAGAAACCAATTCTACGTTATATTTCGAATTGAGGTTAAGGTTAAGATCGTTCGGGGAAAATAAACAAAAAGTTTGTATTTTTACTGTTTGATAAAAAGAATTATAGGGATATACCTGTAGGGGAAAAAATACGTTTGAGTTAAATAATTGTATTAAATTTAGAGATATATAATTAGTTGATATACTAATAGTATTTTATTAGAAATTAATAGAATTAGACGTACGTGTCAGTGTTTTTCAGGGGAGATTAACTAATAAAAGTTAAAATTAAAATTAAAATTAAAATAATAGGAAAATGTCGTAACTGGGGAAATAAAAAGAAGGATTGAAGAAATTAATTTTGATTCGGAAAAAGAGGTAAATATTCTATATACATCAGTTTCTTTTTTAACCGGCATTTTTATTTTTTTTTTTTGATGCGATTTTTATATTCCCACGGTTTTTCGTAACACGTTTTATTCGCACGTTTAATATACCTGTTTAGAAGTTCGCAAAGTTACACTACTTAGTACGTAAAAAATGTCATAAACATCGCGCGTATTTTTTAAGAAAATCTATATATACTTTTTTTTTTTTAATTCATTTTCCTTTCAACGAGACATTAAATTTCGCTATCGTGAGTTCATTTTAAATAAATAAAATATTTTCTTAGCGAATACATTTTTCTATATTTTATATCATTCTCTGTATAGTTTGCGTTCGGTTTGACAAAAGTTATATAGTTTTTCGTAAATCGATTTTTATCCTATATCCTTTTTTTTCTTAGACGTTTTTCATTTTGTTTTCCTTGAACACTACGCATCCTGTCTTATAAAAAAAGAACCAAGTTTATAACACGTACACATATACACACATATATACATATATATACATATATATACATATATAACATATAACACACACACACACACACACACACACACACACACACACACACACACACACACACACACACACACACACACACACACACACACACACATATATGGTATTCGAATTTTGTCGTTAAAAAATTTTAATCAAAAGCGTATCCTTTGTTCGGTATCATGGAGGTAACAGGGTTCGAACGGATCAAGATCGGCGGGAATCGAGGAGCAAGTATACTCACCGCGTATACTTCATAGTATTAGTAGTCGTTCGTCGGAAAGCCGCGAACGTTGTGCTCGGCTCGGTGCCACTTGTAGTTCGATGCCGGAGAGCGTTCCGAGTTGACCGCGCGCGCGCGCGCAAGACACACCAGAAGCAGACGTTTCTCTCTTACCTGCCAGTCTTGGACTCTCCTTTGCCTCTTTTATATCGTTTGTATCGTTCGTTTGTACTTCTTCTTCTTCTTCTTCTTCTTCCTCCTCCTCCTCCTCCTTCTCCTCCTCCTCCTTCTTCTCCTCTTTCATCTACTTCTTCACTTTTCTTCTCCTATCGTTTCTTCTTTTTCTTTACCTTCTTCTTCCTCCTCTTCCTTCTTTTTCCTTTTTTTTTCATCTTACGTGATTTTTCGTTATTCTTTATTACTTATACTTAATTCTTTTTGTTTCCTCGTTCGATCATCCTCCTCTTCCTCCACCTCCTCCGCCTCCACCACCTTCTTCTCCACCTCATCCTCCTTCTCGTGTGTGTGTGTGTGTGTGTGTGTGTGTATATGTGCTTTTCGTTGTCGCACCGTCGCTACCTTTAGTGTGATTTTCGTGAAGAAGGATAGAATGCGAAGGATACCATGAACGTACCCATCGTGTCAGGCGACATCGTGGACGATGAAGAAGATTACAAGCCACGTTTCGTCAGGGTAAGTTGATTCATTTTAAATTATTCTTCACGAATTTGCGAAGGATGATGATGATGATGATGATGATGATGATGACGACGATGACGATAACGACAACGACGACGAAAATTATGGCAACCACGACGATTTTTAATTAATCTTGTCAATCGTTACTTTTATTTTAATATCCAATTCTTCCCCTTTCGAAAATGACATTTAATTTCTTTTTTCTTTTTTTTTTCTTTCTTTATTTTGCCTCCCTCTTCTTTCTTCACTTTTAACAACAATCGTCCGACCGAAATATTTTATAGGAAATTTATGTGAGTTATCGCGTTTAGAAATATATGGTAGTTCTTTTTCTTTTCTCTCTCTCTCTCTCTCTCTCTCTCGATTTTTGAAAACGAAACTTGTTTTGTAACTTCAAAAAAAAAAAAGAAAAAAAAACAGAAAGAGAAGAAGAAAAAGAAAAGGAAAAAGGAGAAATAACTTTTGAATTATGATTAGATATGATTAAATCATGTTTATTCCCCTTAATATCGTTTATTACGCGATAAATCAACACGAACTTCATGTACGAAGATATTTAATAACATTGTTTACGTTATTTTGTAATTATGGTCAATTTAAAACTCATTCGCATACCTAATAATACTAAACTCTCATATTTCTAATTACTCGGAAATTTTCGGAATTAATTGTTATTTTTGAAAGAACGAGAAAATATATATATATACATATATACATACATACATACATACATATATATATATATATATATATATATATATATATATATGATGTATAGTATATCTATATGCTATATGTATTTGAATTGTATATTGTACATACATACATATATGTATGTTTAGTATACATATGTGTTATACGTACTTGAATTGTATATTATTAAAATCAATGACACAATAATTTAACGAGCCGCTTGTTATTTCTATATATTATTATCGAAGTAATATTGTATTCAATACAAGCACCGTTAACGTCTCCTCACGTTGTTCGAATCTATCAGCTGTCTGTTTCTCGCATCGAGTTACGATATATCCCCCTTCCTCGAGTTGTCGATTTATCGATTTATGAACGACGATGACGTTCTCCGTGGTATTTCCTTTCGAAAAAAATATCATTTCGTTTCTAATCTCTAATCTTCGTCACTATCACGAGAAATACGATTCTCGAATGACGACGGACTCGAAATGTTATTTGGTTGAGAAATTCGATGATAGATTTATTTGAGTTAATAATAACCAACGAAAATGAAATTTTTTAAGTGCGGTTTTGAGCTTATTGCCTCGTGCCGATGCGTTCACACGCGTAAATAACAGTAGATTCTTTTAAAGATGTCGTTAAACGACATTGAATGACATTTAAAGGTAAACTCGGTTGAGTACAATATCTAGACGGTCATTCGATCGGTGATGATATTTAAATGGTGATGTATATAAAAAAACAAAAAAAAAAACATCGAAAAATACGATCGATAAATTCTATCCACCTACCTACCTACCTATCTACCTTCCTATCTATTTATCTATTTATCTATCTATCTATCTATCTATCTATCTGTCTGTCTATCTATCTATCTATCTATCTAATTATTTTTTCACGAGTATGCAAAGACGCGTACGATTCGATAAATTTCACGGAGTTCGACCTTTACTTACTAGTTGTTACTTCGTTGAGATAGGAATGAAAATCCAAGCGGTCATTATCGGATGGCGCAAGGAAGACGAAGAAGAATTTCCTTTCACTCGGAGGTATCAGTATAAGCTTCCTAAACGTTTACCGTGATATTCCTTTACCGTTTGTCACGTATTTTCATAAGAATTTTGTAGAAAATAAAGAGAAAAAGACAGAGAAAGAGAGAGAGTAAAATCAATATGATTGGAATGAATATACGTACATACGTAAATATTCGAGGTTTCGAATATATATATATATAAAATTACTTTTACAATTACTAGAATATTTATATACTCCAGTAGTAATTATAAAACTGATCTTTGATTCCATGAAAGAATAACGTTTGTTAATTATACATTTAACGATATGAGAGACAAAAGAAATGATAAATTAAATAATTGAATAATATTTTCTATTCGGACCGATATATTGGGTCGTCCGGAAAATTCGTGCCGATAATATTTTAATAATAATAATAATAATAATAATAATAATTTAA
The DNA here is from genome assembly GCA_911387685.1 of Dolichovespula media. Classification (NCBI taxonomy): domain Eukaryota; kingdom Metazoa; phylum Arthropoda; class Insecta; order Hymenoptera; family Vespidae; genus Dolichovespula; species Dolichovespula media. The sequence continues at coordinate 1,031,497 of OU426861.1, forward strand.
TAAATGTATACTAAAATTTGTATCTTCTGCATTTCAAAATCGGCACGAACTTTCCGGACGACCCGATATATATGTATATATGTATATATTAATACGTACTTAGTCATATACTTGCATACAATGTAGTTATTTGTATTTAAAATATTTACAACTGATATAAATTTAACGTCGATAGAGTTTCGTAAAGAGTATTATCGTTAAATGTCACTCATGAAAATCTTGCCGAGAATGAAACTCAAAGAGTTCTTCGCATGTGAAACAACTTTTTCTTTTTTTTTCCTTTTTGCTTCTTATATATTTTTTTTCATCTTTCTTTATCTTCTAAAATCTACGTGGCAACACACCCTTGCTATAAGGAGGTCGTTCTATTTCGAATAACGTAAAACTTTTTTTTGTTTTGTCACGTACTTGCTCGCTCACATACCACACTTAGGTATTCTATTATTCTTTATCGGAAGTTTTTTCTTTCTTTTCTTTTCTGTTTTTCTTCTTCTTTTTCCCCCCGTCAGAATTCTTCGATGTTGAAGGACAGAAATGGAAGATCAAGAAGAAGCATCGTCTTTTGTTGAAAGGAAAGTCTAAGTACATGTAAATGACAACAAACTTAAAATTCCGATGATATATATATATGTATATATACTGGGTGTCTTAGGTTTAAACGATCGAACTTGATCAACCAACCGAGTACGTTCCCTGAGCGATGAAATAAAAAAAGCAAAAAATGTAATATAAATATATAGATCCGCCGACACTTAATAAAAATGTTATAAAAAAAAATATGAAATCCAAAAGAAATAGCAAGTTCGTTGTTGATATATCACAATGTAATAATAATAATAATAATAATAATAATAATAATAATAATAATAATAATAATAATAGCGATGTTAAGAATTGATTGAAAGAATTAATGGTCCACCTATTCAATTCTTAACTGAAGCAAAATAAGCATGAAATTCGAAGAGTGACGAATTCAATATTACTGCAATGTTAAGCTTGCATTCGAAACGGAGGAGACGACATTTTGAAATGGTAATATAAATCAACTCCTTTTTTTTGCGGGTTATTTTTTTTTTTTTATTCAAGGTGATGCAGCGTGATAATAACAAAGCAGATTTTTTTTAATGCATTTTTATATAACCATTTTTTTCTTTTTACTTTCTTTATTGGTTTTTATTTCTACTCGAAGAATATATTGAAGCGATGTGTTCGATAGTTTTAACGTGGAATAATATTACATATAATACGAACGATTTAACGAGTATCAGGAAAAAAGGAAAGAAAATATGATAATTATAATAAATTGATCGTAGTTATTTTAAAGGAGATATTAAAAGACGATTAAATGTTTCCTAGGGATCCGCCGTGCTATCTAACTTTATCCATCATATTGCTGTACGCACAATGTTATCTCGTAAGGTAGATAGATAGAGACAGAGAGAGAGAGAGAGAGAGAGAGAGAGAGAGAGAGAGAGAGAGAGAGAGAGAGAGAGAGAGAGAGAAGGAGAGAAAAGATACAGAACTCTTTACATATGTACACACGTGTATCTGTAGATATATACAGGTTATCTCAAAACACGTTGACATAATTTCGCTACTTGATTCAGTATATTAAAATAAAAAAAATAAAAACATAAACTTTTTACCAAGCAATAACAATTTTTGTATTGTATCGATTGTTTATCACTGCCTTTATAGAAATTGCTCGAAACACATTCGATTCGAATACAATCTTTTAGACAACTCGTCATCGATATTCCGACAATGTTCGAAGTTGTTTGATATTGCTTCGAATTCGTTTCAACAAACGTTGTAAAAAGCTTTATGCGTTCGACGCGGATAAAAATCTATGGAATTTAAGTTAATCGTTGTAGAGAACGAACGACGATAAAATGTTTAGAAATTTTTACGTCTGTATGTGCATCAAATTCGAGAAATTTCTTGCGAAGTCTGGTAAACGATCGATACGATACAAAAATACACTGTGGGGTATCACAGTGAACGAGGTCGTAAATTTTTTGTATGTTTGTTTCTTATTTCAGCGCGCTGAAAATTCATCGGTTTTTTACGATGTTAAAGTTACGCGCCACGTGTTTTTTTTTTTGAAACATCCTATATATATATATATATATATATATATATATATATATATATGTACATATACATATACATGTACACGTATACAGAATCGTTGTTATCTCCTAACGTGGAAACTGTAACACGCATGAGCCGTGACTTTGATACACGCGCATCGAGAGAGCTCATCGCGTGCAGTATACATTGTTGCTTGGTACTTTAAAAATCTCTGCAATTATTTCAATGAAACGAGGAAAAAGTCACCTGACTTTTCTATTGTTCTCTGGTTGATTTCATGTCTCACCGTTTCGCCTCGCTCTCTCGTGAGTCTTACGAAAATTTCTTCGGCTTCTATTCGTCCTAACTACGATTCGAAAAAATTTTTCGAAAAAAATTTGTTTCGGCGATTGATCTCTAGTTACACGTACGTATGTGTCGAACGATTGAGTTATTTTATTTTAATTTCCTTTCCTTTTATTCTATACATTTCAATGGATGATAGGTAATGATGATTTAGAGGGGATGGTTACAAATTTTAATTTTTTTTTCGAACGTAATACGACGAACGCTTATCATTTCGAAAATATTATATAATATCACGTTCGTCAATCGATTCGATAGAAATTTTATGTATTTTAACGCGTTAGGAAAAGGGATTATATATATATATATTTTTTTTTATGGGACAGATCTGTTAGAATGTTTATAATAGCATCGTAAAAACGGATACCGAGAAGATAAAAAAAATGCGGTTGGATAACATTACTGTCGGTTGGAGTTATGTTGGGTTTAATTAAAATTCGATATAAATAATTCAAAATAATTAGAAAGTATTTAATTAATGTAACTTTTATCCTAATTTCTTTGGTAACTCGTCACGCGAAGTATATATAATATTAAATTAATATAATACATTAGTGTGTGTGTGTGTGTGTTGCATGTATGTATGTTCCAATATTTCAATTGGAACACTAAAACAAATCTAACAATCTAACGATAATAACAAAATAACGAACGACTCTTGTATCTTTCCACTTGACCTTTTTTTTCTTCTTTTTATTTCTTTCTCTCTCTCTATGTTTTTTTTTTTTTGAATAATACCTAATCACCGTTCTACCGGTATTTTACCGTCGTGCATGATAACGACGTCGAGATCAGAATGGTTTGATTGAAAAAAAATATCGTCGTACTGACACTTATATCGATCGATATATAATAATTTTGTATCATCGTGTACTACATCGACGACGCTTTTTTCTTCTTTCGTAATATACTGAGGCGACCTCCGAATCCACAAGAAACATTTCTTGCGTAATAATAAATCTAATGGTCGGTTATGAGAATAATGTCGTTGTTGTTGTTGTGTTACAAACGACGGGAGCAATAATTAACGTTCGAAGGGTATGTGATTTTTGTCGACCCCATTATACGTGTACACATAGATATATATAAATATGTATATAAACGTGTATGGTGTAACTTATATGAATATGGGTATACATTATAATACATATTTATTTGTGCATATATGTACAATAGTAATAAGTATTTATGCATATATATGTATTACAATATAATATATCTAATGTCACGTTTCGTCTTTCGTACATGTGAATTATTTGTTAGTGTTAATCGTCATCGAAGCCAACATAGTAGTTTTTTACGTTTCGTCCTCGTGTTACTTTAACATCGATGATACTACCAACGCATATATATATATATATCACATATATACACATACATATATGTACATACATATAGCATATAGAAAATGAGTCGACGTGTATGCGACGAACTTGATCACGTTGCTATATCTCTTTCTTCGTTTCTCTTTTTTTATTCAATTATATTTTCTCTTTCTTTCTCCCGAGAGAGAGAGAGAGAGAGAGAGAGAGAGAAATGCGCATTAAGTTTAATTACTTAAATTAAATTAATATCTTTTTTACGAATGAATGAATAAAATAGCATACTTTTCATTATTCTTTTTCAATTTAATTTAAATGTATAAGCCTATAAAAAAGTCTTACGAGCTATTTTTATTATATATATATATATATATATATATATATATATATATATATATATATACATATATTTGTCATTCATAAAACTTAAAAATCGATAATTGCATAGTCAGTACAACAAAAATTGTTTAATATTTATTGAATTAATTTCCGAATGAACGTATGAAAATTCATATGATCAATACCGTTGTATCATTCTAATTATTAAATAAATAATTTCGATCAATAACAGCTATGGGATTCACGCGAAAGCGTTATGTGAAAAGTATCGAACTGTTATACGGGTGGTCATCGTGTACATCTCCAACTTTTTATTGTTTCTAAAGGAACGAGAGAATAATGTTTGAAAAAAAAATAATCAAGAAAAAAGAAAAAGAAAAAACGATCGAGTCCATCAGTACGTCTAATTTTCGTTATTCATATCATCAGATCACAAATGATTTTCATGCTGGGAATACGAATTAATTAACAGTTGCATCGGTCGACGAGTGGTGCGATTGTTTTTACAATTTGTCAGATTTATCGGACCGGTTTGAGAAGAATTCGAATATTGTTGTTGTAACGAGTTCGACCACTTTCAGGACGAGCATGTAGAGACGCATCCTCATCCTCCCGCTATATACTACTGTGTGGTACTGTAATACATATCTGTGTGTGGGACGAGTGTATGTTTGTTTATGTGGGTTAGCCTCATTTGAAAGTAGATTATGTACGCAAGGTCGCCTGCTGTTCCTCGCTCGTTTCACGTGTTTTCCGTGCGTATATTCCGTCGTAGAAAGAGTGAGTGAGTGAGAGAGAGAGAGAGAGAGAGAGAGAGAGAGAGAGAGAGAGAGAGAGAGAGAGAGAGAGAGAGAGAGAGAGAGAGAAGGAGAGAAGAAGAGAGGTTTCCTTAACGTGCCGCCTGTTAAGTTCGAAACTTTTTTCAACTTGCTGTTCATTTACACGTGTTCGCTTGTAAATAATATTTCTTTTATATCAAACAAAGGTTTTTTGCGCCGTTTTAATTATCGCACATAATGTACGTTTACGATGTATGCATAACCTACATATGTTTCAAACGTTTCATGTGTTTCTAAGAAGTCGATGGAAGAGAGAAGGTGGGATAAATGAGAAGAGGGAAAAAGAAATAGGAAAAAGAAGTTCAAAAAACAAGGTTCGTCAAGAAGAATTATAGGAACGGATATCAGATCGCGTATACATATGTATATACATACGTATGGGTGTACGTATTTATGTGAGATATAATCGGAAATGTTAAATTGTTAATTACGATTATTTAAAGAGACATTTTCAATCGTTATTTAAAACTTCTCATAACGTCGGTTCGTATTGATCAAATAAATTTGATAAAAATATCATATTCTTGTTCGATGTTATACATGATTATTTATAACAGTATATAACAATGATTGAAATATACATTGACGTACTGGTATATTACTCGGTTGAGGTTTTACAAAAAAACAAAAAAAAACAATTTGTATATTTCTTTTTCTCGATGTGATATATCATACATGACATTCTGTAATTCTAAGTGTAAAATAGAAATTATTTTCGATTAAGTTTTATCGTCGATTTTTTTTAGGGGAGGAGGAAGTGCAGAAATGCATTTTTGGTATTATCATTCGTGCATCGGAAGCTTGAGAGTCGATGAAATTTACGAAATTAAAATTCTTTTTTTTTCGCGACCGGATTTCGAACTGCGGTTGATGGATTAGTAGAAAACACGCTACGTGCTATTCGTGTATACAGAACATAGATCATAGATCACATATCGCAGATCATAAATCGCAGATCGTGCATTTTTAGAAATAAATTAAAAATTTGTACCATTCCGGATAAAAACAGTAAGAATTTTGGATAAATTACAAGTCACACAGATTAAGACTTTTTTATTAATAATTTTATATAAATTTAAATATATACATATATATATATATAATATATATTATGATATATATTATATATTATAATTTTTGACAATATGAGATAAATATTAAAAACGATCGAATATTATACGTAATGATATAAAATTAAAGATATTATTTAAAAAACTTTGGACGTAGAAGATAACTGAATATTTTAATTTAGGATATAATTATGTTATTACAAGTATTATATAAAACAGTTACATTCAAGATTTCTATATTCATAATAAATATTTATTTTTATCTTTTTCCTTTGGAAATTCAATATACATACATAACTCCAATATGAATTTCTAATCTTGATCACATTCGATCTCTACTCGAATATGTACTCTTAACGATCGATCTAACTCGCCATACGTTGTTCCACTAATCAAGACTTCTTTTCCTTTTCCGTTCTTCGAGATCGCAAATAATGATTTCTTATGGTAGGTAGAAAATTCTTTCACGTATATGTATATCTATGTATCGTATTACATACATAGCATATATATATATGTGTGTGTGTGTGTGTATATACTTAGTATAGGAAAGCGAAGTTATCCGGGACTTTCCCTGCTGGCACGATCCGATACTTGCGTAAGACGCAAGACGAATTTAAAACAATCTCCATTGATCTATCGTTTAACGCATGGTCATAAAAAATGATGTAACAAAGAAAAAAAAGAAGAAGGAAAAAAAAATATTGCACTTAACCGATGAAATTTCGTTGTACCGAGTAAGGGATATTAATCGTTCGAAAAATTTGTTTCATCGAACAAGACTAAACTTCCTCGTCGACGATACTCTTCCAATATACTTTCTTTTTTTTTTTTTCTACTTTTATACCGTACCTTAGCATCTGGTTCTATTAAAATGAGCCCTTGTGTCGTGAATCGTTAAAAAACAAAAGGTCAAATTAATTCTATCGTCTTCAAAATTGCGTACTAGTACTTATGTATGAGGCGTTTTCTTTGAAAGTGGTGTAAGTCTATTTTTGACAAAAAGTTAGTTAATGGTAACAATGAATGCAATCTGCTATGAGCCTTGTATATATAAACGGTTCCCAAAAAAAATCCTTCAAAATTTTCATCATTGTGTCAATATGAATTTACGTAGTTAATGAAATTACAAATATAATTAAACTTTGAAAGTGATGTAAGTCGGCTTTCCGCAAGAGCATAATATTTAGTTCAAAAATTATACTACATAATTTCTCTACTTCATTTTCATGTGTGTGGCAACACTGTTAACGACATAAAAATTTTCGTTCGTTAACTAGAATTTCGATAAGAAAAAAAGAAAAAATAATATAAATTTGTAGTTAAAATAATTAAAATGGCATTATAGAAGAAATATTGAAATAAAGCCTTTTTATTTTATCTTTTTTTTGACATATTTGATACAAATTTCATAAACAAATTTGTTTGATTCAATCGAAATCCCATATTTAATATTTCATAAATGTATGATTTTCACATTTTGTTGACTTTAAAGAGCGGTGCAAGTCCATTTGTGGTCATCAAAGTTGTTAATAATCGTATTTTTTTATTATTAATAATAAATAATTAACGGTAGTAAAAGTTACGTCGAAACATCGAGTAAGTTTTTTCCTTTCTTTCCAACATCATCTCCGTAAGAGGTATTATTCGATTTTTTGAAAATAGTAGTTAGTAAAGGAAAACTTCAACCTTCGCGTTGAACGAAGATCGAAGCTGGATCATTCATTCGGCTTCACATACTCGTTCAAGATACATTCGGTGTTATAAATTCGTTCAATATACTCGTTCAATCACCTTTACCTCGATATAGTATATAATATATATATACATATATATATATATATATATATATATATATATATATATTATATACTACTCGCCAGTAACAGTCATTCAACGTTCAATAGTCTTGAGTTCTTTTTCTCGTTTTTTTTTTTTTTTTACAGAGTCGCAATCAATCTTATGGTGTTTTAGTTTTGTACCGAATGTTACTTATACGTTATATTAATTTTTTTCTCGTTCTTCTCTCTCTCTCTCTCTGTCTTTATCGACTACTCGATTATATTCAAGATTAATTTCGCGCGTTATAAAGCGGTTTATTGTTCGAGTGTGACTTTATCGACGAGCTTACAAACCCATCGAAAGAGACGAAAATGTTTCACGATGAACTTTGGCCCTTTAAAGATTTCAGATATCGTAAAAAAGAGAGAGTTCAAATACAGTCGAATAGATTTCCAAGTAGTTATTAGAAATTGTATGGAATATTATTTATTTATTTCTAGGAATATATATATATATAAAATTAGATTAAATATTTGTATTAAATAAAAACTGGACAGTCTTATCTTGGGGAAAAAAGGAAGAAAAGTAACGATGAAGTTGAAGTAATAATCGTGTTATAAATATCGGTACGAAAGTAGATTTCTTAGGAAAGAAATAATTTAATGATCACTAATAATCTTAACGATTCGTTTTTAACAGTTTTTTCCAAACATAATTACATAGAAAATTTAAAGCATATAAACACATAATTTTCAAATGTAATTACATAAGAAATTTAATGTATATAAACGCATAATTTTATTTTATTACTTATCGACTGTCAACGCGTTAAAACTTCTCAATTGCGTTTAATTACGAAATTGAAACGTATTAATGTTCAATATACTTTAATGCATAATATTATATACGTTGTTTTTCTTCGAAAGTGGTATAGGCACGACTTCGGAAAAAAAAGAAAGAAAAAGAAGAAAAAAGAAAATGAGTCAAAGCTGATATAAGCTAAGGATGAGAGTGAATGCTTCCAGTTTTGTATTTACGATGATGTAGTCAATACGACACAATATCCTCATGAATTAGTTAAAAGAAGTTTTTTTTTTTGTTAAACGAATATGTGAGTACATTTACAACTGACATAAGTCCGTTTGCATTTCACGAAAACGCCGTATTCACTCTGTGAATATCTACAGAATTTGGTAAAATAATAAAATAAAATACATCGAAAAATTTGTAAAGCTCCAGATATTCTTATTGGCGTTTAAAAATATATCTTTAAATACGTTGTAATCCAAAACAATTAAGTATCTCATGAGTGAGAAATATTGATCGATATTATCTTTAACGAGAACAAATAAAATTATCGTGCAAAAGTGATTGAAGAAGATTGAATGTAATTAATGAATATCTAATTAATTAAATGAATTAATAATTGGTTATTCATTGAATTTCGCGAAAAGAATTATGATAATAGAATATTTCCATTATTTTCGTTTTATATAATATATATATATATATATATATATATATATATATATATATATATATATATATATTCTTATTTTTGTTTAATAGATCGTATATCTTTTTCTGTAAGGATATCGATGGTAAAAAGTCATGCGTTAGAGAGTTTGTTTCGTTTATATAAAAAATATTTATCCACGTCAGATTTCTTCGTCATGGAGGAAAGAAAAGCAAAAAAGACGGGCTTTTCGAATAGGAAAAAGGGTCATGAAAAATGGCACGCCTAGAGGCGTCATGATTGGTTAGCAGCGCATGTAATGAGAACTGCCATCCTAAGACTTCCTCCCCTTGGCTTTATCGAGCCCCTACTTTCCGTGACACGCTACTTTGCTTTTTTCCGTCACGATAAAAAATCGATATTAATTATTCTTTCATGAAGGGGAGAGAGAGAGAGAGAGAGAGAGAGAGAGAGAGAAGAAGCAAAATAAAAACGATCTATTATCTCTCTATCGTGGATCTTTGTTCTCAATATTCATTCTCCTTAATAATAAATAAAAAAGAAGAAGAAGAAGTTAAACTAGAAACCTTAAGATTATAGATTAGAAAGATAACTATCGAGTTCAAGTGTTTCTTGTTCAGTGAATATAGCGTTGAATGTTAATTATTATTATTAGGAGGTAAGTAAATAAGAAATTATCGTAGATAACCGAAGAACCTTTTATATCCTTGTCTTTAGGATTAATTATGATTCTACTACGATCATCGAATATCTGACTCACATTAGCGATTTATCTGTCGTATTTGCTCTATTCATAGTATTGTTTAACTCGAGATAGTTCTTTGATATGCGTTGTTTTAAATTTTAAAACATAGCTTCATTAAAAATCTTAATTCGTTCGACTTCCTCTTGGAATTATCATGGAAAGAAAAGAGATAGAAGTATTCTGCCCGGTAAATATTTGTTTTTTTTTTCTTTTAAATCATTAAAGTAATTAGACGATCGACTTATTTTCGATTAAGTTAAGACTAGCTTAACATCCGCGATCTCGTCCATCTATCCTGAAAAGTCCTAATTGGTAGAAAAAAAAAAGAAAAAAAATCGAAGGAAAGAAAAGACGCGGTCAAATACGACGGTACGTTTCTTTTTTATCTCTTTTTTTCTTTTTTTTTTTTTTCTTTCGCAGGAACAGCGACCACAGAAAGCATTGTTATGCCATCGTTTTGTTCCATTTATGGAAGAAGAATGGTTTAATAACGCTTCGGAAATACCATCAGTTTAAACGCATTCTTCGCCGTATATTATTTACCTCTTAAGTTTTATATATATTCGAAGATACCACCAACATGATAATTAATAACCGTAAAAATATATATTTATTCAATTACACCGTGCCGCTTTAAAACGGGACTTTAGAATCGTATAAAATTACCGTGCGTTTTCTTTTATTTTTCTTTTTTCAAAAAGGAAAAAAAATGCGTTTATTTACCCTACGTTACAACGTACGTCTCTACCACCTCTGGTCATTGTAAATATTATAAAATGCAATTATCATTCCTGATAGATAGGTAATAATAAGTTGCAAATAGAAAGTCCAGTAAGTTAACGCGTTTGGATGGAGCCGGCGGCCTATCATCATTTATCTGACCTTAAAGATTAGAATTGTATTTAACGAGATTCTAATGCGTCTATACGTACAAACGCTCCACGTACACGTATGTATGTATGTATGTATGTACTTAGATACATATATACGTATTACGGGAAATCGTAAAAGTTCTATCAATATGAAAAATCTAATTGGTTAGAGGAGATCGTTAAGGAGGCCTGATAAATTTTAGTCATGAGAATTAGAATTTAGAAAGTACACAATGGTACGAGTTTCACGCGTTTGCTCAAACAATGTTGATCGTTCGTTTTAAACATCTTTTACCTTGATACCATGAGCTATGTCGCATGAAAGGCGAAGCCAACTCGAGGCAAAGAACGTCTGGCACAAAACCAATATACTTTCCGATGGCGATTACTTACGGTTGAACGATCGAATCGAAGAGTCGGCATCGACTATACAGCAACTTTCAAAATATTTCATTTCCATAATCTTACTCGTTCACGTCCGACGATGGTGTCTTCTTTTTTATGAAAATAAAAAAAAAATAACAATTGTCTTCATGAGCTTTTATAAATATTTATATATAAATATAGGTGACTTAGAATATTTTTGATATGATTGATTAATTGATCGTATGAATAAAATATTTCGTATAAATTAAGAAATCTTCTTTTTTATGAAACAAAAAAAATGGAAAATATTTTTCATGAGATTTATAAATAAATAAATAAATATATAAATAAATATATATATATATATATATATATATATATATATATAATGTGACATTAGAATATTTTTGATTTAATCGATTAATCGATCGTATAAATAAAATGTTTCGTATAAATAAAAAAATATAATTTATAACCGATTACTTATTTATTTCATAATTACATACTCACTCGTTTGTCATTATTAGATTTATTTTAACAAATAGAAAAAAAGATGTCAAAAATATATCAGCCGGTGGAAACTAAACTTTATGATATACACACATATATATATATATATATATATATATATATATATATATATATATATATATTCTAAATATAAATAATATATTGTATATTCTAAATATAAACTTTACGAATTAAATCAAATTTCAATAATGTTGTATAAATTTACATTTACATTCTAATGCATTCTATTTTTGTTTATATTTCCTTTCAATTTAATAATATTAATACGATTTTTTTTGAACCAGAGAGAGAGAGAGAGAGAGAGAGAGAGAGAGAGTAAAAGAAATACAACTTAATTATTATTCTTTCATAAGAAAATTTATTTATCTTTGAAACGCATTGTAAACGATAATGGAAACGTTATGAGCGGAGTGAAAATAAAATTGTTATAGCCTGATGGTTCCCGCGTTTAGAATTTGCACCTGTCGTCAAGAATATACAACGAAATACGATAGATTTAAACGGTGGCTAATATCGTATGCCGACAACGATAACCTCCCGCCGTTGCCTCCCCTCTCCCCTCACTCACGATCCTTCGAACGATCGACCGGCTGACCCCACCCGACCACCCGCTCGCCACCTCCGTCCGAGTCATGAGTCATTGAGCGTGAGGATACGAAGGGAGGTGAAGGGAAAAGGGAAAGAAGGAGAGGGAGAGGTCAGGATCCATAAGAAAAGAGAGAACACTGTTAGGCTGATTCAAGAAGGGACAGCACGTGCCCCGACCCATTCGGGGTCTTTTGCTCGTCAAGGTGCGATGAATCATTGTTTGTCGGGTTCATTGTTAGCCCGTTTCACGGACATCATTATACTAACTGCGATATCGCGTCCCGAATCCTTTCCAACGAGAAAAATTTTTCGGAAAACGAGAAGCCAAATCAATTAACTTCTTTATTTTATAATATAAATAATATAACCGTACTTTGCGCTTTTAATATTTGATTGTGTTCGTTTTTTATTTTGTATTTTCTTTTCTTTTTTACTTCTTTTTTGTACTTTTTTTAAGGTATTAGAAACATCGGACCAGATCTAATATATTGTATGTTTCTTTTCTTTTTTGTTTTTTTGTTTTTTTTTTTTCATTAATACAGCTTTCGAATATTTCTTTCCGATAAAGGTGCGTTTTATCTTGAAAATACAATACGTATTTTGTTGTATAATATATAGATATTTGGGTATAGTAATAATTATGATGATGATGATAATAATAATAATAATAATATTAATAATAATAATGAGAGCAAGGTAAGAATGTGAAACAGGATTTGATGTAATCATGAAAAAAAATATTGAACTTTTTAATTATTTCAGTTGGAATGTCAATAATTTGGATTATATCAGCCGGTACGTTTTTGTATCGGTTTTACATAATGAAATGTAAAAGCGTTTTACGTAACGAATAGAACACTTACACACCAATAAATCCATGCAGCGTGAAATAAAAGGAGAAAAAAAGAAAAGAAACGAAAAGAAAAGGAAATAAAGGAAGATAAAATTTTACTTCAATAAATCGTGTCGTATTTCGATCCGTCTGAATTCGTAGTAATTATTATCATCTGACATCGAATGTTTTTTTTTCCCTTTCTCTACTCTTTTTCTTAATCTAAATATAATAATAGTAATAGTAATAATAATAATAATAATAATAATAATAATAATAATATTATTATTATTATTAATATTAAAATTGTAAAGAAAAGAATTACCTTGCAGGCTTACATAAACTTTATCGAATTTACGAGCGAAAGTTCATAAGTGCAAGCGTGGATAATTGTATTTCGTTCGAATTTCAAAACGAGCACGATATATATACATATATATGCTCCGATCGATAACCACGGCCATTAGTGCGAAAGTGATCTTTAAAGAAAGAAAGAGAGAGAGAGAATCGTTGCCTCAAACACGTGACATCGAACGTTAACATGAAAAAGATCTATATACATTATGCAATCGATTACGTAAGTCAATCAATTAAGGTGACCGTCGAGAAATACAAAAATCATAGTCACTGATGGATATTAAAATCATTCGTTCTTTTTTCTTTTTCTTTTCCTTTTTTTTTTCTTTTTGAACGACGATCTGAACAAATGCTTATGTGAGAAAATTTGCAAGCGAACAAATAGCTTTTTTGTAACGATAATAAATTAAATTACCTTGATTAATGCTAGTTTTATTTTTATGGAAATAATGTAGGAAGATATATATATATATATATATATATATATATATATATATTGCAGATATTAATTATTAATTCAAATATTACAACGAAAGTGACGGAAAAATTTTATCGTGTTTTTAAAATTTTGTCCTTCTTTTATTTTTTTTTTGATTTCAAAATTTTACGATAAATTAAATTATTGCAGACACGTTACATTACGCATTAAATTACATTCGATATTAATATGTTGTAATTCCATTACGACATGCATTTTTAAGATTTAATCTCACGTGTTATTTTGACGTGTACGCGCACACACACTTCTTTTCCCTCGATATTCAAAGTTCTTTTTTCATCGTCAAGTAATTGAATTATTTCATTTCGAGCATAGTTAAGGGGCAGTGTATGTAATAATATTTTATAACGGTGAACGATAATCGATAAACGAATACACGAATAGAAGGGTTAAAGGAAGGATGAAAGAATGAAAGAAAGATGGATATAAATACATAGGAAAGATCTTACCGGTAGCCTTACCGAAAATTAAGTTGAAACGATACGCGCGGATTCATTGGCAAATCAATCGAGCGAAGAAATGAGAGGAAGGTCTTTTACTTCTACGAATCTCCTCCAATCGTTCCTGTGGTCCAGCTTTCTAACGGCAAATATTTCAAACCAGTCTACGGTATGCGGAGCAATAATACGCTCGCCCATATATACCAACGCGAGCGAATAACTCGCGGCTGGTTAAACTATACGCGTAATACATATATAGTTATAATAGTCTGTGTGTGTGTGTTGTGTATTGTATGTGTGTGTGTATAATACATTCTCTTAAAACTTCTGAAAAATTCCGAACATACCACTTCCGTTTAAGTCTTTCGACGTTCGATCAATTTTCCCTTCGAAAGAAAAACTGTTCTAAACTTTTCATTCCCCGTTTTATTTTATCTCTCGATCCTTTAATTAAAAAGATTTTCAGGAATAAATGTTATATCAGCTATTTATTATATTATATAATTATTTATATTAATATTTATATATATATATATATATATATATATATATATGTATAATGAATATAATGAATATATATAAGTTATTTTTCATCTGTATATAATTAGTTTATTTAGATATCATTATTATATATATATATAATTTAGTATATTTATATATATAATTTAGTATATATATATATATATATATATATATATATATATATATATATACTAAAATAGTGATAGTATAAATATAATTATCATATAATTAATTATAGCTATGATCAAACATTATCTATAATCATTAGTTAAATATTATGTTTGTAAAACGGAGATAAATGTTTTTTATTTTTTATTTTCTTTTTCATTCGGATTTTCGCGATTCTTTTTTTTTATGAAACTGACAATTAATTTCTTAATACATCGTAATTCTACATTTAAACGGGGTTAATTGATTGATTCCAAGTCTAGATAATTCGTCATACTTTATTTTCGTTCTTTCTTATTTTTAAGATTAATATTATTATTCTTACTTTTTTTTTTTTTCGTTATATCCCATCGATCATTATAATGCGATACATATGTGATTTTTATTAGAGAAAACGAACTCATCATTATATCCTGAGGGGTGATAGGCTAGCACGTGTTCGCCCTTTCACATTCGTAACTATGTATGTATTTAAGTATGTACTTACGTATGTCCTAACGAACGAGATCGATTCCTTTCTATCGGCCCGAAGGCATTTACAAACGTTACTAATTAACTCGTCGGGCTGTTTTGATAAGAAGAGAAAAAAAGAGAAAGAAAAAAGTACGTCTCTTACGAAAGATCGCTCGAAGGAATACACGGAACACACGAAATTAACCATAAATATCTACCATGTCAATGGATTTTGGAATGTTAAATATATTGCTTTTAATTTTTATCTTTCATATTTTTGACTTCCTTATCATATTTATTATTCGTTAAATTATATCGTTTAATTTTCCTATTAAATGTATAACGACGAACAATTATTTTGCTCGTCTGAACGTTCAGACTATGAAGTCGCGTTCTTCGAAGAAAAGAGAGGACAAATTTTTCGAAAAAACAAAAAAGAAGAAAAGTTTACACACGGTATATAAATACAATGATACATTATAACGCGATTAAGTGGGATGCGGGAAAAATCGTTTATACATTTTTTTTTTTCATATTTTACATTATATTTTATATCTTATTGTGATATTTAAAAGTGGGGGAACAGGTTCGTAACAATCGATTGGTATCCAATCGACATTCGTTTTTTATTAAAAAAGCTTATACCATTAGGATGATAAATTTTAATTAAAGAAACAATTTGAAGAATATAACAACTGATAGATATTCTTATCGGTAATCAAGTTTCACGTTGCATCCGTTTTGTCCGTTGAGAATGCGAACGACGAATAGGGGATAAAGAGATGTATAGAAACGTAGAGAAAATCGCGTGCAAAGTAGAGAAGGGACAATTTAATTCTTTTTTTTTTTTGATCATGGACAAACTTCACTTTCTTCGACGTCTACAGAAAAAGCGGAAGCCGAGAGTATTGCCTTCGACTTTGATCACGTTATAACTATCCATTAAAATCGCGGTAATGTTCGATCGTTCGAATCGAAATCGCTTCATAGAGTTCGTTGATTCTATCGTACTTTTCTATCCTTTTCTCTCTTTCTCTCTCTCTCTTAACTTTCGTTCTATATATATATGTATGTATGTATGTATGTATAGTGAAATTATGTGAATGTATTAATCCTTACACTTATACCCTATCACTTTTCGTTTATTTTTATTAATTATCTCAAATCAGTAATCTTAAATCTATTACTATAGTTATTTCTTTCAAATTATTTCCTGAATGTTTTTAATTTACAAAAAAATTTCGTTTTTTTTTTCCTTTACTCATTCACCATCCCGTCATGTTTTTCCTTCTCGGCGTTGGTACGATATAAATTTTTTGTTTTCTTTCCTCTCTCTCTTTCTCTCTCTCTCTCTCTCTCTCTCTCTCTTTCTCTCATTCTCTCTCTCTTTACTCTCGTTTTATATACTTATATATATATATATATATATGTATAGTGAAATTATGCGAATGTATTAATTCTTGCACTTATGCCCTATCACGTTTCGTTTCTTTTTATTAATTATCTCAAAACAGTAATATTAATTCTATTACTATAATAATTTATTTCAAATTATTTCCTGAATTTTTTTAATTTACAAAAAAAATTCGTTTCTGTTTTCCTTTACTCATTCACCATCCCGTCATGTTTTGCCTTCTCGGCGTTGGTACGATATAAATTTTTTTGGTTTCTTTCCTCTCTCATTCTCTCTCTCTCTCTCTCTCTCTCTCTCTTTACCTTTCTTTTCTCACCGTCGACGTATACAGCTGGAGTCTCTCGGCTTCCGTTCATTCGCCCTCTCTTCCTCCTCCAGCCCTCTTCCCCTCCGTTCCTACTCTCGCAGTCACCTTTCGCACGTGGCATTATTTCACCGGTAACCAGGTGTTCCTTTTCTTTCCTTCTTTCTTTCTCTCATTCTTCTTTATCCTTTTTCTTTCTTTGCCTTTTCTTCTTTTCAGTTCTTACCTGCCTCGTCCGGGTAATCCGGAGTTTTGCCGTCTCCCATCACGTTGTCAAACAACGCACGGAAGTCGACGTGACGAGTTAGTCCAATTAAAGGCATTCCTATTTAATTTCGTTAGATTTTTTTATAATGCCATTCACGTGCATTGGTTTTTTTTCCAGGAAATATTATATAAATGGGGGAGGGGGTTCGTAACACAGGGCTTATAATTTATTAATTGATATTAGTTTCGAACGAAATTGCATTTTTAACAGAGACGATACGATGACTTCTTTAAATAATAATAATAATAATAATAATAATAATAATAATAATAATTATTATTATTTTTTTTTTTTTTTTTCTATAGAGCCTATTCGTACGTGTGTGTGCGCGCGCGAATACAGACACAGAAATTAAAGTCTGAAGGCTACCACGAGCACGTTCACCTGGATCAGGTTGAAATGTTCAGTTCAAATTAAAGAACAGGTAGATGAGTATGCGTAGACATATCGACTTTCTAGTATACCATGAACTTTCATCGCATTCTCCCTACTTTCCATCTATCATTTTCACTCACGGTTATTTAAATTCATGCCCCGAGTCGAATGTCACACGCGTACGTCTTACGATCCGGCTACGATCGGGCTAAATTAATTTTTTTCAATGAGGATTAGATTTCGATACGATTGTAATAATAGAGACATAAATTCTAAAGGCCTAAATCGGTGGATTTTATTTCTTCGTTTAGAATTTATTCGCTTATTTGCATATGGTTATCTGCGTGGAAAGAGTA
The DNA here is from genome assembly GCA_911387685.1 of Dolichovespula media. Taxonomy (NCBI): domain Eukaryota; kingdom Metazoa; phylum Arthropoda; class Insecta; order Hymenoptera; family Vespidae; genus Dolichovespula; species Dolichovespula media. The sequence continues at coordinate 1,049,855 of OU426861.1, forward strand.
CGAAGTAGTAGTAGTAGTAATAGTAGAAAAAGAAGAAGAAGAAGAAGAAGAAGTAGAATAAGGAAAAAAGGACACAGGATTATCTTAAGAAAAGGTTTGAAAGTCATCTTATTCTAAGATCGAAGATCGAACCGTTGCGATACGGAGCCTTCCTCTCGTTAATTTAACAATAATGGTCTCACGATTAAGGACGGGAGCCAAAAATTGAATGGGCTGGTAAGATACCAGGATGAGTCGAGTTACTTGAATCGTTGAAAACTCGAAAAACGAACTCTTACCTTATGTTAGTAGAATCTAAGATGCCGCGAATGCCTCCCGTCGTCATCGTAACTCGTGATATATATAGGGTGAACCTCCGATAAAGCGATCACCTTTCGCACATATCAAAATTTGGGAGAACACTCGTTAGGAGATATGGAATTTAGAGGAGAAAAGAACGAAATGCTTCGATCACAACTTGTACTTTTTTGGGGGGAGGGAGTAGGAATTATTAAACAAAAGATCTCGCGATGAACGAGAAAATTGTCGGGCGTCGAATATTTTCGAACGATCAAATTAAATCGAATACTTCTACCAAAAAAAGAAAAGATTAAAATAATTTTTAAATCGAACTATTTTTTTCTGAGAACTATTTTGGAATAAAAACCTTTACTTCTTTTTTTTTCTTTTTATAAATAAAACGAACGGATCTTAAATACGACACGTCGAGTTATAATCGATTCAACCGTCGCACGTATATCGCGGAGATTTTCGGATGGCTATAGAAAAATCATTGGAAAAAGAAAAAAAATAAACTCGGATAATCGAATATTAAAAGATACTAGATTAGTCGTTTTAAACGATCGATCATTTTCAAATAAATTCGAACGAGAATCGTCGATTGGATCTCAATATTCCCTGTTATATCTCGTTCTACATTTTACCATTTCATAAGTATCGTCCATTTGACGTATTTGAAATTTGTTTACACCCTATATACCACGTACGTACATACGCACATTATTTCGCCGACGAGCTAGACAACCCCCCCACCCCTCACCCCACCCCACTCTAACGCTGGTCGTTACAGGTGAGGCCCGACTCCCACTACGACTCGTCGGGCCCCGGCTGTTTCTTCTTTTTCCAACCTCCTCCCCCCCGTTCTCCTCGTCCTCCTCCTCCTCGTCGTACTCCTCCTCCTTCTCTTCCTCTTTCTCCCAGACGGCGAAGCACAACGAAGAAGCCGAAGAACTCGCGTCCTCGCGAGTCTCAGAAGTCAACGGCGAACCGTGAAATCCACGTCCGCTCCGCTCGCGTATATATTCTCTCATCTTTCTCCTTCTCGCTATTTTCTGTGTAATGTGTCTCTTAATCCATTCCTTTTATTCTATCTCTCTCTCTCTTTCTCTATCTCGCTCTCTCTATCTATCTCGTTCCCTTTTATTATTTATATCTCGGTGTGAAACGAGAAAGAACGTTATTTAGTTGGGACGTTTTAGATATTACTTTCGTTTTCGAGAAAAACGCGCGAGGATCTTCGTCGATCGATGGTGAGTTCAAGGCCCAAGGATATCATCCAAAGTGAGTGCATCGAACTCAAAGGCGTCGGATTCTTCCTCGGCTACTTTCTTTCTTATCCTTGGCTTAGAGAATCGTGAATTTTTTCTTGTTTGTTTTTTTCTTTTTTGTTCTTTTTTTTTTTAATAATTCGATATTTAATTTGTGTATAAAAAGAAGACTGACCGATCGACCGATCGACCGACCGACCGACCGACCGACCGACCGATCGATCGATCGACCGACCGACCGACCGACCGACCGATTTCTCGTTTGTTCGTTTCCTTATTCGAATAATTAATTTCGTTCGGTATTTACATTCTTTTTTTTTTTTATCTACGATGCGTTAGAGAACGAGATATTCGTCGTACGTTTGATAAATGCGACGTTTCATAGAAATTATATTTTTGTTTTCGAGGAATATAACGACAGTGTCAATAGCGTCGTAGGGTTTTCCATTATTTTTACTTTTTCGAAATTGACATTGATTTAAGTATAACGTGTTTTTCTTTCTTCTTTTTTTTCTCTTCTTTCTCCTTCTTTTTTTTTTTTTATATAAAAAAAACGTTCGATATCTTTCGTCTTACGAATAATCGATTTCCTTCTTATCTATCTTTCTCTTAACGATCCTTTCTTATAAAATAGACGAATCTCTCGCTATACACTTTTTCTTATTCTCGTGCAAGGATTATTATATCTAAAGAAAAAGAAAAGAAAAAGGAGAGAGAGAGAGAGAGAGAGAGAGAGAGAGAGAGAGAGAGAGAGAGAGAGAGAGAGAGAGTGGTAGAGAAAGAAAAGGATACTTTCTACAATCCCATTTAATTTACGATTGATTCTTTACGTAATCCAACAATCGAGTAATTCTTAAACGAAATAATTAAGGATTAATACGTTCTTAATAATAGATTATCGATAGATAAGAAATAATAACGTGGTAGTAGATTCTAGAAGGTAGAGAACCGATATTACGTGTATTCGAAGGAACGACTTCTTCGCGCATCGCTTACGACCCTTCTTCTTTAACGAAAAAAGAATTTAACTTTGTGTAAGTACGTGCATAATATAGTAACACGGACGGAGAAACACACACGTACAGACAGAGGACACGGACACGTATGTGCTTCCGGTTTTGTAGGAGTGCGCGTGAATTGACCGGAGTGTGTTAACGTTCGTGGTGCATCCGTAGAGACGCGAGGTTACCACCCTTCACCCCTCTCTACCTTCTCCCTCTCAACCCCCCTCTCCCTCGAAACCTACCATCACCATCACCCATCACCATCACCCATCCCTAACACATAAGTACCACCAGTCACGGATCGAGGATCATACTGCGAATATCGTGAAGCTTAATAGGAGCGAGCCATGCTGATACTTCCGGACATAAAGTTACAGGTAACTCGTTACTTGCTTACCCACCGTTAATTATTCTTCGTATCTTCTTTCCTTTTCCACGCAAATATATATTTCTTCTTCTTCTTCTTCTTCTTCTTCTCCTTCTTCTTCTTCTTCTTCTTCTTCTCCTTCTTCTTCTTCTTCTTCTTCTTCTTTTCATTTTTTTTCCTTTTTTTTCCTTTTCTCCTTTTTTCTTTTTTTCTTTTTTTTTTCCTCGCACGAGAGAAGGTAGACCGCGTGTTACTCCGTGCGTGGAAACGTTTGAACGTTCGAGATCGTTGCACGCCGTTTAAAAGTTGTCGATCTTGATCGTTCGTACGAAAGAAAATTTAGAAACGTTTTGTATCGTGTATCGTTAGGTTAAAAAAGGTTTAAAAAAGAGAAATTAAGAATATGTGCGACTCCCGGAAGTACGATTCGTAAAAAAGAAAAGAGAAAGGGTAACGAGAAGGATCTTTTTCTTTTCTGTTTTTCCTTACTTTTTCTTTTTTATTTGAAAGTATTTAGGTGATATCACTGATGACGATGATAGATATAAGTTTGGCCACGTATGTACGTGTTACGGGTTATGGATTTGTTTGTTGTCATTGTTGTATTTTCATATCATCATAAAACGTGACACGAAAGAATTTTTTTTCTTCCGTTTTTTTTTTTTTTTTTTAAATAAAGTAACAAAAAATAAATAAAGAAAGAAAAATTCCTCCTTTCTCTTACATAGGCATATATATATATATATATAAAGGAAAACAAATTCAATTCGTTACGAAGACTTTAAAATGATCAAATTCAAATAAAATATAATAGAAACGTAATACATCGTATTATCAGTCAGACATCGCGATAGTAGTTATAAAATTTTATCAGCCAATTACGTTTTTCGAAGGTAATAACAAGAAATCGAGAAACGATTAAGAGTCGTGACATCGATCGTAATAAAGGTTACTTGTGCCCTCGATGACTCGCATTTGAATGAAGAACGATCGAAGAAAATTTTATTTATTTTTTCTCTTTTCTCTTTTACTTTTTCGAACGTAAAAGATTCGTGCGAACCGAATGAACCTTCCTCCCTTTCTTACGATTCTTACGTGGTACGATATCGACGTTGGTTTCGTTTCGTGCGAAATAATAACCCGCGCATACATACATACATACATACATACATACATACATACATACATACATACATACATACATACATACATACATACATACATACATACATACATACATACATACATACATACATACATACATACATACATACATACATACATACAAACATACATACATACATACATACATACATACATACATAAATACATACATAAATACATACATTCATACATACATACATACATACATACATACATACCTACGATACGTTTCCTGTCGGACGACGTAGGTAGACTACGCGGAGTTACACGCTGTGGTAACACATTCAGTATGGTGAATGAGAATACATCCAATATGGCATTCTGAAGTAGTAACGACGATTACCCATCTATCGCTCGAGGCATACCAAACTTCGTAACGTCGTATTTATTCCTACGGTTCATGAACTTTCCTTATTAAGATATCCCCTTGAAAATGTTCATTTCGAAATGAATAACGAATTACATCGAGAAAATTATCGAGCATATATGTACGTAGATATTTCCTATAGATAATATCTACGTCGTCCTGAACAGATGATAGTATACATTTTCTTTCTTTTTTCTTCTTTCTTGTTTCTTTTTTTTTATATGATCATACATTAATTATACATTAATTATTATCAATTATTACGACTATCAATTAATTTTATTTTTGTAAGTAATATTATTCGCGTGAACGTAGGTTTGAATTGTCAGACAATTTTAATTTTTGTGACATATCATATGAATTATTTGTATCTTTGTAAAACAGCTTGTACGTTAATTCAGAAATAAGTTGTGAGTATTTCTCTCTCTCTCTCTCTCTCTCTCTCTCTCTCTCTCTCTCTCTCTCTCCCCCTTTCTTTCTCTCTCTCTAACTATAAATCGCGAATAAATGTGCACTTAGGTAATAAAACGTAGGTTAGTTCGTACATACAACATACATATATACATACATACATACATACATACATACATATATACATACATACATACATACATATATACATACATACATATATACATACATACATACATACATACATACATACATACATACATATATACATACATACATGTATACATACATACATACATACATGTATACATACATACATACATACATACATACATACATACATACATGCATACATACATACGTACATACATACAAACGTACGTATATACTTACATATGTACATACATATGTTAATATTATATTATATCCATATGTTTCATTGAACCTCTCTGTGTAAACGAGTTTGCGTAGGTTCCTATCTCTCTCTCTCTCTCTCTCTCTCTCCCTTTCTTTTTCTCATTTATCCATACTTTTCGCAATCGATTCTTAACGATTCTAACGACAGTGGCCAACAGTGGCCTCGACTTCATTACATTAATTACACATTAAATGGATATCACGTGATTATTTCATTAATAAAACATTACTATACTAAACGTCATCTCATTCAGTAAGAATCAAAGAATTAATATACACAACATTCCAAATGTTTTCTCTTTTCAACTTTTTGAAATTCTTTAACCAACGAGAGAGCAGCCCACTCGTGTAATTCCGATTCTTCGTACTCTCGTACTTTCACCTTTTCCCAAATTGTAGGATCACGCGAGAGAAAGAAAGACAGAGTGGGGATAATGACTCTCCTTGAACGATGCAATCAAGGTAACCACGAGAGAAAGAGAGATTCCCCTTTCGTTCACGCGTTGGTCCACAGTGATCGCGTACGAAATAAAGGGAATTCTCATAATTCAATTAGAAAGTTTAAGAATTACGAATAAATATCGTTATTGTGATTCGGGATATCCTATACATGCGTTCATTTCAAATGCTTATATTTCATATATATATATGTATGTATGTATGTCTGTATGTATGTATCCAATATAATATAAAAAATAAAAATAATAATATATAAAAATATATAATATAAATTATAAACATATATCTACGGTTCAAATGAGTGTGGTGTAATGTGATAAAATGTAGTTGAAAGCATATAAAAACATTTTGTTATGTTTTTTTTTCTTTCATATATTGATGATTCAAATTTTTTCTATCACTATATATAATATATCTATCAAAAAACACACTATAAATTATATATATATATATATATATATATATATATATATATATATATATATGCGAATTCATTTACACATTATATATGAGCATATAACCATATTACTACGATCGTTAAAAAAAAAAAGAATAAGAACAAAAAATCGTTAAGAAGATCGTTCGTTACTACGTGAATTTCCTCTCGGTGAAATTGATTTCTCGATAGAGATCACTTAATCTATATTAGTTTCATCGTCAATACATGCACACTATACGTATACCTTGTATTAACGCGTACGTGTGTATATTCGAGTTCTTGCGAAAAAAAGTATATATACCTTCGTCGTTCGACACACTTATCTCAGTTATTTCATTGTGGGAATTCGATGAAGTCGTCATAATACTCGATTCTGTGTTAAAGATCGAACTTAGTAGGAATGTTTTTAACGTTGACGTACACTTCGAGGATTAATAACTATCTATTATACATCGGACACGAGTCCAATTTAACAACCGTTACTCAAGCACTTGATTACGAGCAATCGAGTCGAGTTATGTCTTTCTATTTTCGAAAAAAAAAAAACAACAGAAAAAAGAAATAAAGCAAAAAAAGGAAAAAGGATAGAACAAAAGGAACGGAGAGAGAGAAAAATTGTGAAACAAGTCCAATCGTCGTAACCTCTTACAATACGAAAAGGGATTGATACATTAACCTTGATGATCAACCAAGCGTCGAAATGGTCGAACGTGTCTAGACCGGATCCGGTCAGTACGTTCGATTCGTGGAAATTCTTTTTGATGAAATAATTCGTTCTCTCAGTGACCGATGCGATAATCGTTGTAATCTCGAACGAATCCTCTTATCGATTCTCGTGTATCTCTCTTTTCGAAATAGGTTTTTTTCTTTTTTTTTTCCTTCGATCGTATCGAAAGAAAATTATACAGTGTTTCTATCGAACTTAATGACAATCTTAAGATCGTAAAAATTCGTAGTAAAAATTAAGCATTAAACGTCGATGATCAATTTGGAATTATGGTATTGTAATTTTTCGATGTTAATTTAACGTGCGTGTTAATTTAACAATTTGCGAACGATAGTCGTTTATTTAATTTCGTTAAATAAATTTCCGACGATGTATTAATAATTCGTATTATTATTTAATTAACGATATAAGTTATAATACTTTTGTATTAATGATATAAATCATAATATTGTTTTATTAATAACATAAATTATAATATTATTTTATCGATAATCATTTTTCAATTTTAATACACGCTTGCAGTGGCAATGTATATACGTACATAGATACATACATATATACATATTTACGTACGTACATATATTTTTTTCTTTCCTAAAAATTTCCTAAAAAAAAAAAACAGAAAATATAGAAAAAAAAACATACGACACATAAAAGAATCACTATTATCCTTATTCGTCGTTGCTCCAACGTACCCCATAATTTTATTATCTCTCTTTTTTTTTTTTTTGTAATTATTTTCCTACACTTACAATGATTACGATGGATGGCAATCCCAGTGTAATAAACTTTAATTTATCTCTTTCTCTTTCTTTTTCGTTTCGATAAGATATTTCTCGTGTAGATAACTCGTCATCGTGAAAAACGAGTTTGAACGTGCGAGAAAAAGAAAGAAGAAAAGAGAAAGAAGAAGAAGAAAAGGCAAAAGGAAAACAAAAAAAAGGAAAGAAGAGAGAGAGAGAGAGAGAGAGAGAGAGAGAGAAAAGACATGGCGTGGCGCGAACGGAGAGAAACGTGGACGCACCCTATTTCCTGTATGTCGGACCGTCTGGTGCCTATCAGTGGCTTTCAAAGGGGATGGTGGGGGCTTTGAGAGTGGATACCGTTACTGGCCCCCTTCTCCCGTATTCCACTAAAGATGTTGTCGTCTCTTAATCTTCCTCTTCTTTCTCTTCATTTTCTTTTTATTCTTATTGCCGATGACTCTCGATGGACCGCAAGAGACCAATTCCACGTTCTCGCGAGAGAAAGAGAGAGATAGAGATAGAGAGGGAACGATAGGAATAGAGATAGAGAGAGAGAGAGAGAGGTAGAGATGTGTCCTCTTCGACGGTTAAATCGTCTTTCTCTTAGTGAATCTTTACCGTCGTCATTATGTACGAAGGCAAACCTTTTCGAGAAGAGAGAGTAGGGAGTTACACAGGACTCGAATTTCTCCTCTTAAACGGGCAAGGTGTACTCGCAGTTGTACGCCATATACCACGTTTTCATGTTTTTGTAAAATGGAAAAGACCTTTCTTTCTTCTTTTTGCGATATTTGTATCGTCGTGTTATAAAAAAAAAAAGAGAAAAAAAAAAAAACGATAAAAGCATTCGACTTATCCTTTTCCTTTTCTATTTTTTTTTCTTTTTTTTCTTTTTTCTTTTTTATTAATAAAATATATCACGTCGTTGCTTTCTGTGAGATTTTATTGCACGATATTTATGTAAATGATTGAAATGGTATTAATATAAATTTATGTAAGTAAATTTATATATTGAAACGGTATCATATACATTTTTTTACTGATATATATATATATATATATATATATGTTTAGTTTTGAAAATTTATATACAAGTATACATCGATTAACAAATAAAAATGATATTATGATAGTAATATGTAATAGTTTTATTAATTAATAAAAATGGTATATACATATTAAAACATTAGAGCGAAACAATATTTTATATTAATTACGAAGAAATAAAATCAGGTAATGGAAAAACATTGATTGAAAGTTGATATAATAAATTATTGAAATCGATCCTTTCGAAAGAAAAAAGATAAGAAAATATTAAACGAAACTTGTCTGTAATGATTGTTGCAAATTGTTCGTTTTTATCACGATGGTTTGTCAAAGCGATTTCATTGACAGGTAGAAAACAGGTAAAAAAATATAACTATAGTTATATGTATGTACATCGTCGATGATGAAAGGTATCGATTATCTCGATTACGTGTTTCTTCCTGATTGTACGACATAATTACTTCCATCCTTCGTCCGGTAGCTTTTCATCTCATCCATACGTAACAGAACGTATTATATATGTACACACACACACGTACGTACAAATATATACATGCGCTATGGTCCATGTAAAGTTCACAAATAATTTAACATCAAATAAATTAGGTATTTCTTTTCAGATACATATATAATATGTAAATTATATTTCCGATTTGTTATTCATGAAGAAGGAGCTTATACAATGTGTCTATTCAATTTATTTATCTTTTTAACTTTTTTTCTTTTCTTTTTTTTTCTCTCTCTCTCTCTCTCTCTCAATATATTTCATATCAAGTTATAAAGTATATGCATGGTATTCCGTTAAATGTTGTATTTAATTTTCCTACAAGGATAGAGGCTGTTCTACAAATCATAGAAAACAAGTAGAAATATTCTCCAAATGTAGGCCAAGAAACGTTACTTTTGAAAAAAATTAATGTTTCTTAACTCGCCGATCGAATGAAATCTTTAATTATGTCACTGGATCGTTGAACTTATTAACAAAATAATAATATTGATAATGTTACAAGATAGCTCGGAAAAGTTAAACACGAAATATCTCAATTTCACTACGTACTATCAAATAATTCAGGATGATTTCAATCGAAGATATACTTGTCACTTTTAATTCCGTAAATCAATAGTTACGTTTCAATGGTAACTTAGCGTAACGTAATATGAAATATAAAAAAAAACAAAAAATCTTTTTTTTTTCATCTTCCTCGCAATATAAGGACACAATTGATTTCTACGATGCATCACGGCGGAAGGAAGTGATTCTCATGGAATTATTTTTATTACGCGAGATTATGTAATTGCAATTCGATTCGCGTTCGAAAGAAATTCGAAGAGACATCAATGGAAAAAGGAATCGAATTTTCACGGCCAACAAAAGTGTCTCGATGATGTAAGAAAATGGCATACTTTGAGGATGATACAAGGAATGAAGTGACAAAGCAAAAAAATGGATGAAAGAAGACGATTGCATCGTCTGAGAGGAAGGAAGAGATCGAATTGATTGGTGGGTGTCTGGGTCGCAAGGAATATTTAAGTTTTATTCTCTCTCTCTTTCTATTTCTATATCTCTCTATCTCTATCTCTCTTTCTGTAGACTAACCATATTCAACCTGCGAGACGCAGGCCGCATACGGGTCGCGAATCTTTTATTTGCCGCTCGAAACACTTATTACTAGATTCTGACCTTGATGACGTATTTACGTTAAAATGTAGCAGTCGTAAAATTGATTCGTCTAAAATAATCAAAAATGTATGCTCGAACATCGAATAATCGTAATAATATTTTTGAATAACTATTGGATACGTATTGTAGGTTTCGAATTTTATATCTTATCGGATCGATGCAAAAGTTCGTTCAATTTTTTTTTTAATAGACATATCGAAGAAAAATTTTATTTATTAAAAGATAAATAAATAAAAATAGTCAATAAAATTTGTCTTCAATTTGTCAATACAAAATCGACAGAACCTTTTGCATCGATCCAATTACATTATTATTCTATTACATATATATAAATAAATAAATAAATAAATAAATATATATATATATATATATATATATGTAATAGAAAAAAATAAAATCGCGACGGAATTTAAAATGACGAACTTTGAAACTTTGTTCGATTATAAAATTTTATACATGTATATGTATATATAGTTTAGTATGTTTTTGGATTTCGCGTAACGTAATGAAATAAAAGAAGAAAAAAAGAAAGGAATAAAAAAAGAACAAGTTTCGAGTATGGCTTTTCGTAGAGGAGATAAGATTAAAGGGCCGATCGGTATCGAACGAGTTCATTCGAAGGTTCCCCGGCGTCGCGTCGTGTCGCCTCGTTGACGGCTCACGACATTCGAAACGAGAAAGAATCGGTCTTATCCTCCCCACCATATTGTCTCCGAAGTTTCTCTCCTTTCACCGAGTGTCAGTTCGGTCCATGGGTCCCATACATCGGCCACGTCTCGGCAGTTGTTAAAACGGTGCAACGGTAGACGGACTCGAGAGAGAAAGATCGTGTGACACATATTCGAAATATTGTAAGATCAAATCGGGCGTTACTTCGTTCTAGGAGAAAAAACAAAACAAAAAAAAAAAAAGAAAAAAATTCTATTAGCATATTTTTCAATCGAGATCGAAGTTTTGAAGTTCGTCGTAACTTTTATTAAATTCCGTCGTGGTTTTGTTTTCTCTCTTTCTCTCTCTCTTCTTTTTTTTTTTTTTTTTTTTTACTCTCGTCAAATAGTCAAAGAGAAAAGGAGAAAAGTGCGAAATTATAATAAGGTGAACCTGAAAGTTCTCGTACTTCTGACATTGACAGTGATTCTCTTTCCATTTTTTTTCTTTCTTTTTTTTTTATTTTATTTGATTTGATTTTTGTTTTGTTTAATCGCCATTGAATTGGGTCTCGAATTTCCTTGGAATTCTTTGGTGACACTCTTGATATTCTTGTTCTTTTATAATATGTAAGGCTTATTGTATATATATATATATATAGGATGTTTTAAAATTGATGAAGTAATGCTCGATTAGGTATGCAAGAAAGTTTTGGTAAATATATGCAGGATCACAACAGCTTCTAAATAATAATGTCGCTATAATAATGAAAAAAAACAAAGATTTTCTTTCTTCTTGTAAAGATACTTCAGACAAGCGCAGTTATTTTAACTCGATACAAACAATCCTAAACTATTTCAAAGAAATAGATGACGAAAAGAAAAAAGTAAAGAAAAGAAAAACACGATAATTTACCAAAACTGTTTTATCTTACTTTATCGAGTATCATGTATGTTCCGAGCTTGGACTCTCATTTTTAAGACACCCTATGTATCCGTCGATGATTATGAAAGTTTTTCTTTTATTCTTCTTTGTTTTTTCTATATATAATCAAAACGACATAAAACGAAATGAACGGTCGGCCTATTTTTCTCATATATATAGATATTTTTTTTTCCTTTAAAAATCTTTCGCCCGCTTTCGTAATAATTTGTTTTTTTTTCCTTTTCTTTTTTTTTCGGGGGTGGGTGTTTTCTTTCTTATACAAGACGAATGACAAACAGAAATTTAAAAGTTTAGATTTCGACAAATAATAAAAGGACAAACAATCTTATATATCCCTTCCTTTCTATTATAATTAATGAGTTCACGGAGTCGGAGGAACGGAATCGCTTTCGTGTCCTTGAGAATAGTGGTGTAGCATTGCACAATTCGCCAACTAAGAGATACAAAGTGAAAGAAATCCGAACTCGAAGACGTCTTTACGGCCGTAATAAACGTGCCTCCTTGGAAATAATCAGGGAGAGCTTCCGTGGATCGATAAAAACAGTTATTCGTGCTAACTATCCTGTTTCTCTTTGCGTGGAAAAACGAATTAAGAATACATTGGGGGGCGGGTTGGCGGGGTCGGTCGGAGGGAGGTACACGTAGACGAGTTTAATCTTTGAAATTAAATCGGTTTTGTATCGCGTTTTGCTTCGTGTATCGCGATAGCGGTTTAATTTTGTTTACTCTAATGAACCTCGTCGTAATCTCGGTAATTAATGATTGGACATTTTTAAACGTCACTTCGTACGTATATAACGAATATATATATATATATATATATATATATATATATATATATATCTCGGGAAAGGAAACCTTATGAAATTTTACGATCTCAAGTATTTAGGTCAAAGGAAGCGTATCTACGTTACCTTTTTCTTTTGTTTCTTCTTCTTTTTTTTTCGCGTCATACAAGAAGGAAAAAAGAAAAAAGAAAAAAGAAAGAAACGTAAAGGTTACTTATAATCACTACTTCTTTTCCACCCCCCCTCCCAAAAAAAGAAATCAAAATCAAATTTCGCGGGTAAAGATATTATGATGGCCGATCGGTAACACAGAGAACGTTATTGCCGACTTGACCTCGGCGGGGAAACAATTCGTAATAAAAACGAATTGGCTTAACATAGAAAAATCGTTTGAAAGATTAAAATCCCGTTACAAAAAAATGTGTATACATATATACATATATACATTTATATATATATATATATATGTATGTATGTATGTATCTATATATATATATGATATAATCGTTCATAAGGTCGATCGTATTGCTTTTCTCGATGTTTAATTAAATTGAAATAAATTATATTTATGAGACAATAGGTATGAGAAACGATGATCGTCACGGTAAAGAGCCAACCTCAATCTTTTTCATTGTTAACGAGATTACGAGCGCGTGCTCGTGAATACGTACCAACCAATCATTATTATTCAATTTTAACGGCAATCGTACACGATATAGTTCTCTCATTTGAGGCTTCCGCAAGTTGTTATAACGAAACAGTTAGGCCGTTCGTAGCTTCGGTTAGAGAACGAACGAACGAACGAACGAACGAACGAAAGAAGAAGAAGAAGAGTAGTAAATGCCTTTAGGTGCGTGTTACGGTAGATTTAACGTCTGATTGTAACCGATTCTCTTTTACTATTTTAAAACGAACCGTTTAAGAACGAGATACTCGACCGACTTAAAAAAAAAAAAAGAATAAATAAAATAAAATAAAAGGAAGGAAACGTTTAGTTACCAATCGTTTGGCTTTGATTAAGTTACGTATTATTCGTATTACTTGCATATTTCGATAAACGATTTATGGGATTTATCGAATGGATTCCCGGGATCCATGTACCGATATTTCGGACCCGATAAAGTCGGCGGTTTCGATCGTTCGATCTGCAGAAGACGAAACGAACGGTGGTTGTTCGAGGTACCCGTGATTCGATTCGTTATCGCGCGCTTACGGTATCGACTCTCGTTACGCTTCGAGTGCGTGCTCGTTCCCAAATATCCTTCGATTTGAGTAATTACCTTTCCGGACCTTTTTCTTTCTTTTTCATTTTCTTTTTCTTTTCTCTCTGCTTTTCATTTTTTCTCTTCCTTTTCTTTTTAAGACGCATAAGATAAATATTCTTATTCAACGATATAGTTACGTAATCAAAGAATGATGTTTATTATGGAAACACGTGAAATATTTTCAGTCGAAAGGATTATTATTAAATAATCCTTTCGAAATCATTTACAATTCATCGTTTTGTTCTTCATTTCTACACTAAATCGAAGGACACGATAGACTTTATTTAATTGTTACGAAAGGACATTTTATGTAATTCGTTCGGGGGTGCTTTTTAAAATTTTACTTCCGATCAAAAATACCGATCGTGGAATTTGCATAATCGATTTCATTTCATTTCATTTCGTTTCGTTTCGAAACTGTGCGGACGCGGAAGAAAAATAAGTGTATCGAGTGAGAATGAGCGAATAAAGAAGAATGCTCGTACTACAGTATTACTATTACCTACTATTATGTTACTACTACTACTATTACTACTACTACTACTACTACTACTAATACTATTACTACTACCACCACTATCACTACGATATCGCGTGGCTTGATCATATTGGCAATAGTTTAATCAGACTGGAACGAAATTATGGTAACGAAGTCGCGCTTCTACGAGCAACTACCGTGCATATTATGTGGAAGTGTAAAAAAAAAAAAGAAAAAAGAAAAACACGAAAAGGCATTCGTCCTCCATACGTAATACGTCTAACTTTATGCCGCGAAGAAAGGAATATTATTTCTTTCTAATGGAGAAACGCATTACCTTTTAAATAACGACTCGCCTGCTCTACTCCGTCGATTTTCTTCTTCGTTATTGTTTTCGACGTTTGTTTTTTTTTTGTGTTTTTCTACAAAACTTTCGACCATAATTAGTCGAATAATTTCTTTACAAAGTTATTCATAATGATACAATATATCACAGTATCTGCGCGTAGATATATGTCAAATGATATGGCACGTTTAATAAGATTAAAACGTTCGAATTATTTTCGTTCTACTTTCGACGATAAAAATATTTATTATACCCCTTCCGCCCCCCTCAAACAAAAAAGAAACAAAGCAAAGTTTCCTTCGCAGAAATCGTTTATTTCGCGTACCTACGATGATCGAGTGGAACGTTAATCAAACAGCTGGAAACATTTTTTCTGGGACGAAAGGGAAAAAAATAGAAAGAAATCGATCGAAAGCGAGATCCTTCTTTTAGTGTAAAAAAAAAAGCGATAATAATTATCGTTAAGATCGTCGGTAATTTTAGAGTATGGCTGTTGCGCGAATATGCGAATGTGAGAGAAGAGATTACTTTTTTCTCCGACGAATTAAAAAAAAAAAAAAAAAGAAAGAAACTCCTCGAGTTTCTCGCTCGACAATCCATTTCGACTGGCGTTACCTTATCGTATTTTTTGTTTTTTATTTATAACGAATCGATACGTTTCTAATTAAAAAGCGTGATCGAGTGGTACGTTTTTAATATTCGTTATTTGGACAAGCTTCGTATATATAACTTGATTTCACTGAAAATGAAAGTTTCGAAAGGAGAGAGAGAAATATATAATGGTAACTTCGTTTAACGAATTCGAACGTTAAAAGTAAATTCAATCGAAACGAGTAATGCAAATGACACGCGTTCGTTCGTTCGTTCGTTCATTCGTTCATTCGGCCCAACCCTGATCGATCGCGCGAGACTTTTACGCTCCTTTTCCTGTTCCCAGCGGATTTGAAAGGGCATACGGGCAAGTTACTTCAAAAGATCAATTTACATTCGAATATACGTGCAATTTATATTCGAGATGTTACAAAGAAATAAGGATCTTTGTTTCGAACGTTTTGTTTTTCAAAATAATCAGAAGGATAGCCTTCAATTTTTATATTTTTCCTTTCGACGGATTAACGCGGGTCAAACAAATTTTCTATTTTCGTCATACGCATAATACGCCTATATTTGTTTCATAACGTTTATATCGCTTCGATATGCGTCATCGAGTAATATGTAATCGCAATAAGATTTTCTTTACGACTTTTAACGAACTATAAATGTGTTTTATATATATGTATATATATATATATTTTTTTTTAAATATTTTGTATGCACGTTATTTCGCTATACAACCCTCTGCTTTCCTCGTTTATATTTCTTTTCTTTTTTCTTCTATTCTTATCGTTCCTCATCTCGATACGTTTTATCAACCTATTACACGTTAAATCGTTAGTAAAAATTTGCTAGTTTGCTTTTTATGAATTCGATATATATATATATATATATATATATATATATATCTATATGTGTATGTATATTTTTTAAATAAATTTTCATTGAACAAAAATACGTACGTACATTTCCGTATATAGAATATACTTAATGTACGTTGAAAGAGAATAACTTTGTCCGAGAAACAGTATTCAGTCGTTAAAGAATTTTCAGATTCACTCGACTCGAACCAAAGAGAGATTTATTACGATTTGTAGAGAGAAACGTCGCGTCATTCGGGAAAACGGTCTCTGAAAGCGTACCGTTCGTTCGCCATCGCTTGAACGACGATACATTTTGACTATTAAATGCGAATGAAATTGCACGAGGGGAGAGAAAAAAAAGAGACGTAGAAGTTCGATGACGCGTCTCTAGCGATAACATGCTCAAGTGGGTACACTATTCACCGTTACCGAAAAATCATACGACCGTGACGTCGCCGTTGAAGAAGGACGAAAAGGATAGATCCACGAACGAACGGGAAAATGAAAAGGTTTATTCAGGTCTATTGTCACGTACGACGAAATCACAAACGACGGAAGAAAATGAAATATTGGAATGCACTGTGAAGTATTTGGGGGTAAGGAATTATTCAAAGAAAAAAAAAAAAAAGAATGATAAAAAGAATGATAATGACAAATAAATGGCATCTTAGATTTTGTTCCTTTCGAATTATTTTTAAATGCGACGAGATATACAACAATGAAATGTTGAAAGATTCCGTGAAATTATGTTATATTAATGCGAATGGGACAAATAAAAAGAATCGGTAAAAAAAAAGTATGATACCCTTTTTTTACTAGCTTTTGTTTCATTATTATTATAATATGGTTGTTATAAATATGATGAGATATATTATGTGTATATACAGTTATTTTAAATATTATGAGAATGAAATATTGAGAAACAAAGCGAGATATCTTTGGGATAAAATATTGTTATTAAAAGGAGATAAGAAAGAATCGACGAAAAGTAATGAAGATACTTTTATTTATTTATTTATTTTTTTATTGTTTCGTGAGTCACTTCAGATCGTTATTGAAATACTGGAATGACAAACGACGATAAACAAATACGATTGAATTTTAATGATAAGTCCTATAATTTTTTTAGGGTAAAGGGTAAAGTAAAAAAAAAAGAAAGCAATAAAGAAAGTGCAGAATAAATAAAAATTAACGATAAAACGTCAACTCGGAAAACGAGCTCTCTCGGTGGCTAGGAGTGTAACGGCATAATCGAATAAATGGCGGCAAATTGTAGTCGAGACACAATGACACGATGTGGCAATTCATAGAAAACAATCTAATCAGAAAAGCTTGGTGCACGTATAAAACTGGGCGTAAGCCAAACGTCACATTACTGCACATCCTCTTGCATCATACGTGAATTCCAATATATGTGTATATATATGTATAAAAGGTTCTTCTTTCTAATCAAAATGTGTTCGGAAGAGCGTACGAACGATGTTTTATAAAATGAACGAACCTTGCAACGAAACTCCGTTTAGTTCGTCGGATTAGTTTTTTTTTTTTTCATTCTTTCTTTTTTTTAAGTTACGATTTGTCTGTCAATCTTTTTCTTACTATCGAGATATTTTAAGTAATAATTTTATGCAGAATTATTTCGCGTTACTGTAATGAAAGAAACGTATAATCGCACATCGCACGATTTATATTTCGTATAAACGTTTCGACCTTTCAACTTTTTCCTGTTTTCCTCTTCTTTTTTTTTATAAATATTTTTAAGAAACATTTATCACACTACCTATCAAATTAATGTTTAAGCCGGTGATAATAATGGCTAGAGTTATGCAATTAAGATTATTATTTTCTTTTCCATTTTATGGAACCTAATGGAAAACTAAATTGTTGCACGTATTTTACATTGTGCATTAAATAACATTAAGCAAAAATATACATATATATATATGTATTTGTATATGTATATACAAATGTTGTAATTTTACGATCGTACGCACGCAACCTTCTTTGTTTTAATAAAATATTTTTAATTTCGTTCGTTGTCAATTTTTCAGGGGTCCGATCCGAGGGTCGCGACTTGCAGAGGAAAATTGCAGAATAAACGAAGCAAATTGAATCAGGAGATAAACAAAGAGCTTCGATTGCGCGCAGGCGCAGAAAATCTTTTCAGGTTAGTCAACGAACGTCGAAGAAATCGATCGAATCAGGTGTCTTTATAAAACGATGGATTCGTATTCCTAATTCAACGCGTATGATTATATATATATATTTTTTTTTATTTAAAATCTATACGTTTTGCAGAGCTACGACGAACAGGAAACTGAAGGAGACCGTAGCTTTGGAATTGAGCTTTGTTAATTCGAACTTGCAGCTGTTGAAAGAACAGTTGGCGGAACTGAATAGCTCGGTGGAACTCTATCAGAATGTCGACGGGTTAGTTTTTCATACTAATTCCAATATTTTTTTTACCTTCTTCTTTCTATCTTTTTTTTTTTTTTCTTTTAAACTCCTTCAAGACATTCTTAACTCTTTTGACACGTTCGAAATCGTTCCTATACGTTGAAGCGTACATTATTTTCTCTTTTTTTTTGTTTTTCATTTTTTTATTTTTTTTTTTTGCAGAGAGGATCCCGTAATGCCAATGATACCTTTGGGTTTGAAGGAAACGAAGGACATAGATTTTCGTGATCCATTCAAAGTAAGTATTTCAACATGACGATTAATATTAAATTTAACGAAACAATTGATGTGACTCTTTAACGTCCTGGAATTTCTTCGAGTTATTCGAGCGGAGGTACCTCAGGATTATCGATAAAATCGTCGGGCATGGCTTTCTCCTTGATTCGATCAACCGTTAGCTTTCTATCGACTTTCCTCCTCGAATTTTCGTATATATTAGAAAAATCGAGCCCGTAGTCGATACTCGACGGCCCGATCTCGAGATATTCTCTCGTGGACGTGTACATTTGATTTTTTATGCTGATCACAGGATTATCCTTTCTCGTAGGATTTTCATTTTTCGTTGTCCTTGAGGTAATCGAGGTACTATGTAACATCATTGAAGGATGTAAACGAGGCATCGTTATGACCAAACTACCGGTTGTTACGTTCCGTTTCGCTGTGCTCTTATCGACTTGAATCTCGCAGGGTAGAGTTAGTTGCAAAATTTTACCCTTTATCGTCACTCTCACGTACGTCGGTTGTATGTCGACGTCTATGTATGACGTGTCGAGGTACCTGTAATTTTATCCGAACAAAGATTATTCCTCTTCTAACGCTTATTTTCTACGGATTATTTTCAAATGCAACGCAAAAAGTTTTTTTTTTTCATACGTTCACAATATAGAATTCACAGATAAAACGAAGTCATAGAGACAGACGATTGTTTCACTTACTATTGGAGATATATACAATTTTTTTTTTATTTTTATATTTCATATAATATCGTAAATGCATGCGTGTCCTTCGTATCTACTCTGTCCTCTGAACGGTCGACTTAAAATTTATACGAAAAAAAAAAAAGAAAAAAAAAAAAATAAGATTACGAGGATCCACAAATAATTTTGTTTCTATTTCAGAACGGAGAAAATTTCAAAAGTTTTCAAATTCAACGAAATATCGTTACGCGCGACGAAAAGAATTCGAACTTTTTTCTCCTCGCAATCGATCATTTTCCACGAACTATCATAATCTTGTACGCTATATCGTGAGCGTTGCCGAGAAAGTTTCTTCGATAATAAATTTTTACCTGTAAACACCAACGTCCAAGATCACGTTATCCCGATCGTCCTCGTCGTTCAACGTAAACGGCACCTTCGGATGATTCATATTGTAAGGCTTACCACTCGGACTGAACAATTTCGGCACGTATTTTTCTTTTTTTCTCTCATCCGAATTTTCACGCTTCTTCTCTTCCGCTTTTAACGTACGTTCAGCGATCGCAACGCGATCTTCCGGTGTGTGATAACTCTTTTGTTTCCAAAATTTTTCATTTTCCGCTTCCTCGTCCTCCTATAATGATTTCAAATTTTGTCATAAAAAAAAGAAGAAAAGAAAAACAATTTTTCGGGAATAACGAATAAACAAAAAAAAAAAAGGGAAAAAAATGCGATAAAATGTATGTACCTCCGTTATTTCCGCGATCTTTAATTCCTCCTTTTCGCGATATCGTCTTATCTGATCCTCTCTTATCCTTTTATAATTCTCATAACCTCTGATAACGTCTCCCTTCGCACGTGCGTACACCTGGAGGGACTTTATTCTTTCGGATCTTAGAATCTCGACCATGTCGAGCTCTTTAATCTGCGGCAACGTAGATATCACGTATTCCCTGTATCCCTCGTAATCCGTACAAGGATTTCCTGTCAGCATCAACTGTTCCAAATTCTCGTTATATCTGGTAGACCGTAAAGATTTCGTCTTTTCTCAATATATTCCTAAATTATTCCAAACGATTTTAAACGAATCGTAAAGTTCTCTCATTATCGTCAATCCTCGTCGTTCCTCAACGAAATAAATTATATTAAACATGATCCTACATACCTCAAAGTTTTAACGCTTCTCAAATCCCCGATAAAGTTTACCGTTAGATCGAGCTTCTTCAAACTTTCGAGACCCTGCAAATTCTCGATAACCTCTATATTGTTCAATGCAAGATTCAAGTACTCCAATCTCTTCAACATATTGAGATTTTCAATCTTCGGGATGATGTTGTATTGAAGAAGTAAGATCTTCAAGTTTCTACAGAGTTTGTCCAAAAGTTCGATCCTGTCGATGTTTTCCTGATGCAACGATATCTCTTCCAATGTTGATATCTCGCCTTCGTTGTGTTCCGAACGCTTACGTATCAAATCAACAGTGATTCGTACCATTTCTTCTCTCCTCTCTACCACCTTAAAAAATCTCGAAGTTTTTCGATGGTATTTTTCAAAGAATTTTACTGTTTCGATGAACGTTGCTGAAACTCTACTGCTTCGTAGCACTTTCTTTTGGTTGCCACGTAAATATCGATTTAATAAACCATACGGTTAACTGATTGGCTATATACCTTAGAATTTTTAATTCTCGATTACGTTCCTTTCATTTTGAAAATTTGTTCATTCATGTTGAATCGAGGATGAAAAGAAAGAAGAGACAAAAAAGAAAAGGAAGAAGAAAGATTTTCGTTTGTCCAAAAATAATTCGTTAAATTCGTGAAATGGGTTTTGTTAATGATATGAATATATTCGTGTTTTAGGACTTTATCCTAGAGCACTATAGCGAAGATGGTGAGAATTACGAAGAAGCTATTGCCGAACTTATGGAGACGAGACAGGTAAGAAAAAATTCTGTTCAAACGTAACCATGTGCCGTATGAGAAAAAAAATATCTAATGTCTGTATATAGGATGTATCGTACGGTATAGAATTTACTTGAGGTGTAGATTACGAATATGTATATATATTGATGAAAAAAGTCTATACAACTTCTCTACTGGTTATATTCATTTTTTCTTTTTTTTTTTTTCGTCGATATGTAGAATATTTTCTTATCTTTGAAGAAAATTCTCAACGCGATTACGTTGTAGTTATAATCGTTATAATTTAGTTAATGATAATTATACACTTGAATAAACCGACGGTCCTCAGTTATTATATATTTCCACGATAATATAGTAATAATTATAATATTGTAGATATACATAACTGCAGTATAATTATGGTGTAGTTATAAAAACATTTATATATATACATACATATGCATATATATATACATACATATATATATATATATATATATATATATATATATATATATATATTAATTATGGTGTAGTTATAAAAACATTTATATATATATATATATATATATATATATATATTCATACACACAGTAATTATTTCTCCAAGTATTAAACATGTTTTAGACGAATTGTTTTAGACGAATATGATGTCAAGGTGTGACACGTCGTAAGTTTTGATCATTTGACTTTCCGATGTACTTGGACAGTATTGTGAAAGTTAGATTAACATTTTTAAGTGGGATTCTATATACTTCGTTACATGTCCTTGTAACTAATATCGAATCGTTTTCAAAACGCTAACCTACACATATATTTTGCATAAGCGATCGTTGAATTATCAAACTTCAAATATCGCGTGTAGGTGGCATTACAAAATTCTTTTTGCATCTTCAATACTTAGAAGAAAAAAAAAAAAATAATCGAATGCAATCATATAAATCTATATGTATTTATACAATAGACGTAAAATATTTTTCCTTTTAAAATAAGTACCGAACATCGTACAAACTTATTAATCTTCTTGGATACGTCAAAACAATTATATCATTTCAATTATATTAGTTTCAAATTAATATGACAATTGTCAGAACAAAAAATATGATTATAAATTATGAGGTCATCAAGGATGAAATTTGTAGTTAATAATGCTTGATTGCCTTTTTTTTACAAATTTCATCCTTGGCGACCTAATAAAAAAAGACATAGAATGGAACGCGTATTTGTAACAACATCTTTTTGTTATGTTTTTACTTCAACTCTTTAACTTTATATTATTTCAAGTATTTCATATTATTTTAACTATTATTGTTTATTTATTTATTTATTTACTTATTTTTGCAGGCAACGAGAACACCGACGAGAGACGCAGCAGGCATAGCCCTGCTTTTGCGTTACTATAATCAGCTTTATTTCATCGAAAGGCGCTTTTTTCCACCAGACAGAAGTCTCGGAATACATTTCGAGTGGTTCGATTCTTTGACCGGCGTGCCGAGTCGTCAACGCACTGTTGCATTTGAAAAGGCATCGATTCTCTTCAATGCAGGTGCACTTTACACACAGTTGGCCGCCAAACAGGACAGACATTCGACTCGTGGCTTGGATCAAGCAGTCGATGCTTTTCTCAGAGCCGCTGGAACATTTCGATATATTCACGAAAATTTTACCAATGCGCCGAGCATGGATCTTGGACCTGACATGCTTGAAATGCTCGTCCAATTAATGCTGGTAGGTTTATTATACGTTTCGTTAGACGATCTTATGTCACGCATGCGTGCGCGTGCCTGTAAAATTGTTTTAATTACGATAAAAAATTGATTGAAACCAAATACAATATAATTTTGTAGATAGGTTTTTGTATGCCATTAGGCGAAAAGTACTGTTCGAAATTTCAAATCGATCATTTGAAAATTTTTCGTACGGCGAACGTCTTATTACGAACGCTATTATCTTCGAAATTGACTAATCGATTTTATGGAAATAATACATTCGATACATTTTGCGGGAATGTGAAGAGCATCTGTCTTCTTTAAGATTTACAAAATATTAATTGAAATTAATTCATTATACAAATCTTTATAGTTGAAAATTATTTTTTTTAAATATATATATAATTATTTATTTATTTATTCGAATCTTTTATTTCAGGCACAAGCGAGGGAATGTCTGTTCGAGAAGTTGGAATTACAATCGCGCGAAGGGAGAACGATCGATATTTCGTTGGACCTAGCACAAGAAGCTTCGCAGGTAAATCGTTTTTCACGATAATATTGATGAATCTATTATTAATAAATAATAATTTATATTGAATATAAATCACGTTGAATCGTTCAAGGTTGCCGCGGTATACAACGACGTTCACGGCCTGATATCACGGGAACCAGTTCGCGATTATGTCCCAGAAACTTGGATCTCTTTGATATTGGTTAAACGCGAGCATCACTTAGCACTCGCGCACAAACATCTGGCTGCTGGTTTGCTCGATAGAACGATCGCCGAATTTCGAGTGGAAACGAAACTGACATTGGAACATATTCAAAAGAGCGACGGGAAAACGCAATTAGAAGTGACCGTGCCTAGGGACGACAACGAAAGAAAACTTTTAGGTATAACGACTACGTTTTGTTGTTGTTATTATTATTATTATTATTATTATTTTCTTTTTTCTAAGAAAAATCATCTTATTAATATTTGGTAGTTCGAAATATTTCTGCCGATTAGTAATTCAGTTTTATCAAATGCTCCTGGAGTTGATAGTTTTCTTTTTCTTTTTTCTTTTTCCATAAATTTTTATACCTTTACTATTTAGAGAACTTTGTAATATTTGTTATACGCGATCGGTCTTTTTATCTGGTTATCATCAATGACCTTAATTTCGTCTTTCTTGTAATAAAAAAAAAACTTCTAGTTTCGAAAATGCGCTTTACTGTCATCAATAAAAATTCTCAACGAGAAACGAAATTGAAATGGTTGACTAAATTAAAGGAAAATAAAAAAAAAAACAACAAAAATTTATAAAGACTTAATCAAATACTTCGTTTCAATATATGAACAAGGCTAATACCTTTTTTTTCGTAAATTTAATATTAACTAATTAATTAATACGTTATAATTCTAACGATACGTTTAGAGATACTTATACGATATTTGGAATTTTTTCTTTTTCTTTTTTTTTTTTTTTTAATTATTTTTTTCTTTTTTACGAACGCAGGGAAAGCACATTTAAGGGAAGCTCTGGTTTTGCACGAGGAAAGCCAACGGCTACAAAGAATGTGCAGAGAATTGAAAGGGAAACAGGCGCTGGCGAAGGTCTTGAAAAAAGGACACGAAGCCACGCTCGATATGTATAATAAAATCGGTGACGAAGATGATTTTCGGGAACTATTAGATCCCCCGGATATCGTCGGTGAGTATGAAATATATCATTCTTTGTTTTTTCCTTATATAAAAATAATATCACAATGTGTAAATAACAACGATTGCATCAATATTTAATTGATATTTAAGCGTCAACCAAATTTCAATTGAGCATCACACATCCGGATTTTGGGCAACACGGAGTTGAAGATCTATTTAGATCATTGGGACCCGTGGCAATATTTTCTGCTAAAAGGCATTGGACCGCACCGAGAAACGTTCAACTTCAAAGAGGACCGGACGGCGAAGGTTTCGGATTTAGCGTGCGCGGTGATTCTCCGGTAATCATAGCTGCCGTTGATCACAATTCTCTAGCCGAAGTGAGTGATTTAATTTTTCACGAGGAAAAACGAAAAAGAAAAAAATTGAAAGAAAAAAGGAAGAGAAGAAAAGATGTTTTTTATTTTCAAAACCTTCATCATATGAATATATTTATATTTATATATAATTGTATATATAATTGTCTTACAACAGATGGCTGGTATGAAGGAAAGTGATTTTATAGTCGGTATCGGTGACAAGGACGTCAAATGGGCTTCTCATGAACAGGCCGTAAGGTTGATAAAGCAATGCGGTGACTTCATAAACCTAAAATTGGTCACGCCCATGGATAGAAATTACATGAAGGTAATACAACTAATGTGTCCATTATAAATGATTAATTTAATCCCAGTTAATTTAATCGTTGTGCCTGCCGGGGGTGTAGGACATCGTCACTGAGATCAACTTTCAGCTCGATCGAAACAATTTGCGCGTTGCGTGATTCTTCACGAATCTTTTTCTTTTTTGACCACAGACAAAAAATTGGAAACGCGTTATCAAACCTACCGATTATCATTTCCGAGGCTTCGAAGAATATACGGTATTTTTCTTTCTTTTTTCGGGAGTCGAAATTATTCATTTTTTTTTTTTTTATAAATTATAGCTGTTCGAAGCTTGCCTTGGGCGTTGGCGCACCCGGACGCGCACAACTTGAAATTATTTTGAGTTGCGCTCAATTAGGGTTAATCTCGATCGAGCTATCTTTAAAATCATTCGTCAACCGATCAATTCATTCTTAGTAACGTATAGTCATTTCAGAAACCCGGAAAGCCGAGTCAACACGACAAGGGTAGCGTTTCAGCTAGCAGCTCATCGGGAGTGTCTTCTGGTCAACCAAGCCCGGCTGGTTCGGTTACAACCGCTCACGTCACAAGGAGATTACCATGGAATCCTTTCAAGAAGTCGGTTAATCAACGAGACAGCAGGGATCTTACCTTTGACAACGTCATCTTGAGATGATCGTTGAAAAATCAGTAATCACCTTTAAGGGCACGTAGACCGAACCAACATTTTAGTTGCGTGCCTCGCATCCGGTAGTAAGGGTGTACTACTACCCGTCGTGTGTATTTTTATGTACGACGCAAAGAGAATAAATAATCGGGTATACATAGATTAGATCGGATCGTGTCTTTATGAAAATGTATATATGTATATTTATATACATATGTACACTTTTGTGTGTGTGTGTGTGTGTGTGTTGTGTGTGTGTATACATATACAATGCATCTTTATAATCCGGTCTGCTGTCTTTACATCACGAACGTTTGCATTTTTTTACAAACGTGTTTTCAATACAAACTCGTTGGATTTGTAGATATTATAATTATCGTTTAGAGTGAGATATAAGGGCTTACGCGTTAGGAAAATGTAAACGTTATACGATCATTTTCGTCGAATTGTAAAATGTGTGCAGTTTATTGTCGATCATATACATATCGTTTTAAACGTTTAATATTAAATATGTATGTATATCGATTCGTAATCATAATCTCATGTATAGTTATGTGTTACGAAGATAATAGGTATATATATATATATATATATACACATCATGCCAATGTTCGTCATTTCACGCGATCATAGATTTAATATATACATTTACGAAACGTTCACACTTGTCTAATGATTACAATTAATTCATTCCTTCAAAATAGTATCAGCGATAATGTAAATAGAAAGAGAGAGAGAGAGAGAGAGAGAGAGAGAGAGAGAGAGAGAGAGAGAGAGAGAGAGAGAGAGAGAGAGAGAGAGAGAGCAAGAGAGAGAATGAAAGAGTGATGTCACGACTCAACGTATTCTCATTATAATATCTTATATATTAAAAGTTTCCATCGTCCGCATAGAAAAAACACTCGTAATGAACAAAAATCGTATCGAAAACATAATATTCGAATTGGTTCGTAGAATCTCTTTTCTTTTCTTCTTTTTTTTGTAAATTTTCTATCTCCGCTTTCATACGTATTCTGTAATATAAACCGAATAAACAATATCTCCGATTAATAAGTATCCATGTTCTTGTTTATTTATTTATTTATTTTTTTTAGTATCCCGAATAAATTACAAGTATATAATTAACTATAATTACGATTAATGATACGATCACGTTCGAACGATTTATTGCTCGTGCAAATTGTTTTATTTACTTTCACAAAGAAAAAAAGAAAGAAAAATACGGGAAAAGAGAAAGAGGATGACGATAAAAATTTATAAAGGTGCCAAAAGGATTTCGTCCTTCATTGCGTATGTATATACATATGTATATATGTATGTGTGTAGGTACGTGTAAGAGGAACTTGAAGGAGAAATTTTATCTCAAGTGTAACACGAAGAAATTCGACACGTCCTTCGCTCATTCGAGACCCTTACCATGGTGAAACTCTACGGAAAAAGAGAGAGAGAGGGAAGGAGAGAGAGAGAGAGAGAGAGAGAGAGAGAGAGAGAGAGAGAGGGAAAAAGAGAGAATCTGTAAAAGACGTTGAGAGTTGAGGCGACACCGTTGAGGGCAACGTACTTTCGTTTCATCGAACGCCATAGAAGAAGGCTTTTTAGGGTCAGTGGAGAAAGTCCAGCAGCAGCTGTTATTGCACCAGCTTACCACCAACGCTCCAATTCAGTACACTTCGATGCTCTTGGATGCAGTCACGTGCGATGTTCGATCCTCTCTCTCTTTCTCTCTCTCTCTCTCTTTTGGAGAACGAGAGAAAGACATCCTGAAAAAGAAAGGCAGAAAGAAAAAGAAAATATGGAGCGTCTTAGGAGGAAGAAGAGCATGGGGGTGGGGATACTGTTAGATTTTTTTAAATACGACATATAAAATTAGCTGGGGATTTTTTTTTTATTTTCTTCTCTTTACGCATTATTTTTCTCTCGTTCAATTTCTTCGTTAGTCCCATCGAAATTTGATAAACGTGTATCCTGTGAAATATTATGTCGATCTTTATATTCGTAAGAAGTTCGAGGACGATCTATTGATATTTTTATATAATAATACGTATTCGTCGATCATTTAATTAATCATTATTTGGGAAATAATGATAAATTCGATTTTAATTCGCCATTGAATTTCAATTGATATGTACTGACGTGTAAGTAATTGTTATTCGTAAATTTCGTACCTAGAAGTGTGTCTTATTATTATTATTATCGAATATGGATACTCCATGATTGCTCGTTCAAATGACTTACTTACTCGCGTGTCAAAGTGCGCCGTAAGATTGATTACTTTAACAGGAAAACACGTGAATGGACGTAATAGATGTCTTTCAAGGTGATGCGTATCAATTATGAAACTCTCTATAGTATAGGATGCAGATAGAATATAAATAGAGGGATATCAGTCACGCTCTATTTCCGCAATAACCCGAAGCCGTGTCTCTGTAATGTTTTCTTTATATCCTTATACGGCGTATCTTTTTCTTTCTTTAACGTCTTTATATCCGGATATCTCTCTCTCTCTCTCTCTTTCTTTTTCTCACTTTCTTCTCTCTTTCTCACTTTTCGTTATAATTTGGTACATTATCCTATTCCAATTAATATCAAATTTTTTAAATTGTCATAAATTTGACTCTGTTGCATTCTCTTTTTATTATTATTATTATTACTATTATTATTATTATTATTACTATTATTATTATTATTATTATTATTATTATTATTATTATTATTATTATTATTATTATTATTATTATTAGTATTATTATTATTATTATTATTGCCGTTGCTATTTATAATTTTGTATTTACTAAGGTTCATATCCCTTCTTCAGCATTTTGTATAAAATTTTTTTATTTATACAAGATGATTTATCTAGCAATAAGATGTATTAATCTGTCTCTTTCTCTTCCTTTCTCCCTCTCTCTCTCACTCTCTCTCTTTCTTTCTCCCTCTTCCTCTCTCTCTCTCTCTCTCTCTCTCTCTCTCTCTCTCTCTTGCATATGTTCAAAAATTTCGAAGGTATCTAACGATTTTCAAAACTCGTAATTTTTTCAATTCGTCACTAACATTTATTGAATGAAAATTTTCTGAATGTCATTCCGTATAAAAATCGAGTGGTATTTTACTTGCTCGAATTGCGATGCGTCGTCGACAATAAACACTTTTTGCTTTCCTTGTTGGACAGGAAAGAAAGCGAAGCACGTCTGTATAATATATGAATATATTATTTTTTTTTCTTTTTTTTTCCTTACCTCGGTATAAATCATCTGAACGTCATTCCCGATAAAAATCGAGTGATATTTTATTCATTCGAAGCGCGAGGTATTGTCTGCAATAAACATTTCTGCTTTCATTGTTCTACAGGAAAGAAAGCGTAGCATGTTTATATTTATATATATATATATATATATATATATATATTTTATTAATTTTATTTTTTTCTCTTTCACTAATTTTTATTATTAGATCGGCCAATAAGCGATGTTGAAATTGAAAAAGAAAATTTCTCTTTTTTGATTTCTACACAAACAACATTGCATTCGATATTTTTTAAATGAAAGTTCCGACATGTTTCATCAGTCAGTACAATGCGCTAACCCAAATGCAACTCAGGTACCGTCACGTAATTTGAATTTCGAAGAATTTCACAATTTCGTACGTTATCTCGTAATAATTAATCGCGCACCTAAAGGATGCTTGATTGATTTTAAGGAAGAAAATGAACTAACTAGAGATCAACTAAAATTGGGACGTGAAAAGGAGAGAGCCCCGTTGAGGTTCGACTTTCGCTGACCTAAGAAACGACGTCACGCACAATGGGTTATGTAATTGATTTTTTTCTTTTTTTTTTACGCAATCGATTTTGTAGTGAAACACTACGACAGGATAAAAAAAGACCTGAACCTCCTTTTTGAAAGGACAAATCTAAAAAAAAAAAAAAAGAAAAAGAGTAAAAGGAAATAGCGATAGTATTTGGACAGTTATCGAAATTGTGTAACTTTATTTAAATTCAAAAAAAAAAAAAAAAGAAAGATAAAGCATATAAAACATAGTCATTAAAACGTTGTATCAGCTTTTGGTATAAATACTAGATGTGTAAAGTTCTCGAAAATCATGATAAAATGTTTGCTATAAATGAAACGACATTATCATTAATGTTGACCATACCGCAAGGTTTGAATTAATAATTTGTCGAGACTCGCTTACCAGACGAAATTCATACTAATCGACATTTTGAAAAATCTCTAAAATATTTATTTTTCATTCGTCAACGTGACTACGTGTCAATTGATCAGTAGTCCAACCTTTCGAATGAATTCTTCCTCGTGAAAGACTCGCAAATTCCAATGTTGTTTCGTTCGATCAAAAAAAAAAAAAAAAATAAATAAAAAAAGAAATAAAAAAAAAGAGAAAGAAAAAACTTGTTCGAGGTTACGAAATTGTTTGATTATTTCTATAACTCGTTTATATAATAGTATCCTAGGGATAAATGCATTTAACGTATTTATTATCTAATTTCAATAGGAAGGAAACATTTTCGAATAGAAATTTTCAGTATGTTAATATCGTTCGATCTTGAAACGCAAACCGAGACCTATGTCGTGACGATCCTCGTCGTTCATAGTGCAGAAAGGAAATCTAGTTCGTCCCCACCACTTTAGCGTGAGCTAGCTAAGACCTTTCACCATACACCAAGAAAGACCACTTTATGAGTTATAAGAGATAGTAAAGGGAAATTCTTCATTCGATTGCAAAATAACAGGCGAACCTCGACCGCATTAATATTTTTATATACATGTACGTACACCCCTAATACGTTTGCCTTTTTTTTCCCCCCAAATTTCTCGGTCGGTCCGTTTGCGTTTGTCATTCTTTTATTATTATTTTATTTTTAAAGGAAAGAAACAAAAAAATAATTTTCCCAAAGTTTGGATTGGAATGTGAATTATCGATGGGTTTTTTTACCATTGAAAATATTCGAAGAATTAAAGATGATCTATCATTTGTTCCTTTATCCATACATTTCCATTATTGTTATTCGAATTTCGTGATAAAAATAAATCAACAAAAGTTACGGTAACGTTCTTTTATCTCTCTCTCTCTCTCTCTCTCTCTCTCTCTCTCTCTCTCTCTCTCTCTCTCTCGTGCTAATCATTTTTTAATCCTATGATAGAGCACCCGAGATAAAAATTTCATTTTTTCCTCCCTTTTCAATTAATCCCCCACGTCCCGTAAAATATTTAAAATCTTTCAAAAAACCTTCCTAATGGAAACTGGCGTACTGCAGATTACAGATCCTGTGTGTGATCAAATCAAACGGACAACAATTTTTTTTTTATACCAATAAAACAAACGAGAAACGTGTTAACGTAGAATCATTAATTTTTCAATTTATTTTACTACCTCACCGAAAACAAAAATTTCTATTATATACGTCAATTTTTCGGCGCCGAGCATTTATCTGATCCTACAAAAGCGCTTTTATTGAACCCCGTTATACCGGACGAACAAAATTTTTCGGTCGGCTCGCTAGCAACAGAATAGAATTTAACCGTATACATGGACATAAATATAAAGCTGGCCAAACAAAATAGTAAGCTGATCACGTTTCGTGGTTCATCCAATATATATATATGTGCATGTGTGTGTATACATGTGTAAGTAGTATATTCCTATTTATGTGCCTTTGAAAATACATAATATTATAGGAGCGTGAAAAATTCGGGTGAAAAATTCGGGTGAAAAATTGAAATTGGGCCTTCCATTTTTCTTAAAAGGTTCGAACGATCTCATCTGGATGGAAGAGGTCAAATCATACGAAAGAAAAGAATAATAGTAATATTTTTCAAAGGATCTCGCGAGGTTCGTTTGGATGGATAAAAAGCGTGTTCATTCGTGAGTTCTCGATTCGAGGAGAAAAAAAAATAAAAAAAAGTAAAATAAAAATAAAAATAAAAATAAAATAAAATAAAAGGAAGAAAATAAAAAATGGCCCTGATATTCGTCGGACCGAACGAAAGTCCGTTCGTGGAGAAAGCAAAATGAAAGATTACGAGAAGAAAGTGAATCTTTGCGCGTGAGAATGGCTTCGTGATCTTTCGGGGAAAGTAATACGAATGTTTTCGCCAATTTTCAATCTTTCCATTCTTCTTCTTACCAATAAATTTAACGGGACGATCGTTAGATAAAATATTTTCCGAAACATTCTCCTCCAAGATTTGATCATTATCGTTTCGTTTAACGAAGCATGATGAATGTTTCAAATAAGAAATCTACATCGTGAATCATTTAACGAGCAATCTCCCTTTCTCCCTTTTCTTTCTTCGAGTAAACTTAAAACTAAAAGAATTTATTATATATGATGTAAATAATAAATAAAGAAAAAAAGAGATCTACAAAAAATACGACGTTCAAAATGCAAAAGATCGATCATTGATCGTAGATTTATATTTACATTCTTTCAGATTTATATTTCATTACGAAGGATGGTAATCGAGCGAGCAACTTTAATTAACGTTATTAGAACATCTCCGATGTAATTTCTTGTTTGAAATTGAACGTTGATTCATGACTAATATAACTGAAACTCATTATTTATACCAATCGCATGTATCCCGATAAGATAATATACCTTTAGATATTCAAACGATAAGACGACATGTGTCAAGGATCAATGAAATATTAAATGTCAATTAATTCGGAATATATTACCTTCATTATCGCCAATTAGAAGTAGAATGAAAAAAAAGGGATAAAGAAAAAAGGAGAAATAAATGTTTTAGAGTTATTAGTTTCACCGCGATTAGGGGAAAAAAAAAAGAAAAAATAAAGAACAAAAAAAAAAGGAGAGAAAAAGAGGAAGAAAAAGGAAGAAGAAGAAGAAGAAAAATACGACGACGACGACGACGATGATGATGATGATGATGATGATGATGATGATGATGATGATGATGATGATGATGATGATGAAGAAGAAACAAATAATAGTTCGATATAAAGCATGTAGGTGAAGGTCCTGAGAACGGCGATGAGCAGTGGTAGTAGCGTGCGAGTTGAGGATCCCTCCTTAAATTGATCTGCCGACTAAGCAAGCAGGTTACTTCGTTTTAAGTGACTCAACGGCCAACACCTCTCTTTCTTTCTATCTCTCGCTTTGAAAGCTCCTTCTACTATTCTCAAGATTTGCGTATCGAGCGCGATCGTGTTAAATTCGATTTATTTATATTCCTCTTTTCTCATTCGACGCAAATTTTTGGTGAAATCGAATTTTTAATCGGTCATTTAAAAAAATAAAGAAAAGAGAAGAAGAAGGGAGGGAGAGAGAGAGAACCGAAATCGAAAACAGTACATTCGAAGAAAAGTGAAAATAGTGATTGGAACTGTAAAAAGAGAAGTATCGTACGATTTACATTTTTAACGAATCAAATTTTTTTATTTCTTTTATATATTGTAACGTTTGAATGAACGCGCGTGTTGAATGATACAGTGCTACGAAATACCAGGGCATAAGAATTTTCTTCGATTTTTTTGTTGTCCTTCTTTGAGGAAATTTTTATCGTCGTCGTCGTCGTCGTCGTCGAATAAAATCGAGTGAGTATGATTGAAATCGTATAAAGATTGAACGACCAAGAACCTATCGCGATTTGATATTTTCTATCGGGTTTTCTTAGCGCGGGAAATCCTTGAAGGAAAGGCTCGTTGCTCTTCGAGTGAACGTGCGATAGCACGCACGCTCTTATGCCTATTAAATTTTACGTTCACGTTTTCTAAGCACTCTAATCGCGTTAGAAACATGCCTCGAATCATTGATGCAATCGAAGAGATATTTAAAAAGTTCTATCCTTAATAGAAAATGCAAAATCGATTAAGCCGTTTAAATAATTTACTTTCAAAATGATTATATATATATATATATATTTATATATATACACATACATGTAAGTTGTTGATTCGAATAAATGATTTGTAATTGAAAAAAAAAAGAAAAAAAATCTCTAAATCTTTAGCCGTTATTATACAATCTCAATAATATTCGTGTATATATATATATATGTCTTTATTGTGAACGTAATCTTTCAATAATAAAATCTCAATAATATATAATTCGAGATCGAAAGGACGTGATATTATATTCAAGCGTAATTAAAAACTCGTAGAATTTAATTTACGTAGTTAACGATTTTTTAATCCGACAAGTATTTCCTTCTTTGTTTTACTATGAAAAAAAGGGCTTCTTATTCGATTCGAACGTGCAAAAATTAGATATACGTAGACGGACCGAACCCCATAAACCTTTCGTGCATCACATCGTTTCAAATAGAAAGCTGAAGCCTCGCGGTATACACCTCCGTACATACATACATACACACATCCATAGATGGTTTGTATCACTTTCGTTCTCGTCCAATACCGCATGTGTCCCGGATAAAGCCGGTTCCGTTCTATATTCCCATTATTTTTCATATTAACACCATTCAATATAACGATACATGATAAAATTCTTATTTATTTGAATTTCTAATCGTTTTGGAAATGATTATGTCTCTCTCTCTCTCTCTCTCTCTCTCTCTCTCTCTCTTTCTCTCTCTCTCTCTCTGTTTATGTCTCTAACTTTTTTCTGTCTCTCTTTCTCTCTCACTCTCTCTTTCTCTGTTTTTCTTTTCTTTTCATACCTATAACGCGAAGAAGAGGAGAAAATATATTTCGAAAGGCGTACCTCTCCTTTTGCGATTCACAACCCGAACCTGGAAACACCAAGTCGACGAGTTTCACTTTTGCGTTGTGTAAAACGCTCGCGGCCGATATGTTACGATTGCAAAGAATTTTTTCTTTCGTAACTGATAACGTAATTAAAGATTTTATTGCTTTCTTCTTCCATCTCTTTCGGCTATCTGTACATACATCTCAGTTTTCCTTCATCCTTTTCTTTTCTTTTTTTCTTTCTTCTCTCTCTCATTTTATTTTTCATTTTTTTACGTTCACAGATTTCACGCTCGGCGTTGACTATTAACGTTTTTATTTTACGCCAAAACGTCGTTATTTTTTTTCTGTTCGATAAGATTCGTTTATCGCAAGAGAATTAATTTTTTATTTCTCTCTAAAGAAATAACGTAGCCAATTACGTGTCTCATTTTTGTGTTATCGTTAACGAGCAGATGTCGAGATAATTTGTAGTTTTTTTTTTTTTTTATGTTTATTTACCAACGTCATCGTTTTACGTAAACTTGTGTGCTTTTTTATTTTTTATTTTTGTTTTTGTTTTTTTGATAACATTTATTTAGTTTTTTCATTTTATATAATGAACGTACTTAGTTACAATTTATTATCTCCGGTAAGATCAAGTAGTATGTCTCAAAAGTAATGGAACGGCGAATGCGTGTCTTGGAAATGTTGCGAGAAAAAAAAATAAATTGCTTTCTTTCCTTTCCTTCATTTTTCTATATTTTTTTTTGCATTCTTTTATTTATTTTTTCTTCGTAGAATTTCAGCATATTCCGTAACATCCATTACGCATTTCGATGTATCTTCTTTTACCACGTGAATGAGAATCCGATAGCACGAAGGAAAAGAATGAGAATATTAAGTTCCGTGTCTCTCGCATTCTAAATAAATATTTCCATGAAATCGATCATCCGATTCTTTTTTTTTCCTATTCGCCCAGAATATAATCCTATTAAAGAAAGCAAAAAGAAAAAGAAGAAAATAAATTTTATCCATTCTCACGTGATCTTCTCTGTTAATCCAATATCTAATTCGTCTACCATTTCTTTCTTTCCTAACAATATTCCCCCCCCCCCCGCCCAATGCGATATATTAAAGAAATAGACGTAACAAGTAATTCGCACGTGCATTGGACGCGTATCTAATGCGTTCGCGTAGTTTTTGTAACGTAATATATTTATTTCCAAAGGAGAACAATAGAATTTGATCTGTAGGAGAAGGGTAAGGTTCAACGCGTATGTGACTTTGATCATTGATTGTCAGCACCATGGCGTATCGTGTGAATCGCAAAATGAAAAATTGAATTTCCAGTCGGAAAAGATAAAAAAAAAAAAAAAAAATCCGATTCGATTTTATTTTGTTTTTCCTATCAGCACGCTTGTACGAATTTTATAACGAGAGCTAGTCTCAATTTTTTTTTGTGTCGTTAACGATATAATCGATAATAATTTTACAGAAATAATTATCACCGCAATGGGTATGGACGAACAACAAGAATTCAGTTATGAGTGTGGTCTAAGCAAGGATACGCAAAAAATGGCGAAGGATGAGCTACGCGAGGATGATAAAATGAGAGAACAAACATTGGAACAATTTAGGCAATGGATCCTGAAACATCCATCGATCAAAACTTGCAGGATGGATCCGATCTTTCTTCTTAGGTTTTTAAGAACGAAAAAGTTTAGTCTACCGATGGCACAGAAGATGCTCGAAAGATATCTTACCGTGAGGCAAATTTATCCCGACTGGTTTCAAAATCTCGACATCGAAGATCCGGAAATAGAAGCCATCATAGACAATGGCTACATCATACCTTTGCAGGAACGGGACGCTCAAGGACGAAAAATCTTACTCATTTCCGCAGGTAAATAATTAACGTTCGTTTAATCGAGAGAATCGTTCGATCGGACAAAACTATGGGCTTCTAATTATGTGTGTATTATATACTGTGTTCCGTAAATTATACATATCTTCCTTTTTAAATTAATCTATATATATATATATATGTGTTTTTTATTTCTATATAAATATTATTAGTATTAATACTTTGGTAATGTGAAAATAATTAATTTATCAATCAATCAATATTAATAATATTATTAATATTTAAAATGTGTATGTATATATTAATATGTATAATATATACGGGGTTGTTACAAAAATCATTGGCAAACCGAAACAAATTTTTTTCTGTATGATCGACGAATCGCTCGTTTCAAATGACGATAATTACCGACACACGTTGTATATTATTTAATATGAATTAAATATATTTTATTTTTTCTCGGCTTTGTTCAATTAATTTAAAGACGATAATTTCATTAAAATTTATACGAAATTCTCTTTTCCATATCGCTTTTCATTCTCTAACGAAACATTTTATTAAATTTATTAAAAATAATGATATTTAAATATCAATAATGTATTTATAATTGTTTATAAAACCGATGTATTTAACTATTTACAGTCTATGTATACAGATAGGGTGTATTTGTCGAAGGAAAAAAGAAAGAAGAGAAAAGAAACGACAAATACACATAAACACGTACATGTAGTATGTTTGTTAAGAGATAACTAACTATTAAAGGGACCTTTTCACGAAGTAGTACGTAATAAACATGAAAAAGCGTGAAATATCCTAAATAACGAAAGCATGAATATTTATTCATTCGTCCGTCGAGAAGAAAGATAGGAATACCAATGAACTATTCGCGTTTACTTTATCGCTGGTTCATTAAAATTCACCTCGGATATCATCCTTTTTCTTTTTTTCTATTTCATTTTTTTTCCTTTTTTCCTTTTAAAGAACGCTTCAACCCATACAAATACACGTCGGCCCAGTTGATACGCGTCCATAGTATCATCTTCGAAGCTCTTCTGGACGACGAGGAAAATCAAGTTCGCGGATATAACTACATACTAGATGAGTCCGGCTTAACCATGGGTCATCTAAGCGCCTGGTCTTTCAACGATATCCGTAACATGTTACATTGCGTAGAGAATAGCCTGCCTGCGAGACACAAGGAAACTCATTTTATTAATATACCGACATATGCCTCCAAGATCGTTGAATTTGCAATATCTTGTCTCAAAGACAAATTGAAAAATCGTGTTGTGGTAAGATTAAATCAATTATTTGGGATATATTGTGCGTTTATATATATATATATATATATATATATATATATATATATATATATATATATTAGCTTGTGAAGGATGAAATTTGTTGAAAAAAAAGGCAATTAGGTATTAACTATAAATTTCATCCTTGACGACCTAATATATATATATACATAAATATTAATGGTGGACATTATTTTTTTACGAATTGTTGAAATTAACGATGAACAAATAAGTCTATCGGGCTTGCAAAAGCTTTGTTGTTCCTTTTTGATTATTTTTTTTAGATAATTACAACAGATTTAATTTATTTTATATTTTTATTGCATTCTACTGATCGTGTTATATCTCATGGCAAACGATTCGATGAATTTTATTTTCATATACAAAGCCTACGATGCTGAGAATGATTTACTTATCAAGAAATAAATTAATTTATAAAAATGCTCTATCTTCTGCCTTATATAACTTATGCTTGAATTATAATTTTGTTCGTCCTTTAAAAAATAGATTCACATTCGTCAAGACTTTTTCTCTTATCGTTAATTCATGTGGTAATTGATACGTAGAATACATTTGCAAACTTTTTAACACCTCTTTAGAATCACCATGATAAATAGTGATGTATAAGTAGAAATTAACTTATAGAAAGAAACATTATATGTTGTGGGTGTATAAAAAATAATTTAAAAAAAAGTGTTATTTTTATTATTGTCCCATCAGATACATAAGAGCATCGAGGAATTGAGAGAAACTCTAGATCCAAAGATCCTGCCAAAGGAGTACGGAGGTGAAGTTCCACTTACGGAAATGATCGGTATGGAATTTTTTTTTTACTGTTTCTTTTCCTTTTTTAAATTTCTATTTATAAATACTGAGTGGAGGCGTAAATCAATTTGTTCTATTTTCTTTTTGTTTGCCGACAGACTCTATTAAGAAGATTTTGAAAGAGAAGAAGGAGCAAATAAAGGCTCTCGATAAGATGCACATTGAAATATCGCCAAGTGAGTATCAGGCCGCATACGGTGACGAACTTAGTGGTATTTTTGGTTCCTTTCGGAAGTTAGAAGTGGACTAAGCCCCAACCTTGGTATCCCGATGTTAATTCATTGATTTTTTTTTTGTTTTTTTTCATTGTTCAAACCGTATCGATGTATAATATTATTAGATCGTCGGTTATGGTTAATAATGTTTTGATCGTTCTCGTTCATATTTATTTGTAGTTACGTTTTCATATTTTATACGGAATTTAGATTTTGTATAAACGTCATCATTTTCTTTGATTCTAATGTTATCTTTTATATTATGTTATATGTATATATATATATATATATATATATATATATATATATATAACAGCGTTATAAAGCTAAAGTTATATTTAATATCTTCCGATTTATTTTTAATATACGTTTCTTTCGCGTAATATACTATATATTATATATATATATACATATATACATATATATATATATATATATATATATATATATATATATATCAGATATATAAAAATAATACACCGAATCAATCAAGATATAATTTCTAGGAGTCCTTGACTTTTATAAATTTATCTTATAGTAAATATATTATTTAAAGTCGTAGTAACGAGATTTATAGTACATACATACACATACATATCGCGTAATCTTTATTACTATATGTGAATATTCTCCGCTGGTGGTTCAAGTTACCTTGTTTTATTATAAGTATATATTTCGACCGGATTTAATTAAAGTCGATTAATAACAAGATGTTATCGTATTGTACGTACGTACATATAATTTCGAATATCTTTTCTTTTAAGTTACGTTTGAATATACTACAAAATAACGGGTTTATTAAAATATATATTAAGCGTTGTTAAGATCTTTGCATTCAACTTGTGTGTGTGTG
The DNA here is from genome assembly GCA_911387685.1 of Dolichovespula media. Taxonomy (NCBI): domain Eukaryota; kingdom Metazoa; phylum Arthropoda; class Insecta; order Hymenoptera; family Vespidae; genus Dolichovespula; species Dolichovespula media. Next base: position 1,089,847 of record OU426861.1, read on the forward strand.
TGTGTGTGCGTATCACGTATGTAATTAGTTGAAATATATTTACATATTTACTTTTAATCGCATACATAAATATATATATACAACACACACATACACAGATTCACTAATTATATATATATATATATATATATTTCTATTTTATAATTTAATTTTGTTTTGAATTTGTGCAGACAGTAATGTCAATAAAACAATTTATTTTTAAATAAATAAAAAAAAAAAGTAATAAGGAACTCGTGTAATAATACAATGAACACTTATTTGTTACGTTAAAAGAATACAATATCTTTATAACGAATAAAAAGTAGAAGTTCCTAGTTCGCATTGCATAATGAAACTTCAATATCTGCCCCTTTTATAAATTAAAATATTATACATCATAGGTTGTTGTGTTATGTACAATGATAAATATTATTAAACATTGTGATATAACACTATCCTTCTGATATAACACTATCCATGTATTTCATAGATAAACTAAGAAACAGAAATAAGTAATATGAAATTGAAACATACATTTTCTAGAATTCTGTATTGATGTTGCTCATAATTTCCTTTAAAAATTCCGTGCTTGCTGGAGCTGTTGTATATAAGCTACCTGAAATGTTAAGCGTTACAATTTATAATATAACATTGTTAATATTAAAAGTCAATTCAATTTTTATATATAACGTACTGAAGTATAAACATAATTTTTTGGTGAAAATAAATATTCATACCTACAAAGTTTGATATGTTATTATCGTAAGTAATAACTTTGCAATTATTTTTATCTTTTATTTTAAAACCCAAACATCTAAACCGTTCATCAGTTGTGTAAAGAGTATTCGTTTTCGGAGAACTAAAATAAGGTTGTCCACTAAATGGGTTAATGAAATCTGCCCAGTATCCGATCATTTTTAGTCTAGTACAAATGTCCGATGCAGCTAATACAAACTACAATAAAATGTATTAATAGGAAATGATTATTTGTAATCTTTTTAAAAACTTTTAACATTTTTAATTTGATAAGACAATTGAATCGTTAAAGAGATATTTATACTTACGTATTTCGCCAATTTCTCAGTTTCAATTATTTTATTCCATCTTAACGTTTTAAGATTAGATTTCTGGCTTATAGAAACAACAGTTAATCGAGCTGCGCTTACATCCAGGCAGCCAGCAAACAGTTCTTCGATGCCCTTCCTTAATAGAAGCGGACATTCTTGAGCAGTACAATGTAGCAATGGTCTTTTTATATAAGATTTCCCTTTCAATCTTCTATAATTATTTTTTACATTACAGTTATTAGGAGAATCATTCTCGGCAATGGTAATGAATTCTGTTTTGATTTGAGTAGTAGTTGATGAATTTATCCAACCAGGGCCGATGCTACCTGGTAAGTAAAATCTAAATCCTCTAGGTGTCAACAATTCCCAGTTGTTGTTAGTTTCAAATTCACCATTGTCGGGAGCTATAGATAATATTATTGTAAAAATTCATGATGGAATAACTATCAGAGAATAGGAATAAATTTTATCCAACTAATAAAATATTATTATAGAAATTACTACCATCGATGGATTCTCCATTGGCATTGATGATTTTATACAACGTTGTATTATTGTCGCTGCTCCGTCGAGAATAGAAAGCTTGATAGGCAACATTAAAAGATTTCAGATTATTCCTTCTTCCCACGTATTTTACACAAAACATCTGAAACGAATGACAAAGTGTTTCAAGTTTATATCTTTGCAAGGTGAATCTATTTCTAGAATTACGTCGAAAAATTATTTCGAATGTATTTTTTTGCTGTTATTATTATTTTTTTTAAACACAAAACACGCACGTAAACACAGAAGTTTATGTATATATTATGATAAACACTTGATTACCATTGAAAAGCAATTTACATACTGGACGAAAAACTCGTTAATTAAAAACAATATGCGTACTATCTATTTTCTCTTCTTGTCGAGCTTCGCTTAATTTACGTTATGTATATCATATCACTTTGTCAATGAACCGAACTTAGTGTTGCCAAACAAAAATTTATAATTTTCAATAGTCCATGTTGGCAGCCCTGTTATATATCTAAGCTAACAGAATGCTGATTCATTCTTTCGATTCAACGAATCACAAGCCTGGAATATTTCTCGATCCTGTAATCGATACATTTCTATTGGTCGAACTTTAACATTCTAATTGTAACGACCAATGATAATTCAGTAGTCAATTCTTATATTCTTTGAAAGTTTCAAATCTAAAGTCATCGATATAAATCGATAATTATTTAATCGACGTTTGTTTCAAAAACGTAAATCCTATTTTACTTACCTGTTATAGCAATTTCTTCGTCGTCCTTCGTCTTTTTATGAAAAATACGTTTCTGAAATGGCGGATACGAAGTACGAACGAAATGTGTGAGTACTTAAAACGTTTATTAAATGCGTATGGCCTAAAAGACAAGAAAAAAAACAATTTGTTATAAACGAGATTAATTCTTTTTTGTTTTTTATATTCTCACTCGAATAATAAGATAATCGTGATAATAGGAGAATAAAATTTAACTGACGCTTTATTTCGCTTATCATACATATTATCATTTGTATTACACGATTCCTTTGAAATATTTATTTATTAATAATCCGCTATCGACAATATTATCCGCAAAAAGCCAAACAATGATAATGCAATAACGGCAAAAAGAAAAGGAAAAAGAAAGAGAAAAAAAGAATGGAAGGCATTCGCACGACAAAATTTATTATTTTATTATATTATTTTCGTGTATATCGTATTGCAAGGTGCGCTGGCGCATTCGAAGAAAATTTTCTAAATATTAATGTATCTGTTTGAGAGTGAGATAAAAACGACCGAGAGTCTTACGGGTATTCCCCGAGGACTCGACAAAAAGAATTTCTTCTTCTTCGGACGAACGGTGATCGGTTTAGGATCATTATCGGGATGGCGCATAATTACGAATCTGGTGGCGCGTTTTAACGATTAAATGACAAAAATCTTTCTTAATTGCAAATTCGATTTACCTATACAGCGAATATACAAGGATATCGTGCGCCGATATCGTTCCTTCATTTCGACGAATCACGATACTCGGAATTAACGTACTTAGTTAACTTACTTTTTTACCTTTTCTAAATGTATAAACCTCTAAACGAGAAATGACCATGTAAAGTCGTTTATCGTTCAAACGACAATATGTCGCTCTTCTTTGTTTTCGCTGATTCTTCTTCTTCTTTTTTTATCTTCTTCTTCTTTATCTTCTTCTCCTTCTTCATCTTCTCCTTATTCTTTTTCTTCTTTTTCTTCTTCTTCTTCTTCTTCTTCTTCTTATGAAAGTTATTCATGTTTTTCTTATTCAAGCCCATCGATTATATGCGCTCGATATTAAGAACGATACCACGTCTTATCGGTATTACGAAATATCGCGCAACGCCTTCCAAAAAACATATTCGCGATTCTGTTCGATCGAATTTTCCGTTTCGATCGTCGGTTATCTTTTTTCTATTTTTTTCGTTTCTTTTCTTTTCTTTTCTTTTCTTTTTTTTTCTTTTCTCAAAAATGGCTACCTTAAACCTTATCGTATATAGCGCACTTTATCGTCGGTAGCGTACAACGAGATTACATCTATATTCTTTTTTTTTTTTTTATTTTCCTTATCTTCGTTATATTTGAAATATTGGTACAAATACATTTATGGAAAGGGACGAGAAAAAAATCAATTCTGATTTAAATGATATTACCCCACGTTATTACAATATACAGATAATATAATAATAACATCGATTTTAAGAAATTGCCTAATCGCTAGGCTATGGTCCGCATATATCCGTTTTTTTTTTTTATTTTTTTCTTATTTTTGTGTATATGTACGTGTATGTACGTTCGTGTTTCATACGCAAATACATCTGTGTGTGTGTATGCACGTGTTTCACGTTTTCGTCATGTAATCTGACGTATTGCGCCTCTGAAAATTCTCTAAAGCACTTAATCTATTTTTTTTGTTTTTTTTTTGTTTTTTTTTCTTTCTTTTTTTTTGTCTTTTCCTTTCTTTTCTTTTATTTATTTATTTATTTTTTATTATTATCTTTTTAAATATGCGACAAACGTATTTCGACGTTAAATTACAACTTATGTTTCTCTAAGATAAAATCGACATGGGTGTACACATATATTCATTTATATATGCACATGTCATATCGTATTCAATATATATGTATACATAGATATTATAAATTAAAGGTATTGAACCTCTCGCTTATTGTATTAATTATTTTAATTAACAAACGTGCGTTTTTCTTGGAACAAAACCCGATTAGCGATCACGTATACGTATAATTCGCACACTTTCCTAGGTGGACGGAAAATCAATGAACAATATTTTTAGAAAATCTTTACTTATTCTCTCTCTCTCTCTCTCTCTCGCTCTCTCTTCAATTTTTTTCTTTTCTCTCGCTTGGTTAATAAAAATCCGTCGATCCTTCGCTTCTAAAAGATTGATTAATCCTTTTATTATCACTCTCGTTCCTCTCTCGTCTTACATCGTTGATATATTATCTTTTCCTCGAAAATGAAATTCTCGAGTCTACAAACAAAGATCCGGAAGGAACCGTAAGCTCGACAAGGCATAAAAATGGCTTGGACGACCTATCGTTTTCCGTTTTTTATTTTCCCCCTCTCGTCTCTTCTCCTTTCAATTCTTCCCGTTTCTTCATCCCTTCCCTTCTCTTCCCTTCTTTTCTTTTTCTTTTTCCCCTCGCGACCCTTGTAAATTATATGGTAACCAAAAAGAAGGAAGGAAAAAAAAAAGAAAAGGAAAAAAAAAGAAAAGAAAAAAGTCGGGAGATACAGCGAGTCATGCGAATATCAAAATAAAAATAGCTACTGACGCGAGTGTTAACGTCATTTTTATTCGTTTCAACTCGGTGGTTTTCAAATCTTTTTTTTTTTTTTTTTTGTCGACGACAGTGAACTTCGTCTCCGTTTATCGTTACAACAGAAATAATATCGGGACGTTTAGGATTTAGGGAACGTAGAGTAATTTATAGAATTTTGTAAAACGACACCGACCGGTATTAGAATCTTCTCGATATCAATTGCATCGTATATCTCGTTTTAATAAAATTACAATTTATTTGTTTCTCTTTTTTTCTCATCGAAACAATCAACGATCTGTCGTTTTCTCCTCAACGAACACGTTTCATCGACGAGTGGTCACGTCGAAACGACAAGAAATAAAAGTGACGTCTATAAAAAGCGAACGATAACAAATAAAACAGAATCTACGATGTAAATAAACGCGACGAATTTTTTTTTCTTTTTTCTAAGGAAGGAAAATAAATCAAAAAATTGTCTGTGCTCATACGTCGGAGCATACGTGGTACGTGAGAATACTTTTTCAAGAGTAAAAAGTATTTCGTAATACTCTCGGGTTGGAGGTGAGCGTTAGAGTTTGAAAACCACTATATCTCGTCGTGCCAACGAGGTCGTCGAAGAGGGAAAAAGCGGGACAGCTTCTAGACCGCGTCCCGCCGGAGGCTGGACTTTAACCATTCCCACGAACAAAGTAGACTAAACTAATCGGCAAGTCCCTTTTGCCGTTTCGTTGCTTTACTCGTGTTTTTAGTTGAAACAAAGAGATAATAATAATAATAGTAATAATAATAATAATAATAATAATAATAATAATAATAATAATAATAATAAAATAAAAATAACAAAAAAAAAACATAAAAAAGAAAAATAACAAAAAAAAACATAAAAAAGAAAAATACAAGACAAGAAGAGAAGCAATATGGATTTCGGATGTCA
>OU426861.1:1100651-1125651 GCA_911387685.1 Dolichovespula media
CGGAAGATGAAAAAAAAAAAAAAAGCACGTGCACGTACACGCGACTTCAATAGATCGATTTTACGAGCGCGAAAATTGGTCCAAGAATCATAGCTGACAAGCCGAATAGTTTGTGATCTTTCTTTCATTTTTTTTTTATTTTTTAATTCTTTTATTACTTTTTTTTTTTTAGTAAATTGGAAAATAGGGTAGTCGAAGAATCGAACGACCCTTTCAAAGCGTTTTCTCTTCTTTCGTATTTAGGACGAAGAGTTTGTTATTTCAATATTAACACATTGTAAATCACAGCTCCAAAATAAAAAGAGGTGATATCTATTTTGATCAGTAGTTATTATTATTAAAAAAGAAAAAAGAAAGAAAGAAAAGAGAGAAGTAAAACGCGAGAAATAATATTAGAAGTTTTTCTAAACAGATTTTATAAAATTAAATTATTAACCGAATCTTTTTTTTCTTTTTATTTTGTTTCCCTCCCCCTCCCCCCTCCCTACAATTATCACGAAGAAAAGATTTTACGAAGTTGTACAATCCCTATTATTATTACGATCGTAAAGCTTTTATTCCAAATAACGAATGAAACATAAATGACGGCCATTGTATGTATTGTTGTTTATCGTTCCAAGATCTTTCAAAACGTTTTCACCATGAAATTAAATTCAGCTTTTATTCCATAGATAAACCGTTGGATAATGATAAAAGCGATAACGTAAAATAACGTAATTTCTTTTCTCTCTCGGTAATTTTGAATGGAAAGAAAAGTTTGTACCTCGATCGAAGGAACGACAGATGGGAATGATTCGGGAGGGATAAGAATCTTAATTGTTCGAGGGGGCGGTGTGATATGACACGGCGAAGGAAGGAAGAAGGAAGAAAGAAAAAAGATAAAAGAGAAAAAAAATACGAGCTCGCGAGTGTCGATGTCGAGGTTGCTAGTGCCGGTGTGCCGAGATTTTTGTCGAGCACGAAAGCCTCGCGTGGTTGGAATAAGCACATTGCCTGCTCCTAGCTGTTCGATTTAACGATGAGGGACACCAAGACTTATTTGTCAGTACGTAATTTTGACAAATTGGATCGGACAGAGAGACACGCGAATTGTTTCTCTCCAGTCGTTCGACGTCCCTGTTGTTGTTAAAATTTTTCTTTTTTTTTTTTTGTTTTTACCACCATTACTATTACTTCTATTATTACCACTGTCATTACTTAATAATAAATGATATTACTATTATATTATCATGATCGAGCTTACGCGAAAAGAGATCGGCCGATTTAACGTACGTGTTCGTCTATGTATTATCAACGCGATAACGCGAATTTTATGATACGCTTTAAAATTACCTTCCAATCAATAACAGAGTAACGATTCTTTTCCTTCGTTTTGCATTAGACCCCTTTTATTTTAAGAACAAATTTTACGAGGGATAAAAAAGAAAAAGAAAAAGAAAAACCGTAAAAGAATTTTTGAATTATTACAGGAGAACAAGAAGGTCGTTTTTAAACAGTTTCTGGAAACTTGATCGAGGTAGCTTGCGAGGCACGTTACGATGAGCTATGCATGTATGCATGTATGTATGTATGTATGTATGTATGTATGTATTTTTTTTCTAGTCGCTTAACTTTTATCAAAGCATATGTTCGCTATAAGAGTTATCCAACCGACCATATATATATATATATATATATATATATATATATATATATATATATATATATATATACATACGTTCTTTCTCTCTCTCACTCTCTCTTTTGCTTTCTTTATTTGCATCCTCTACCCGTCATCGAGTTCTCAAAATACCGTAACTAAACGGATCGTTGTACTGAAAAAGCTCGCTTTATTCCGTACAAAGGACCCGCTGCAAGCTCGAATATATCGGCCTCGAGCTATGGCTCTGTCAACTTTCCGGAAGTAATGAGAAAAAGCGACTTTCGAGAGTCCTCTGTCTGTCTCTTTCTCTCTCACTCTCTTTCCATCTCTCTCTCTCTCTCTCTCTCTCTCTCCTCTTTCTGTTTCTCTCTTTTTCTTTTTTTTTTCTTTATGTACTATCTTTTACAAAAGATCTACGAACAATCCTAATGTTTTCCATAAAAATCCGACTCGTTACTGTGGAAAGCAGTGGTTTTCATACGTTTTGAAAAGACATCTCGGTCTTTCCTAAAAATAAATATTCTCTCTCATTAAAAAAATTGCATCAAATGATATTGACCTATAAAATATTCTCATCGTTCGTACGACATATGCTTTTTTAAAAATTCGAAAATCACTTAATAGACCTCTCGATCGTAGATTTAGTCCTTCAAATTTAATAAAACTTGTTGAAAATCAACTTGAATGATCATTTGCAAATTGCATTAATCCGTTTACGAATCAAATTCGCGCTTTTGCACGTCGTTAAAAAAAAAAAAAATAATAAAAATAAAAATAAAAATTTGTTTTCTCCCTTCTTTTTTAATAAAATATAAAACGAAATGTAGATTTATCATTGAGAAATTCTAAATTTTACTCTACGTAATGGAAGGACGTAGATAAAATACATATTTAATAGTAATTACCAAATTCATTGGATATGGAATTTATAATATGTTTACGAGTGGATGTAGTATGAAAACTGCATGCTGATACTCAATAATGTATACATAACTTAATTTATAATGGTAACTCCAGCAGCATCTGTTAATAATTACACATGCATATTCATGTAATAAACATAACATCTTTCTCTCCTGCGGTAAATTAAAATCGCAGAACAATTCTCCATTTTTTCTTTTTTTATTATTATTAAACGCATATATTCTCTAGACGGTACGCGGTTACATCTTTATATTTAACGTTCCTGAAATTCTTGTAATTTACATCTAAGTTTGATTCGAGTTCGGAACAAAATATAAACTCAATGATGATCGTCGAGCCGATAATTTTGATTAATTGTGGTGATTCGAAATGTTAATTTTAAGTGGATTTAAAATAAAAAAATAAAAAATATCTTCTCGTCGTCACTTGAAGAAAAAGACTTGTAAAGAGAAAAAGAAGAAAAAAATACTAGCCTGGCGAAAGGAGAAATTTGGCCGGCGAACGGATTAATGTGATTTGCAATAAATTTAATTCGCGTTGAAAAGTGTATAAAAAATATAATACCTGTACAAATATACAAACATACATACACACCCATTAATGTCAGATAATATCCGATATTTTGAAAACTATCAAGCTTTATACTTCAAGATCTCACGGGTTTAAATACGCGATTAGTTTTCGTAATGACACACTCACAATCGAAAAATCACATAACATCCTTTATCAGGGACAGCGCCATAATAAATTCACGAGCAGCCACCGTCGTCGGCATTGAATATATATTTGAAATAGTCTCTCTTATTTCGTTCGGATCGTGTTATTTCTTTCGGTGAAATGACTTAAAAAATCGCAAGTTTGAGCTTCGTTATCTCGTCGTACTTTTATCCGAACATTTATCACCCTCCTTACGTCGACACCGCTCGAATTATTTTTCGAATTGTTGCGATAGGTTTTGATAACGGGATATGTAATCGATTAATCGTTAATAAACTTGCTCCAAAAGACCTATTTGTTCTACGTACATACGTCAGTACGCGTATGTGTATTCGTTCATTATAATATTATTCGTCTTTGAAAAAACATATTGTAAAGCTCTCGCAAAGTTTTTTTATGTAAAAGCGAGGAAGACTAGAAATCTTCGTCCGAGTTTATATTTATGCTACTAGAAAAACTTATTACGACGGGGACGAAGAAGGAAGAGGAAACGAGAGAACGAAGAAACGATTTATGACGACGACATTTCTTTCCCTTTCTCTCTCTCTCTCTCTCTCTCTCTCTCCTTTTTTCTCTGTCACTCTGTCTCTCTGTCTCTCTAGTTTTTCTTAATCTCACTCGAGTTCTCCCTCTTATCGCGAATATTTTTCGATTAATTCCCGAACGATATCAAATGTTATTTACGTCTGAAAGATGTTCTCCCTATCGTTCTACAGCATGATCCCTCCATGCGCCGTTTCTACTTTTTTTAAATTCTTTTTTGTTTTTTATTTTTTGCGTGATTTCATCAATTAATCAGTATGTATTACGAAAGTAGAAGAAAAACGATCGTTTGTTATAGTCCCGACGGAACCATTGAAGATCGAAGTTAAGTACTCATTTACATGGTCCTACTTATATATTTTTTTTCTATTCTTTTTTCCCCTATTTTTTTTTCTTTTTCTTTTATTTATTTATTGTTTTTTTTTTTTTTAGTTTCTCTATTTTCTTCATTGACGACGTACATATGTAAGTACACGATAAGCGACGATCGCTCTTTACTTAACGATATTCAACCACATTTTAGTCGTACAAAATCGTAATGTAAAAAATTGGTGTAAATTTATGCGAGATCATCCTTCGTCTCTCTCTCTCTCTCTCTCTGTCTCTTTTTCTTTTACTCTTTTTTTTCTATTCGGTATTATCTGTTTCCTATGTCTTTTTACGTCATTAAAAGCACATCTGGGAGGGTAGGAAACAGGGTGAGAGGAATTGCGATGCGGTAACGATCAATATTTACGACGACGTGATCGCTTAATAAGCGTTTCTGCTTCTCTCTCTCTCTCTCTCTCTCTCTCTCTGTCCATTTTCTTGTATTTTTTAGTTTTATAGCGTTCGAAACCCTCCATCGTTGAGATATGAGACAAATGGGAACACGTTGAGCGTGCGTGTCCAGACGTATTCGATTAATCGTTCGTTATTTCGTTCGTTATATTTTTTCGTTCGTTATAGCTGGTCGATCGGATCTCGAGTTAAACGCGTTGATGAACAATGACGAATAAGATAATACATATACACAGATAAAAAAAAAAAGAAAAGAAAAGAATCAGAAGGGTCAAATCGTAAAAAGGAGAAAAGAAAAAAAGAAGAAAAGTAGATATGGTTCGTAGGAGATGTTAAAGAATAACATGACTTTTCTTCCCGTTCGCTTTACGATGATGACTTATCGATTTCTACCGATCGACTTCTTGCCACTCCCGAAACGATAAATAATTCGTAAATAATCTCTCTCGAAATATATTGAATCTCCCGGACGATCGAATACTCGCTATTTCTCTTATTATTTCAAACGACTAATTTAAACGCGTTGGATATACGCGTTTTTATTTATTTTATTTTTTTAAAATTATTTTTTGAGAAAATTATACTAGCGTTTAATTTGTCTGTGTATGTGTATGTTATGTGTATGGTATATACGTATGTATGCATGTATGTATGTACGTATGTACGTATATACGTATGTACGTATATATGTGTACGTTATTACGTGATCGACGCTTCCAAAAGAAAAAAAGAAAAAAAAAATTGCTCTCGTAGCGCTGATATTAATACGCTAATACATATCTACGTGTAAAATTTTTCAACGTTCTTGAAATTCTTTTATAATGTTCTATTTAATACACTTACGCGCCCACACCTTTGTAAATGATTTATTTATTCACGTTCCATTATCTCGGATTAATGTTTTTATTTTGGAACAACGGCAACGATATTTGGACGTGCTCGTTCGTCTGTCAGACATCTCCCTTTCTTTCTTTCATTCCTTTCTTTGTTTCTTTCCTTTCTTTCTTTTTTGAATATTTATCGTTAAGCTAAAAGCGTATTTATCACGTTTATTCGGATACCGAATGAAGAAGCTAAGAATACCGTTAATTCAATTAAGTTAAGCCAAATAAGATACGTCGGGAAGATATCTTTGGAGGTTTTTCATCCAGATATGCCGTTTATATTTATTCGTTAATCTTTAATACTTTGACCCCTCTAACTACCTTCCTTTCTTACCATTTTCTCTCTCTCTCTCTCTCTCTCTTTCTCATTCTATTTTATTTTTTATTTTTTATTTTTTATTTTTACTTATTCCAATATACGTTAATCGCTTTTTTCTTCTTTCGCAGATCGTTTGACCTTTTCATGTCCCTCGTGTCGTTTCCGTTCGTATCGTCGTAAATTTTTTCAAAATACGACGCGAATCGGTAGCGAGCTACATAAATATTAACAATGAAAGATTATTAAAACTTTCTATTTGTACGACAGAAAGTAAGAAAAAAGAGGAAGAGGATTGAAGCGTATAATATTGGAGTCGTTGATGTATAAAACGTGGATGGGGAGGGGGCGAGGAGGGAGGATTAGTAATAAAAGGAACGTTGATTTGTATTTTCATGTTCGACGTTTAAACGCATGCGCGGTCTTTGATCATTGCATCATTTCGTCGCTTATCATTTTGTTTCTCTCTCTCTCTCTCTTTTTTTCTTTTTCATTTTTTGTTTGCTAAAAGCCAAGAGAAATATCTCTTTCGTTACGAGGATATAGGAGTAATTACAAGCTTTCACGGGACGTAAAAGGAGAGAAAGAGGGAAAAGATATAAAGGAAGAGATATAAAACGTAAAAAAACGTAAAAGAAACAAAAAAAAAAAAAAAAAACGAAAAGGAAAATAACAAACGATCGAAAAAGCTACAAAAAGAAAAGAAAACAAGGTTTTGTACACGTCGATTTTGATGGAGAAACTTCTTTTCAAATTTCCCTTCTACTTTTTCGCCATCGTTCATATTTTCCCGCTCGAACGTTCGGTTCTCGTGCCATGAATTCAATGCCCGTTTCCCGAATTCAATAATACATACCCTACGTTCGTCCGAACGACCGAAACGTGCACGTATTTCTGTTTTCAGTATTTTCCTTTCTTTCTATCCATCTATCTGTTCATCCATCCTTCTTTCTCCATTTTTCTCCCTTTTTTTGTCGTTTTACTTTTTTCTTTTTTTTCTTTTTTTTTTTGTTCTATTTCCTTCCTTTCCCTTTCCTCTTTTATCTTTTTTATTTTTCCTCCTCCCCACCTCCTCCCAACTTTCCATGCACTTTTGATTAATCTGCGATTTGTCGAACAGAATAAAATCTTCGCGTTGTTAACGTATAAAAACTTACGAGGATCGTTAACAACGTGCAAAATGTCGCGCAAGGGAAGAAGTAAAAGAAAATAGAAAGAAAAAGAAAAAGAAAAGGAAAAGGAAAAGAATTATTAATATTTATGCCGGACGTAAATACAAAGCCTTACAATTTATCAGCATTTGTTATTCTGGGTAGAATTTTAAAAGGAACAAGAATCCCGAAAGAGACAAAGACAGAGAAAAAGAGAGAGAGAGAGAGAGAGAGAGAGAGAGAGAGAGCAACATTTGATATTTGCAAGGTACAAGAGTGTACCATATTGATAAGAACAATGAATATGAATTGTAAATGTAGATGCAAATGTAAGTATAATAACAAAAGTACTAACCACGAAGTATGTATGAAAGGGTTATGAAAAACATTTTTAAGACAAAGAGAGAGAGAAAGAGAGAGAGAGAAAGAGAGAGAGAGAGAAAGAAAGACAGAGAGAGAGAGAGAGAGGGAGAGAGAGAGAGAGAGAGAAGCAATTTAATTAAAGTTATGTCATTAAGTGTCTCTCTCTCTCTCTCTCTTTCTTTTTTTCTACTTCTCTCTCTCCTTTTCTTTTATTCTATAAATTTATGACTTCTGATCGTTATAATTGCAAATAAATTTAAATAAAACATACATAAATACATATAGATATATGTATATGTGTATATATAATATAATATAGAAAAAACGAAGTATTAGATAAAATATACGTTGTAAGTTATTGCAAGATTACAATAAATCGTTCAATTCTTCTTTTTTTATTCTATCATTTTTCTCTGTCTCTATTCCTCTCTCTTTCTCTCTCTATTTTTCTCTAACATCGGAATTAAAAAATTTGCGTAGTTTGATCGAAAGCAAAGAATAACAAATCGTGCTATGGCAGATGTGCCGTTCGTTAAAACGTGACATATGTACGATAGTTTATCTCCTGCGTTTTACAAGCGTTACAAAGGAGAAAACGAGTGCGAGCGCGCGCGCGCGCGCAGCACCCACACACACGTACAAACACAAACACGAACGAAAACACAGACAGATTTTTTTTTTCGTCAACGTTTGATAAGTTACCTATGTAACAATGACGTATTCGAAATCTATGTATCTTTGTGTGTACCTATGTATAGAAAACGTGTAGAAAGCATGTCGGTTGTTCGTAATCGGTCGCCATATTGGTATTATCCAATTTGTCTTTTTTTTTTTTTACTTTTTTTTTCCTAAAGAAGCACAGGTATACACGTATATGCGTGTATGTATGTACGTGTGGGTGGCTGTGTGTGTGTGTGTGTGTGTGTGTGTGTGTGTGTGTGTGTGTGTGTGTGTGTGTGTGTGTGTGTACGTATATGTGTATCTTTTTGTACGTGTACAAAAGTGTACATGTGCACATATATCCATGCACATATGTAAGTACGTACGTATTTATGTATATAAAACGAACGGAATTCTCTCGTTCTGTTATATATTTCGGCTGCGAGGTCGTTCAAGGTAAGCAGAAAAAAATGTCGTGGATGTTCCAGGAAATTTGGAACAGTCCCAACTCGTATTTACTATCATAAACTTGTTCTCCAATTTTAAGAGAGTACGATGAATCCTTTTTGCCTTTTATTTTCTCATCTTATTTCCTTGTCTCTACCTGTATCTCTCTCTCTCTTTCTCTCTCTCTTACTCTCTTTCTTTATTTGTTTATTTTTTTTTTCAATCGAGATTCGATAGTCCGTGTGATGTCATCTCATCGTGACGACATCTTTTCGTTTGTCGTTCCCTAATCATACATACGATATACATATGTATTATTATATGTATGCATGTTTATTTCTTAATTTCTCTCTCTCTCTCTCTTTCTCTTTCTTTCTCTCTCTTTCTCTGTCTATCTCTCTTTTTCTTTCTTTCCTTTATTGTTCCTTTCTTTCTCACATTCTCGCTTTCAGTTCTTTTTCTAAAAAGTCGACATTATTTACGATACAATAACAACAATCTTACAGTTATCGCTTTGGTCGTGGAAGATATAATACACAATATATATATATATATATATATGTGTGTGTGTGTGTGTGTGTGTGTGTGTATATGATGTGTATAGATTATGGTAAGACGCGTGAAACAAGATTATCGTAGGTACGATCGTTATTTTCATCTCCTCTTGTTACAACAATTCTCGGAGGAAACATATATTTCGTGCAAAATTCAAACGTACCACCTCTCGCGAACATTTTCCGCGACATTTCGATGGTACAAATGGACGAACGCATTCTCGTCGATTTCTCTCGCGTTCAATTTTTGTCCTATTTTCTTTCTCTCTTTTTTCTTCTACAAGAAAAAAAAAGAAAAAAAGAAAAAAAAACACGTGCTCGAAATTCAATGGCCGTTGTAACGATCCAAAAATGTGTCGTTCTCGATCCCATCGACTACGTTTCGGAGAGTAAAAACAAAGTATAGGACGATTAAAAACGTATTTGCGGGTGAACACAATTTTCTCGAGGTAGTCATTAACTTCTACCAGTTAGGATTCTCTCTTTCTCTCTTTCTCACTCTCTCTCTCTCTTTATCTCTATCTATCTTTTTCTCTCTCTTTTTCTCGTTTAATCGTCCCTTTATCTTCCACTTTCTCTTTCTTTCTCTCTCTCTCTCTCTCTCTCTCTCTATCTCATTAATATTCTTCGAACGCAAATCGTTCTATTTGTTTCTTTCTCTTACGTTGTGATCCAATAATCCTATTTCCAAAAGACAAGAAAAAAAAAAAAAGAAAAAGAGAATAGAGAACAAAATATCGTTTAAAATCGTTATTCGAATTACAGTTCGCGAGTTAGGATCACATGATTAGTATCGGTCTTGTTTCTCTTGTTATTGTTGTTTTTTTTCCTTTTCTTTCTTTTCTTCGGGTCAATCGTTCTTCTTCTTTTTTTTTTTTTTTAAAGTACGTGAAGGTTCTCGCAACTTTTCGACTTGCTATCCCTTGCCCAGACCTTACCCAACAAGTTTCGTACCTTTAGGCTGGTACTCGTCCGACTACCTCTGTACTTCTTCGGTGAGTTGTTCTCCGAGCAAGAGCCCAGGGGCGATCTGCTACGATTTTTTCGTGACCTCTTGCGGAATAAATCACGCGTCCTCTCTGGATTCTCGAGCTTCAGACGTATTTGTGTTAACAGTCCTACCAATAGCTCGTCCACGTTGTGATTTATACCAACGGATGTCTCGATGAATTTGCAATCGTACGAAGTTGCCATTGATTTGCCCTCTGTCGACAAATTTTTATTTATTACATAAATTTTCCATACCGAAAGATTATCGGCGTTAGTTAAATCCTCGCACTCGTATATTGTCTCGCAAATATATCTAATTTATTTCCAATTCATTCAATTGTTCTTCATTTGACGAACAATCGAATGAACGTAATTCTAAATTTAAATCATTTCCTTTATTTATATCTATATGTTTCTAGATATGGTATGCCAATTATTATGAGAATAGTTTGAGTTCAATATTCGGAGGAATTTCGTGCTACATTTTATCTGGGATTTACGAAGAAAAATTAAACGTGACATCGGCCATTTTTCAAAATCTGTATATCAACGCGTTCTTATGTCATAGATATTACATGCATATATATATATATATATATATATATATATATATATATATATAATCAAATTTAAAGCAAGTCAAAAATTGTAAATGAAAGAATCGAACGTTCTTTCAATCGGAAAAAGAATGTAAAACTTCGATGAAAAATAAGAATATGTTCGCGAAATGATTAAAATATATACTTTTTCTTTTTTCATTTAGATTATCGAACGATTTATAAGGACGAAAAGAAAAAATATTAAGAATTCAGCCGAATTCATAAGTATTCGATGTTTTGAAAATTTAATTATTTAAACGATCTCTAAACTGCCGTTACAGAAAATCTATGAATAATCAGTTACGGATGGTTTGTCAACGCATTGTTAAATAGGTTTTGATCATTTATTTATGGAAGCACGCCCACTAACATTCGTTTTATAATTATTCAAAATACAAAATAAATTGCGAAATATGTAACACACAATAATTGAACAATTTACCGCTATTAGTGACAAATTGTATCGAGTGCAATGAATTTTAAATAATGCTGCGTTATTATCGTATATATAGTTATTATATTATGTTACGGAGGAATAAATGGATGATCAATTAGTTTGACAAATTAGAGTAAGACAAATAATTTATTGAGGAAAATAAAAAGAAATATATATATATATAAACAAAAATAATAGGACCATACTATTCTCGATGTAATTACTGTAATGTATTTACAGAATAAAACATTTAAGTAGGAACACATGAATGTTATTAATTCGCTTGATGGTGTATAATATTAATCGAACAATATTACCCACGATGGTATCCATTAAGTCCATACTTACAAAGAAAAATTCGTGAAGTAGCTGGCTTCGAGTTTGATGAAACGATTAGTCGATGGAGTAGAGAAAATAAAATAAAAAATGGGTGTGTGTATTTTTTTTTATCCACGTTATAATTTCATTTTAAAAGCGTGAAAAATCAATCCTAAAAGAGTGAACTTTTACAGCTACATATCCATCTCGTAAACTGATTGAGGTAGAAAAATATATCGAATAGAGGGGGAGTCGTGGTGCTTGATTTTTTCTTTTTTTTGTTGTTCTTCTTCTTTTTTTTCTACGGTTAAAAAGAAAAAGAAAAATGTTGTTCGAAACTCTAATTTTTCCGAGACTTTTCTCATTTCGAAACTTTCTTTTTCATAAAAAAACAAATTTTTTATAACTAAAATTTCATTCTGAATTCAACTACATACACACACACACAAAGGGTTTTCGGATAAAATCACGATAACAGTTTAAATGGTCTCGTTGGAATAAAATTACATACGATATCATTTTCGCAAGCATGTGTCATCTCGAAGAGAAACTCTCCAAATTTGTTGTACATTACATCACATTAACATAGATACGATGTGGGAACCATGTGTGACACGACATATGTCCAAACGGTAATTTAACTCTTACTATACCTCCTTAAACGATATATTTTCTTTGACCGTTGCATTAGTCGGTCGTTTCTTGAATTTCCCCGCTTGAAAAGACGTTATCATTTGTGCGTATCCCTATATAGATAGAAATTATACTTAGTCAAATAGTTCGACCTTGGTAAGCGTGTTATAAAACATCTGTCAGTTTCTCGATCACGTCCGATTCGGTGTTGAAACATATTTAGGGTTGTACGAATCCTATTAAGGAAAAAAAAATCTTTCGACATTTGAGACAATGCCGCAATATATTCAGATACGTATGTCCAATCGC
Organism: Dolichovespula media; assembly: GCA_911387685.1. Taxonomy (NCBI): domain Eukaryota; kingdom Metazoa; phylum Arthropoda; class Insecta; order Hymenoptera; family Vespidae; genus Dolichovespula; species Dolichovespula media. Next base: position 1,112,918 of record OU426861.1, read on the forward strand.
GGAATGGCCTCGACGAATTGTAAAAAGGCACGTAAAATTTTCTCGCGTGAATTACGAAACGCGAACGAGCAAATACGCGTTATCGCGGTAAATACGACAAAAATTTTCAGTGGTATTTTTTTATTTTCTTTCTTTTTTTTTTTATGTCGAAGTGATACGCGTCTACGAGCGCATATATTATATGTACATATCGCATGTAGTCGTTGTGCTCAACGGACCATTTAAAGTGTAATCGGACTGTAAACCCTATATACCCGCGTGTGTATAGTTATATGTAAATGTATGTACACACATGTTCCGTATTTAACAATCGAGATATTGATGATAACCCGATGGTCCGTTATTTCCATAAGATATTCAGGTGTTCCCATATACATAAATGCCTCACACCTTATATAAACCGTACCGGCATTGAAAATACTGTTTTGTTTGTCCTAATACCAAATTAACGAGAAATTCAGGAAAAATTGAGAAAGTGCTTGAAGGGTTTCGTACAATAACCTTGCCATTCCCGTTCCGTTGTGTTGCCCTACGATAAATAATGGACGATTTGCAGAGCTAACAAGTGTTTACACGTGGCGTTAGTTTAAATTATTGACACGTTCATTATCGGTAAAGGGAATTACTTCATTGGCTGGACGTCAAGATATCTAATGGACTAAATATCGATGTGCCCGTCGACTGTTACTTTTGATTTCAAACGAACGTAGATTTTACTTGTTCGAGGGAAACTAGGGAATAAAAAAAAAAAAATAATGATAAAAAGAAATGAAGAAAAAAAAAAAGAAAAACTAATACGATAATGCGAAACGAGCTTTTGAACGTTCTGCGAATACCGCGTCGGTCGATTTATTATTAACAGTAAAATTATCGAATTCGTAGAGAAGCCAGATTTTTAGATTTCTTTTTTTACGATTATTGTAAAACGTAATCATTATGAACGTTTTAATCAGAATTATTTTCTTTCGTTTATTATCGTGAAATTAGATGAATTTAAGATTGATAATCGTTCTTTTCTTTTCTTTTTTTTTTTTTCTATCTCTTCTCCATGTACTCATCGAATAGACAGATTTGATAGAAATAAATTGACACTTTTGGCGTTAATACCATAGGACGAACAAAAAGTCATGGAAGGTATTTCAAAAGATAACAAATTCGTGGAGATATTTTTTCTTGATTTTGTCTTTTTTCCGTCTTATAACGTAAGCTTCGTAAATAACGTGCTTCGTATTACTTTCTGTATAAAACAATTATTAGACTTCTTTTTTCGTTTCATAATAATCGTTCGTTCATACGTAATAAAGTTTCACGAGTTGCATTAAGTTTTCATCGTAAGAATAATAATTTACAAAAGATTTACCGCAACAGTTTGTTAGCTCTTCATACTACTCGTTTGTAATTTTTTATCCATCCTATATATATATATATATATATATATATATATATATATATATATATATATATATATATATAATGAATTTTTTAAATATCATTTCAAAACATCCGCTTTAATCGTGTCCGCTTTCAAGGAAACTTTCGAATAGGAAGTTCGATCGGTCGATCGGATTCTAATTAAATGATCAGAATCGCCGATTAAAATTTCAATAAACCACCGAAGTATCGAGGAATGAAATATCGCGGTTCTCGTCTTTTAAAACGTGCAAAAAGCTCGTTTATGCGGAGAATGGAGGGAAAAAAAAGAGCTCCTTTGACCTATCGCGGTTTCACTTGCTTCATTTTTCCTCAGGCCACGGTCGTTGGCCTCGTTCCGACGACTATTTTCTCTTACTTTTTTTACATCCCCCTTCCCCTTCCTCTCTTCCTACTCTTAACGAAAAGAAATCCTGAAAAAGTCGTGCGTCGAATTTTCGTGATGATCGTCCGTCCGGTTCCTTTTCAGAGATACGCGTTATACGATATCACGCGATTCCGATGAAATATGAGATACACGAGAATAATTTCAAACTGATGGCAATCATTATTAACGATGATTATTTATCAATACCTTATTTTGAATTTGTAATATCAATAGTTACCTATTATGTTAATATAATGATTATGTTTGTTATGTGACGCTACGTAATTATTATTTTCTTTTTTTCTTTAATTATTCATAATTACAAAAGAATAATAAATTTTTATAACCGTCGATAATAATGGTAATAAAAACAACAACAAATAATAATAACTGACGTTTTTCGTAATACGTAATATTAAAAAAAAAAAAAAAAAAAAAAGAAAAAAAAAATTAAAGAAAGAAACTAAACAAATAAATAAAAAAAATTACTTGCCAATCGGTGATCTGATAAGTCTCGTGTATCATTTGAACGATTTAAAAATCGTACTTTCTAATCGTACAAGTGAAGTTTCGTACGTGTTAAGTAAACGATAAACTGTCGTATACCTAGACACGATTACTACTCCAGATAGTTAGTTACGTATGTATATATGTATTTATGTCGAGAGGAAACCACGAGAAATAGTCAGGAGCGAGACAAGGTCGTTCTAGGATTACGTTTAACAAAGAGTCTCGGAAGTGGGACCGTGGCAAATGGTGCAGCTTGCATGCGGAATCGCGTTTGAACGCGGCGATAAGGATTTTGATAGACGCGTATTGTGAGGGACGGAGAGGGAGGGAGGGAGGGAGGGTGGGTAGATGGGTGGCGGTGTTGACGGTGAGAGAGGGTGAACGATATAAACGATACATTACCCTCGGTCGATACCAGACGACTTCGAGCGAGGTCGACCTTGTTTCCAACAAGAATGACCGCTCTCGCAGATACGTGGTCGCTACGCCAAAGGGCTTGGAGAACCTCCTCGGCCACTCTCACCGAAGCACGATCTGTCGTCGAATAAACGACGCAATATGCGTGCGGTTCGTACGTCGATATGCAGTTCTCCGGCTTTAAACAAAAACGTATAAAAAATTTTTATTAATATTCATTTGATGTATTATCGTTCGTTATTTAATGTTAATTTATGTTAATTAGAGCATTCGTATGAACGTATCTTCTGAAAGGTTAATTATTACTTCATCTCCGATGTATTATTATAACTTAGAATATGTATAAAATATATATATATATATAGCACGGGCACCGCGAAGTACGTCATGTTCACATATCAAAACAAAGGTATATACTATATAACATATATATATATATATATATAACATATAAATGGATATTTAATGAAATGTACATTATATATATATATATATGTTGCTAAGAAGGAAGATAATATTAAATCGATATTTTATTTCATTGAAAATTTTTGTTTTCTACCATGTTTGATATTTCTGTTCTGATGTTATCCGAAGACAAGATATTAAAAGTAAGATTGATTTTTATATTAAAGGACTAAGTAAAAGTTATATGAAAAATATTTCTTTGAATAGGGAAAGAAAGAAGGAAAGAAAGAAAGAAAGAAAGAACGAAAGAACGATATTGTAACAGGAAATAAATCATAGGGGTAAAGGAAATTTTTTGACAAACGATCGGACGGTAGAACATCAGGATAATGAATATTTGAATAATGCATGTATTTTGTTGAATTTACTTCGAAAAAAGGAAAACAAAAAAAAAGAAAATTAGAGAAAAAAGGATTAATGTACGATAGATGCTCGAGAATGTGATTACAATAATGACAGGAAGGAAGGAGCAGAAAATGCGAAAAAATAAGCTCGTCGTGTATTTCGTAATTTTTTTTTTGAGCGCCAGTGTACTGCATGTTGTTATTATTATTTTTTTAATTTTCTATGATTAACGAGTTTTTTTTTTCATCAAGAATATACATAAAGAGAGGAAATAAAAAATTCATTATATAATTGGTAGGATTAAAGTGAGTAGATATATATTGGATAGCGACGAAGATGATGAGAGAGAGAGAGAGAGAGAGAGAGAGAGAGAAAGAGAGAGAAATATTACGCGATTACATTCTTAATTATCAAATTTTAGTGAGATCATCAGTTTGAGTCGTATTATTACGATATCGTATATTATATACGTATCTATGTATCTATATCGTGATATCGAATATAACGTGTTATAAGGGGGAGGGTACCGATCCTTTCACGGTCGAACACATATCATGGCTCGATGCTTGTCAATGGCCAGCACATATGCCTGATTACTGGACTAAGAACGCTTCGATGCTTTTGCAAGTCCTTTCTTACCCTCACTACGTGTATACATGCGCGCGGGCATACCACAAGATACGTGGTACATGTTCACCTACCTAGACAAAGACATATATTGTATACCTATCATATATGTAATATATAAATAGATGTTTAATGAGATGTATATATATATATATATATATATATATATATATATATATATATATGTATGTATGTATGTATGTATGTATATATATAATATGTATATAATATGTATATATATATGTTTAGGTTTGTAACATCGATAAACCTTGGAAGTTGATATTTTTGTTGTCAGTGATCACGATGGTACATATTTAGAATGTTTTGTGTTTCCTTTGATTTATGCTTTACAAGTTTTGTGTAGGCAAAAATGAACAAATTAAAAAAAAAAAAGTGTCAATGACTTTAATACTTCGAATAATCATATATCTTTCGTAGGTGTGTAGAATTTTTTGAAGATCTTGGACGTCATTCTTTTTCTTTCTTTTTTTTTTTGTTAGTATAAAAGACACTCTTCTTTAGGAAATTTATCTTTATCGACAAATGTGATAGGGATACGTTTATCATTTTTGCTGTTCTATCTTATTCTTGGATATAATTCATCCGTGATATATATATATATATATATATATATATATATATATATATATACACATAAAGACGGGAAGAAACATTACCAAATGATAAACGTTTGTCACCATCTCGATCTCGATTTCTAATTTTCGATCGATTGTAAGCTAAAAAATAGGAATCTTCTCGTTTATCTTCTTTTTCTTTCCAATTTCATCCTTCTCTCCCTCTCTCTCCCCCTCTCTCTCTCTCTCTCTCTCTCTCTCTCTGTTTCTCTTCTTCTCTCTTCTGCCATTTCATCGATCCGATTATTCAGGAAAAAAATATCGAGTTAGCGAGTTGATAAAGCGAGTACGTCAGCCCTTGCTTCTATCTATTTAGGTACATACCAGGTATGTACTTATTAGATGCGTGTCTCTTGGGAAGCACAATCTATGAAAATTAGATTTTCAACGAATTTTCTACATTTCTACTAGGTAAAACGTAGGCGAGTGCTTCTAACCTTTAAGCTAAATTCTTTCGAACGTAGGTGTTGTTGTACATGTATGTATATATATGTATGTATATATATGTATGTACGTATTCGTGTGTATATTAAATCTTCCCGTACTTGTCTGTAAAAATTCGATTTTCCTTGAAATTTTCTCGTAAACACAGGTAACGTATTTATGTGTGTGTTTGTGCGTGTTTTTGTGTGTTAGTCAAAGGAGGTTTAAACGAACGGAACTTTCATTCACGATCGATGACATACCGTGACCTTATATATTCTCCAACTGTCGTCCATTTTGCGCGAGGGTAGTTGAAAAATGTGCGAAGGGTCGAAAGAAAAGTTCGAGATTGGCTACGATAGTGTATGTATGAAGGGGATGGAAGAAAGAAAGTGAGAGAGAGAGAGAGAGAGAGAGAAAAGATTTAAAGCTGTTCATACGACTTCGTTAAAATTCTTTCAATTATAACTTAAATTTTTCATCGTTCACATACATACATTGTTACATTCTTATATAATAGTTAGCTGAGGGATAATTTATCGTTTCTATGATTAGATTACTCAAATTTTTTGATTCACGTGAATATTAAAATTTTTGAAATTCTACCAGTTTAAATTGATATTATCATTTCTTTCTTATGTATATATTTCTATGTATATATTTTCATGTATTTTTGGCAAACAAATATGAATAAAATAAGAAAAATGGCTGAAAGTGATGATCAATGTGTAAGAAACGAACATCGTATGAGTGATGATACGATATGGATGTATTATATGAGTCATGAGCGAATAAAATACATGAATGTCCATATAGGGTAAAACTCATCTGATTTAGTGTTGTATGTTGTGAAATACACGTCGTTATAAATGGATATGAGAGCGTTATCTTTCTTATTTATCATATTTGCTATATCATATATCTATATTTTTCTCTTTAATAAATTATTTTTATATATATGAAAATGTGTTACGTTTATATATATATATATATATATATATATATATATATATATATATATATAACCAATATATTTTGTATATTTGCATGAAAACTTGAAAAGATGTTTTATATTTAATATCGAACAGAAACAAAACGATCTTTATCTAAAAATAAGTTTAATATAATATTTCTCTCTCTCTCTCTCTCTTTTCTGTCTTCTTCTCTATATTTCCAAAATTGAGTTTTATATATATAGAACATATGTATATGTATATATATATATATATAAAGGAAGCCATAACAGGTAACATAAGCTTTATATGTTCATAGGTGTCGAAACTAGCGTTGTACGCTTATAAAACTGCGAAACTGCAAAAAGGATTTCGAAGTTATCGAACAAACGCGCCTTGTTTCCAACGTAACGCGATTTTCCAGACATGCGAGTCGACTTTTCACCCTTTTCGTAATCCTCTCGCTAACATCATTCTCTCAAGACCTCGAAACATCTTCTCCTTTTTGTTTTTTCTTTTTCCTTTATCATATTTCCAATGAAACTCCGTAACATAATAATTCGGCATAATGGAAATAAGCCCCTTCCCCTCCCTCTTATAAATACGTTACTGTTTAAACTACCGTGAAACATTTTCCAATGACAATACCTATCAAACACTCACGAACGTTCAACAAAGTTTTCTTATCAAATATATCTGTATTTAAATGTATTTAAAATACCGAATAATAGTGATGCACTATGTAATATTTATATAGAAAAAATAATATATATATATTTTTTTTATATTTTATTAGTATTTAACATTAATCTATTTCAATTTTTGCTTTCTCATATAACAATTTTTTTTCATTTTTATTTTTATTATATTTTTCTATTTTTGTTCATTTTTTATATTTATATATCATTATATTTACAGTATTAAAAATAAATATATTTTCTTTCACTGATTTATATAATATATTTATATTACACACACACACACACACATCTTATCTTATATTATAATCAATAATAATAATAATAATTTCTTTATATTTATAATGTTAAACATCAATCTCCTATCTTCTCATTTACTTGCATATTCATATACCATTTTTTATACTTTATCGTTAACATAAATCCCATTTTATTTTGCGATATAATATCTCAAACTAACGCAATAAATTAATTTTATTTAAATTCCAATTCTTCTCTTATCTTATTCCTAAAAGAAACGTAAAACTTTATTGTCCGTACTATCCGACGTAACTCGTAAAAGTTCACCAGGATTTTATTGTTTTTGTACGAAGGAGAAAGAAAAAAAAGAAAGGAAGAAAGAAAGAAAGATACGCATCGCGTAGTAGAAAAATTATACGCAATTGATCACGACACGTCACGAAATATTATTTAATTTTCAGCTTGAGCTCTCATCCACGATGGGATTAGAAAATCCTAACATAAGATCTAGATATTTTCTCGGGTACATACTCGTAATCGTCCTCGTACTTCGTTCGCACAGCCAAGTAATAAATCTTAAAATCGTACTGGCGGACTTCCTCGTAATTTAAAGGCGGATATATCCTTGCTCGGGTTTGCGTGACAAAACTCGTGAAACTGGGTTGACGTGCCACTGACACAAACCCGAGGACGTTGTAAAGCTTTGAGAACGAACGAGCACCCTGTTTCCAAATCCCCGCTACATCCCCCATCCTAGCTATTAACCCTTCGCATAATCCTCGTGACATCATGATTCTATATCTCTTCTATAAGCAACGTATTGTGCACTCAAAGACGACGATGAATTTGGCGCGTAAAGAAGAAAAAGAAGAAGAAGGAGATAAAAGAAGAATGGCAAAGTTTATTTGTCGTTTGGCTCGTCGTGATTACAGAGCAAAGATAAAAGGGGAGCTACCTTGAATCCATTTAAAAAAGTAATATAACAAAGAGAAAACGATAAATGGGTACTGGAGTATTATTCCTCTTTTTCTTTTTTTTTTTCCTTTTTTTAAATCCTTTCTCGAGTATATAATAAAAATTTCAACATTAATTTTATCGTTTCTTTTATTACTTATTAAAAATTACAACATTAATTTTATTGGTCGACCTAATCTCATTAGAATTTTATATGTAAATGTATATATATTTATTAAACGACACCGGTATTACTTATTAAAAATTACGACAATAATTTTATTGATCGATCTAATCTCATCAGATAAGTCGTATCAATTATCGTTCGGTAGGTTTGTTGTTTATCGCTTTATCCGAACAACGTAATAAGTATTATTATATGGGGGTGGGCGTGTGGAGACGGTGTATTTAATTTATCACAAATTGTTTTTATAAAATCTAAATCTTTTTTCCTCTTCTTCTCTTTTTTTCTCTTGTACTTTAAATGACACGACAGGATGGGGGGATTCTTTGACGAGCAAAAAATAATTTATTTCACGGCGCGAATAGTTTTAAGTTTTAATTAGTAGTAAGTGTGACGGGGAAGTTATAACAAATAAAAGATGGAAGGGAGGATAGAGAAAGAGATTTTGTAGTGGCGGTAGAAGTTGTAAAATCGCTTGAGCTTTATTCTTCTGTGAAATTTAAATTCCCTATCGTTCTTTGATATCGGGAATTGGATTTCTTCTTAAAATTATTGCTCGATCTTAAATTCTTTTCCTCATTCTTTCTCCTTCCTTTTGAACACGATGCTTATCAATTTCTCCGTGAAATCGTTTCGTTCATTGATCTGTAAGCGATTTTAGCAATATCTGTCGAATATTTCCTTTCCCATTGCATCTAAAAAACGACTTTTGTCTAACAATTATTCTTAAAGTTAAGGAGAACGGTTCTGTATTAAATATTTTTTCCTTTTTCATCTTCTTTCGCTCTTTTCTTTTTTCTTTTCTTACAAATCTATTAATGCCTTTTCAATTTCAATATAAAGCGGGATACTTTTCAAATTTATCTTTCCTCTTTACGAAAATATTTTAAAGTTTTCTAAAAAGGGTTAATATTCTTTTTTTTTTGTATATATACATTAAACATTTTAATTAATAAATTAATGAATAAAACTTAAATAAGATTTCCTTGGGCGAAAGTATGTATGTATGTATGTATGTATTTATGTATACACATTGGATTTCGCGAAATTTCAAAAAAAGCTCCTCGTAGTTCCTTCTTCATTCCTTTTGTAATAGAAATATTATACGAAAGGGAGCAGTAGTAATTTTTTTCCTTCACTCGCGATTCACGGTATGGTACTTTTTCATAAATGATTCACAAAGATGCATTTAAAACGAAGTAAAACCTAATTTGAATCGTTGATAATTTAACTCGACGGGTTACGTCGTAAGCTTTTATCGTGACTTCGTTATTACGTCCAAAGGATTCATAGCTGCCCTTCGAGAAAATGCATTCTCACATTTTTCTCCTAAACGATAGCGTTTTTCCCTTCTCTCTTTTTTCTTTTTTCCCCGGTTAAAATACGTACCATGTAACCAGTAAAGTGGATTTTTTTTCGGTATTACGAAAAAGAAAATAAAAAAGGAGAATGTGTGAAATGATTGAGTGAGTGAAAAAGAAATAGATAGATAGATAGATAGAGAGATAGAGAGAGAGAGAGAGAGAGAGAGAGAGAGAGAGACAGACAGAGACCAGAATTAGCTTCGTACAAAAAGTGGAGAGACGATATTTGCAAATTTCCCACGGAGATCATAAATTGCAAGCTACGTTCTCTTTGGAAATATCGTTTCCATTTTGTGGCGACGATAACATCGCTGGAAGATGACGACGAGAATAATAAACGAATAAATAGAAAACATGTGGAAGAGAGAGATAGAGAGAGAGAGAGAGAGAGAGAGAGAGAGAGAAAATATGAAGGAAGAAAAAAAAATATTTGAAAAAATTTCTTGATACGACGAATGATAACGAAATGAATTATTCAAAGTAATTAGCAATTGGGATTGCCGTACGGAAATCCATCAACTTTTTCAAAGCGAAATATTAATCTGTCACTTCAAATAATAAATGTTTACGCTTTTGTATTTTTCCGTATGTATGTATGTATGTATGTATATATGTATGTATGTATATATGTATATATGTATGTATGCGTGTATGTATGTATGTATGTACGTATGTATGTATATGCAATTGCTCTTTATTCTTTCTCTCTTATCCATTTATTTATTTTCCTTTGTATAATTATAATTATAATTATAATTCCATTTATTAAATCTACTTCATTTAAAATTGTGAAGAATTATAATTCTAAATAAATTATAATTATTTATAATTATAATTTCTCGTTTGTTTCACAAATCGATTTTATTGTTTAATTAATTAATGATAACATATCGCATAATGGAATTTTTACGGGGTAATGTTATTACTCATTATTGGATGTTATATTAACTTTGTGATAATACAAAGGGTAATAAATAAACAAATCAATATATATATATATATATGATAATTATCGAGAAAGAAAAATGACAGGGGAACTTTCATCTCAAAATGTTATCTTCTTTGAATCCTTCAAATGTCAATTATAAATTTTGGCATACCCTATACATATCTATATACACATTGTCCCTACGAATAATGACGTTGTTCGACCGGAATTATTATGAAATTTATTGACTTTTTCGAAAGGTCAATTATCTTTCAAGGAAACAGGCCCTTGTCAATAAACTCATCTAATTTGTGACAAGATTTTACGATAATCATCTTCAAAATCTTTAATAATGCTACTGTTTTGATATTTGAGACACATCTCGAAATATCAGATACAATAAAACACATATTTAATTTTAAATAACAACTTTTGTTTTATTATACTTTCAAAGTGTATGTATATCGTTGATTGAGGTCGGTTGGGTGATATATATATATATATACTGAATTTTAAATATCTCTATAGAAAAAAAGGACCAAGGTGTGTGAGGTCAGGCGTTTCATTCGATAGAATATCTTTTACCAATTCAACGGTTGAGAGAAAATGCCGGTTTAAAACCTACGGTATTGGAGTAGCACAATGCAATTGAGTTCCATCTTATTGAAAAAATATTCCTTCAGGCGTATTCGCCTTAACGATAGACATTTTGAATATTTCATGAAATAAAAGTTGTCATCAATATTGATTTTCCGTTCTGTTCCATCTGACAATTTCGAAACGGAGGTTATTTACTCGGAAGTTATTGACTCAAAATAAAAAAAAGAAAAAAGAAAAAAGAAAAAAAAATAAAAACAAAGAAGAAAAGAAAAATAACGACCATTGTTGAAAGGAATTAAAAGACCTTTAATAATGATATGCCACTTGACCCCTATTGCGATTTAAAACTTTTAGAGAGAGGTTTATAACCCCCTGAAAGAGGGTTAGACTAAAGTGGTTGAACTTTATGACAAGTACCTGTTTCTCTCGAAAATACAATTGTCCTGTCTCGGCGTTTTATTTCGAAAAAAGTAAAAGTCATTAAATTTTTCATAATAATCCTAATGAGGAATACTTTTCGTTGGAATATTTTGTATATAGTTACATACAACATACATACATACATACATACATACATACATACATACATACATACATACATACATACATACATACATACATACATACATACATACATGCATGTATATATATATATATATTTATATATATATATATATATATATATATGTCTCTTTCTCTCACTTTTTCTCTCTCGTACATATTTTAATGGTATATTGTAATTTCGTCTTGTCTTCGACGACACTTCGTGCAATAAGTCTCACGGTAAAGCGTACCAAGAAAAGTGATTCCCTCGTTGACACATATCGTAAAATGGCGGCACGTGATATTCGCTTTAGTATGAGTAATATACATATAACTTAACCATGTGTGTGTGTGTGTGTGTGTGTGTGTGAGTCTAAATATGCTAGAGTGAAACTGGCTATATAATATATATTGTATGTACATATATGTATGTATGTCGGAGTACACATCCCATGGGAACCGACATCTCCTAATATAATACAATTTATCCGTTGGCGAGAGGCGTATTAAGGCCGTAATCGATGCGGTCGAGAATTTCGAAAATACTCTTAATGCACATTATCTCACGCATCTGTTTCTAATTGAGGCTGTTGGTTGAACGTTACTAGAACGAACGGAATTTTGATGAAAATTGTCTATCTATTAGAGAGTGATATAGAGTAAATTGAAGGAAAAACAAAATAGTGAAAGTTGTAAAATAATAAGAGAAAAAGAGGGAGAGAGAGAGAGAGAGAGAGAGAGAGAGAGAGGATAGAAAGTAATAAAGATACAGCCTATTTATTTCTTCTTTCTTATTTATACAAAAAAAAAAAGAAAAAGGAAAGGAATCTATGTTAAATCTTTCTTGTCGACGATCGACAGAAATTCATCCTTTTGAGTATACATATTTTATTCTTTGTTTCCGTCCTTTTGGAAGATACAATTGGCTCATTATAATAATAAACGATACTACAACAGTTTATCTTCGAGATTGTATAACCTTGATGTACTTACATAAACTTCATTTCAAAGTGAAAAGAGATCAAAAGAGTTACTTCGTTTCAAAGGATT
>OU426861.1:1130651-1140651 GCA_911387685.1 Dolichovespula media
TAGATGAAAATAGAGAGAGAGAGAGAGAGAGAGAGAGAGAGAGAGAGAGAGAGAGAGAGAGAGAGAGAGAGAGAGAGAAAGAGAGAGAGAGAGAGAGAGAGAGAGAGAGAGAGAGAGAGAATTCGTTCTTTCGAAGACTATATAATATCTATATAGATTCGAAGATCAGAAATCTCAGATTCCATAAGACGGATCAATGATCCTTGGAAATATTCTATCTACCCTTCTCCCATTTCACTTATTATTACGTTGACTTTACGAGGTTACTCGAGCTACTGGCAATGATAACTCATAATGAAATATATTTTTCATTAATGCCGAGTAGGACTGAATATTGTTAGTGGTTTCTTTCAAGAAGAGGAGACAAAAAACTCGAGGATAAGACATCAGAAAGTGAACTATAAAGAAAGAAGGGGGAGAGATTAAACGAGAGGGAAAAACAAAAAAAAAATAAATACAAAAAAGACACGAGAACAAGGTCGGGCAATATTCGCGATTTACAAAAAAAAAAAAAGAAAAAGAAAAAATGAGTATGCAGGTGGCTTTTATAATCCATATGCTTTTAAAGCTCAGTTAAGACTCTCTCTCTCTCTCTCTCTCTCTCTCTCTCTCTATTTCTTTCTTTTTCTTCTTTTTTCCTTCTCTCTCTTGTTATATATATATATATATATATATATATATATATATATATATATATATACATCGAGATAATTGCCACAGCATTCGAGATCTCATTCCTTTCAACTCTTGGCCTCTCGAACCCACCCCCAACCCGTTCACTCCACTATCCTAAATTTACTGTCGTTTTCTCTCCTCGCGAACTTCCAACACCATTATCGGCCAATTTCGCCAAGATTTCCTAATTAAACATCGTGATTCTAAGATATTGGATCGTAAATCTCGTTAACGAGCATTTCACATAAAACTCGCAGATCTAAACTCTCTCTCTCTCTCTTTCTCTCTCAGAGAATTACAGAACTCGAAGGATAAATTTTATACTATCTTTAACCATTTCCGTTGGCCTTATCGCTTCTTTTTATTTATTTTTTTATTTTGTTTTATTTATTTCTTTATTTTGTATCTTTTTTCCTTACTCGACGATTCGGCGTATTAAAATTTTCGTTGAACGGGGCGAAAGAACATCACAAGGAATATATAATATATACATATATTTTTTTGTTTTTAAGGAAATAACGATATCCTCGATAACGCATTGTTTTTCACGTCAATCATTCATCAAAATCTGCGAATAAAAGCGAATAAGATCGATCGATGATAATATCGATATGATTGTGAATATCGAATAAAATCGTACGGGAATAAATCGATATGTATCGTTAGTTAGCTCGATCATTATCATTTTGTTATTTTTCATGAGGATGTAATCGCCGATACGTTTCGTTTTATTTATTTCCCGTCGATTCTCATGATACGCGCCTGGCTTTTATCACACGTACAAAAATAATAATTTCAACGTTCGTGCTATTTTCATACGATAAAGCTCAATGACGTGGACGGGGATCGGTGAAAAAGTTTGGACGATTTTGTCAGTAGTAATCGCGAACGCGAACGAATATAATCGAAAAGAGCAATTTGAATTACGTCAGCCGCGTGACGAAAAATGTGTCCCTCCTTTTTATCACGAATTATCTCTCTCTCTCTATCGTTCGAACTTTTGCCTCGTTCGAAGCAAAAAAAAATAATAAAATAAAGAAAATAAAAAAAATAATGAGAAAAATTACAACTCGGTGATAATTACGGTTTATCCTATTCAATTTCTCGTAATCCAATAAATTCGATATCTAATTATCCCTATAAACTACTCGCTTTGTAATTTTAAACAATCGATGGTATTCACCGAAGTTGAAATATTGACGTTGACCCGATTGCGATTAAAATATAATTTCATTCATTGGATTACCTTCCTAACCACCCTGATCTTCTCTTCAAGGTTCACTTTGACACCGGAATATTCCTGTATTTAAATCTATCCTCAAAAAAAAAAAATAAAAATAAAAAGATCAAGTTCGAATATTAGAGCGGTAAAAAGTATTTCCTTCTAACTCTATGTGAAAAATCTCGTTCCCATTTGCGCGCAAAGAGTAAAGAAAATATTTTCCTCCCTATTCTCCCCCAAGGGCGTCTAGTCCTTTCTCGTAGAGAAAAACTATATCCTTCAAAAAAGTTATCCTCATCTTATTACGATGCAACTTCTTATCATATTGTTCGCTTGATGATGGTAGTAACGTTTCTCGTCTTCACTTTTATCATCATAAAAGACACCGTCGCTTCCGGCTTTCTTGATAATAATTGTGGAATATGTTGGAAAAAAGAAGATAAAGAAAAAGAGAAAGAAAAAGAAAATAAAAGAATATTACTTTATCTATAATACATATGTGCTTTGTTTATCTACTTTTTATTTTTTTTCTTTCTTTCTTTTCTCTTAGAAGATAATCTCCAATTGTGTTTCATTCGATTTTCGGTCGATAAATGATCGACCAAATGAAATAACAATTACTACGCAAGTGATACAAATTGTTATATAAAAATGTTGTGTTATATTGTAAAACGAGGCAATGTTATATAAGCTTAGATGGGACTCAATGGAATTTAGTTTATTAAATGAAATAGCAGAGTTATGGACTATATATACATACGTACATACATACATACATACATACATATGAAAAATGGAATTACTGGTTTGAATAAAAGGTGAGATTATTAGCAGACTTACAACTTCAAATGCTGTTCAAAGAGGTCATAGCTTTAGAAATAGAAACTAGCGGACTGTGAGATAGGCAAGGTAATGAAACATACATACATACATACATACATACATACATACATACATACATACATACATACGTATACACGTACATAGTCCGTCAATCGAAAGTTCCTAGTGTATAACTTGTATTTGAATATTATTACGTGGGAAAATCCTGAATGCATTGACTACAGAGAGTGATTGAATGAGAAAGAGAGAGAGAGAGAGAGAGAAATTGTACCTTAATCTTCGTGAGAGAACAACCCCTTCAATTATGCCTGCTGCATACATGCATACTTAAATGTAATATGCAACAACGAAAGAATGTAATTGAAAAAATATGAATGTTCAATGATATAACGATGTCTGATGCATAATTGAATGAAATTATGTTAATCTAATTTTGTATATTATAATGCGGAGTGGTGAATGATGATAAAAGGACATACCCCAAGCATTATGACCTATATCAGGGTGGTAGGATAGAGCGGGGGAACGGGACGAAACAACTCTTGCGACTTTTGCTCATACTTGTCTGTTCTTTTGATAAGATAAGAAAAAACGATTTTGAATAAAAAATAAACTTTCTCGATCTCGATTATGGAACGAAAAATTTTTTCCCGAGGAAACTGGTCTGTGTGAATCGTCGTCTAATCGTAACTAGTGAAAATACGAATCCTAAAGTAAACATAAAAATATTATTTTACCTAAAGACGATTAATGAATTATGAATGATAATTGAGAAAGCACGTAAAAACGTCGAATAGCACTTACAGATAGTACTTAATAGTACTTATTTTAATATTCGTATTATTTTATTTTCTTATCGATCCTCAAATATATATATATATATATTTTTTTAATCAAATTCGACGTTGATTCCATGAGAAATACAAATCGTTATTGTCGATTGAAAACGAACAAACGTTTCTGAACGAATTTCTTCACATTTCTTTATTTATTTATGCATTTATTTATTTTTTCCCTCTCCCCCATTAAATTCTTCACGTCAGACGAAACGTTTCACGAAGAAGAAAAATAAATTAACATGAGAAGTATTTATCTACTTTATTTTTTTTTTTCCAAATATTCGTATCGAAGAATCAAATTGCCAAAAACCAACGTGTATTACGTAGTAAGGCACACGTACATGCACCGTTTAAATTGATCACGAAACGTCGAAAGATAAGGTGACGTGAACGTTTCGTCTGAGGAGAAAAAGATATACTAAGTTTCCTACGTTTCATCTTTTTCTTCTTTTTATCGTTGGCAACGAAAGATCACTTTGCATCCGATACTAGAGATGCACGAAAAGAGAGAGAGAGAGAGAGAGAGAGAGAGAGAGAGAGAGAGAGAGAGAGAGAGATAAGAAGGAAAGTGTCGTTGAGTAGGTATAGCACATTCTGGCTTCTCTCGAAAGCTTTCGACGTTGCGCATGGTTTACGTGATCTCTTAACGTAGCGACGCGCAACTAAAACTCGTTCCTATCGCACGTTTCGAATTTACCCTATATATATATATATATATATATATATATATATATATATATATACACGTGCGCACATCTATGGTCGTAAATTTCCTTATTTGAAAACGCTTTTTATCAATTTTATTACGTGAGTAAAGAAATAAACAAAAAAATAAATAAATAAATAAATAAATAAAAGGAAAAAAAAGATTGATCGTGAATACACGTGGTTAGTTTTATCCTCTATTTCTGTATGAATGGTCGAAACTTGATATTTTTTATTCTCTTTTTTCTTTTTTTATTCTTTTATCTTTTTGATGACATTTATCAACCGCTTATACGAGGAAACGAGCAATAAAAATTGAACAGCGTTTTAACGGATAGTAAACCAGTCTCTATGTATTAAGAAAATTTCATTATTTTTTATATATACACGTATTTCGAATGAATAAGTTGATTCAACGTGAAATGAAATAACGAACGATTAAACGTGCGTCATGATAGATTATGAATGCGAGATATGTCAAATATTGCAACTACGTATCTGTGTTAGTAATCTACTTTCGGATTAGTATTCTCTACGTATAAGTTTTTAGTTTCTATTTATTTTTTTTTTTTTTATTAAACGCACAAATATATATTCGCTACGTATCTAGTATTATTATACGATGATGGTAGAGTTAGTTGTACGTAGGATAATTGAATGGGGATAACATACGATCGATGGTTTTTCTAAATAGTAACATTTTTAGTTGGAATTTTGTAATATGAACGAAATAGCCTATTGACCTGCTTGCGAATCCATTTCTAAAGAGATACCGTTCTAAAAAGGACTTAGAAGTAATCATTCACGTAAAAGGCCTTTTCAGTCAATGTTCATCTTAAACACTATTCGCTTCCTCTCGACATATATATATATATATATATATATATATATATATATATATATATATATATATATATGTATGTATGTATGTATGTATGTATGTATGTATGCATGTATGTATACACACATTCGTAATTCTCGCTTGACAACTTGGGTTGGTAGTTCTAGCCCGAGACTCGAGACTTACATTGAAATTTCACGCTCGCGTTAAACTTTTACGCTTGAAACTTACCCTCGCATTGTTACGATCTCGTAACTCTAATAAACGGTTGTAAATCCACGGGTTTAACTGTTGCAATCCCATGTTAAGATATAAGGTAACGTATGTTGTTCGTGTATATATATATATATATATATATATATATATCATACGTAGATACGTATATACGTATATATACACACAAATACCTCTAGAATTCTAACAGCAGCAACTAGGATGCTAGGGAAAATAACAAAAACGTCTTACGAGTAAATTGCGCGGCCAAGTTTCAACGGTATCTCCTATTTAATTATTATTAGATAATATCTCGAATCAGTGGAGCAGGAAAGAGCGGAGGTGGGGAGGAGAAAGGAACGTTATCTGCCCTATCCTACTCCGAGACTGAATTGGATCGTTATATACGTAGATACGTAAACGTAATAGTAACAAAGGCAGTCACAAGTAATATAGCTCGCTAATTTCAAGATGTAGGGAAGGAGGGAGGGAGGGAGGAAGGAAAGAGAAACAATAAAGAAAGAGAGAGAGAGAGAGAGAGAGAGAGAGAGGGAGACAAATAAAAAATGAAAGAAAAAGAATACAGAGACAGAGGGAAAAAAATCAACAAAAAAAGAAAAAAAAAAATAGCAAAAGGAAAAAGAAGGAAAGTTTCTTTGAAGGCTGCCAAGCCGGCGAGGTCTGTTCCGTGATGCATAGTAGCCCGAGGGTTGCAGGAAACTCGAGTTAATGGAACCTGTCATATTCCATACGTGCTTTAATGCAGTGTGCTAGCTAGGAAAGTGTACGTATGGGTCGAAGGCCTGCCTTAGCGAGAGGGGTGGATGGAATCGTTGAGAAGAGAAGGCTAAGAGTAAAAAAGAGAAGAGGAGAAAGGAGTGGAGTGCTTTCGTGGCTGGAAGAAGCCACGGACGCGTGCGACCTATACGATGGATAAAATGCACCTACGTCTTTATGTGTCTACTACCACGTATGTACGTACATATTGAAACGTACGTGTACGTGTGTTTGTATGCATGGATGTGTGTGTTCGCGCGCGTATCTGTATTCTTGTGTTCGTGTGCATTCGTTGTGTGCGCGTGGTTAGCTTTGCGAATGGGATAAACTCTAGGGGAGACGAGTGAGCTTAAGTATTTCCATGGAAAGAAATAAATCTAGTAAGGATCGAGCATTTACCTCTTTCCGCGCGTGAAAAGAAAGAGATAAATAGACCCAGTGAGAGAGAGAGAGAGAGAGAGAGAGAGAGAGAGTTCTCTTCGTATTAATAAAAATTCAATTTTTCACTACGATGATACAATATACAGAAGAAGAGAACACGTTAAACCGACGAAGTATCGAGTCAGACGAGATTGATAATGTTTTTGTTTTTTTTTCTGCCGTAAAATTCATGATTTAAGAAAAACGGAGAATTCTTTCGTACCGTGTCTACCCACGTAAGTAACGTATGTCATATACGTACGTCAGTACGTAAGTACGTATGTACATACGTACAAACCATTATTACTTTTTCGTGGAATAGAAATCATTGTCTTTAAATATTTTTTCGTATGAAGCGAAATCAACGTAACAATAATATTTAATCGTAATTAAATTAATACCGTTATCGGATGATTAACGAAAACAGGTAATATGTTTGTGATTAATCATGCGAGTTCTTCGATTATTTAATTATATCGATACGATACTGGGCGTTCGATTTAATTTAATCGTTCGTTTATCCTTTAACGATAAACGAACAATCGTAAAGCGATAAAATTATTTGACGATTAATTCATGGTTTCTATGGTTAAGTATTTTAAACGAGAACACGATCTCGTTTGGAAAAGAATCCTCATTGTAGGTATGGATAATCGGTTTGCGTCGGGACATCCTGTATTTCTGTTTGTTAATCGACCAACTAAACAAAGACATCGGATTTATGTTGGATATCTATTTTCCCCATAAGGGATAACATATTCATGGTTTCTCTGTATCATTCATTAAAATTTCTTTTAACATATAATATATATTAATCGAATGTTTAAAAGCCCTTGGCTATAAAGACTGAGTTGATGCAAAAGCAAATTTATTTGGTTTCTTTGTGTTCGTAACTGACCATATACATGTATATTGCAGTATTATATTAATATTGCATATATATTGCAGTATATACATACATACATATATATATATATATATATATATATATATATATATATATATATATATATACACTCCACTGGAATTACGTAGAGGATTTGTCAAATTTACATTTTATCGATTTGCCAGATGATTTTCCAGATCAGCGTTTCTCAATTCTATGGGATTTCCACGGCCCAATATCGGGCTGCATTAAATTTTTATATTGGTCGCGAAAGCGTGGATGAGTTTGGATTAATTCGTAAAGAAAATTTACTTAGAGTTCTTATGAAACTATCGCAAGAATATCGCAGTAAAAGCCGTTTTAAATTTAATATAATATACTTGGAGTCTGGTCTATCAGATTCTATGATATTTTATATTATAATATAAACATTTTAGCTGAGTTATATCAATGGAAAGAAATTTATCGGGTATTGGTACCATCATGAAAAAATTTATTGGACCGAACGGAAATCGATTGGTTTCCCTTTTTTGAAGGATAAAATTTCTTTTGAAAAACGATGGAAGGATTTTTTTTTAATTTCCTTTTTTTTCTTCTCTGTCCCCGCGCGCGTGAGTTTTTTGTATTTTTAACATAGAGATCAATTATACGGGATCGAATCTCGATTTTGCATAGGGTATTTGAAAAGATAATTACTAAATATTATGAAATTTTCAAAGATATGATCAAATTTCGTCGAATTTGTTTTCTTTTTCGATAGAATGAAACTAATTTCTCGTCGTAAAAACTACGATATCGTATACATTTCTTTTTCCTTTTTATTTTATTTTATTTTATTGTTTTTTCTAACTTCGAGATCAATTTTATTAAAATCCGCGTTTCTTCGAATTGAATTGAGTTAGAGGAATAAATTATAGTTTAGAAGTATATACACAAATCGTTTTGAACATGTACGTGGATATGTTACAAACATAATCGGAGATATTATCTAAATAAATTGAGAGCAGTTTCTCGAGGAGGTTTATATTCTTTTTCCCATTTGATTCGACATGTAGTATCCTATAACATCAGTCAGCTTTCAAATTGGCTAACATTGTCCGATCTGATGCACGGCCTGGGGCTTTGAAAACAACATTGAAACTCTGCCGTTTCCTGTTACTTGCGCGTCGAACAATTTCATTGAAATGTTCCAAGAGAAGAGTGAAAAAAAAAGTGTGTGCGAGAAAGAGAGAGAAAGAGACAGTGAGAGAAACAGAGGCAAAGAAAGAGAGAGAGAGAGAGAGAGACAATGAGAGAAATAGAGGGAAAGAAAGAGAGAGAGAGAGAGAGACAATGAGAGAAATAGAGGCAAAGAGAGAGAGAGAAAGAGAGAGAGAGAGAGACAGAGAGAGAGAGAGAGCGACAGTGAGAGAAATAGAGGGAAAGAAAGAGAGGGAGAGAGAGACAGAGACAGCTAGAGAGATTTGTGTAGATATAGAAGAAGGTTAGATCGAAGGAAAAGATCGATAGATCGTTTCGCGATATACGCATCTGTGGTTGACGTGCTGGAAACTGTCGATATTATGATAGATTTGCCAGAGGATTTGGCAAATCCTCTACGAAATCAAGGAGTAAAGGAGTGGGTGTGAGGCCAGGAATATGTGTGTGTGTGTGGGTAAGGGGGTGGCGGGAGTAGAGCATAGGAAGAAGACAGGGAGGAAAAAAAATAATCGACATTTCATGTTGCTTCGTGTTCTCTTTTACCGGATATTTTCTCTCTCTCTCTCTCTCTCCTTCTCTTTGTCGTCGCATATTTCTTCAATTTTTTTTCTTTTCTCTTTTCTTTTTTTTTCCTTTTTTCTCCCCTCAAAGCAACCATGAAACTCAACAGCTAGAAGCACAATTTGCATAGAAATGTGATCATCGAAAACCTTTGTTGAGCCAGGAAAACTGGTCGTACGTTTACGTTACTCGCCTTTACCTACCTTGATTATCGACCAAACACGTTGGATATAGGTCAGGCTAACCATTTTGTTTTTGTAATCAATTCATTGTTGTTTTTTTGCAGAATGTTCGAATAAAGATCAGAAATTCAATCAGTCCGTCTTCAAAATTTACCTTCTCTCTTCCAGACTCTCTCTCTCTCTCTCTCTCTCTCTCTCTCTTTCTCTCTCTCTCTTCCTTTTTCATAAATATCAATCAGATTCATCCGCTTGCAATTTCATAAATAATTTTCCTTTAAATATTTCACATTTTACCTTTTATTTAAGTGATACGTTATCAACAACTTATAAATATGTAAATCACAAATTGTGATATTGTTCGGAAATTCTTAATTCTACGCCATTAACGTAGACGACATTAACTAATAGCTTTTCTAAAGTATTTTCTATCGTAATAATCGTTATGAAATCTAACAAAATTTGATTTTTTTTTCTATCTCTGAAACAATCATCTGTTATCAACGATTAACATTGCGCATCAATTTGGTGCACATGAACATAATAGATAGTATATATATACTAGGTAGTATTAAATATATATAAACGCCAGATTACGACGCTTGTGCGTGCATTGCATATAATACATACATACATATA
>OU426861.1:1143151-1183151 GCA_911387685.1 Dolichovespula media
ATTTCTTATACTATTAATTTATCCTTTAATATTACTTATAATTACTTGTCACTTGGTAATTTAACGTTTTGACTGCCGTATCAATCCTGCAATGGTCGATGTATTTATCCAAACGTGAATAAAGATATATATATATATATATATATATATATATATATATATATATATATATGTATATATGTATATATATACACATACACATACATATGATTCACCTTTTATAATTATTCGTATTTGAAAGATTTAGAAGAATTCGTAGTCATAACGTTTTACATGAAACTTTACCTTCTGTCACGAAGTTTATGTTTAATTAATTTAATAGTCGGACGAATAATCTAATATTTTCTTTTTTTTTTTTTTTTTTTTAAATAAAGCCTACAAAATAGAGTGCTGGTCCATAGATGGAAATCGATCCTCAATGACGCATACATACATTTTAATATTCGTAAAAAAAAAGAAATATATATATATATATATCTCAAAATCATATAAATCCTTCCTTATCGTAAACACACTGGCATATTGGTCACTAGACCGTAGAAATAAAAAGATAACGTAAACAAATCTCGATTTTGTTCCCCGTCCGATTCCGTAGTCTCAATTTCTGAGTTAAGGACCAATTGTACGAGCAAACGTGAGTGCCCATCTCACCCACCAATCACGGATTTTTATCAAGTGAGGATCGCGCTACTGCTGTGAACGCTGTTAATCAGCCGTTTCCAAGTGTTTGTTATTTGCCCTAGACTCGACTGTCGACTATTGTCTCTCTCTCTCTCTCTCTCTCTCTCTCTCTCTCTTTTTCTATTCAATACATACATACATGCATACGTACCTACATACATACATACATACATACATACATATATATATTATATATATATATATATATATATATATATATATATATATATGTATGTATATATGTATTAGAAACTAGAAAAAGAGAACACGTAGTAACGTAGACTCACGTAATACTATACTCCATATGCGAAGGCTTTTAATTAAAGAACGAATTTGATTGAAATCGTCTAGCGAAGCGTGACAACGACCTGCACCTTCTATTCCTTCTCTACGTTCTCTTATACGAGCACTCGACCAACACCCCCCCCCTCTTCCCCCTCCCCGACCCTTTCCACTCCTCCAATACTTTCAACCTACCACCACTACGTGTCTTCTACATTCTCAACCAGTCACTACTCTTTTCAGTATCGGTGAACGTACAGTCCATGTTCACGTCGTCCTCTCGTCGGACGATGCGCTAGCGCGCGTGCTCGCCCGACAAGCTCGAACGATGGATTTTAATTTAATTTCTCTTTATCACCCTCGAACCCACCCTCTACCCCCATCTTTCCTCACTCTTACCCTTACCCTCCCTTTCTCTTTTTCCCTCTCTCTCTCTCTCTCTCTCTCTCTCTTTCTTTCTCCCTCTCTCTCTCTCTCTATCTATCTATCTATCTATCTATCTATCTATCCATCTATCCATCTATCCATCTATCCATCTATCTATCTCCCTTCGTCGTTCCACAAAGGCACGCTTCGACTGCCTACCATATGACCCTGAACAAATACGATTAACGCTTTGCCTCCTCTCTGTCACGGCCATAATACCTAACTACGAGATTTCTCTTTTTTGCCCTTTCGTCATTTTTATCGTAGGTACAAAGAAAGAGGGAAGAAGATCAAAGCGCGGCTCCAAGACGTATCTTCGTTTTTTCTTTTTTTTCCCCCTTTTTCTCTCTTCCTTCCTTCTTCCCTTCCTTCCTTCCTTCCTTCCTTCCTTCCTTCTTCTTCGTTTTTCTCGTTTTTTTTACTTCTTTTCAACTTTTTTCGCAGTCCTTCTTTTTTTCATCTTTTCTTTCTTTTTTCCTGAGGACCAGGATATTTTAATATTGGAACGTGGAATTTTTTTTAACAATGGTATTCTACATTTTATTATTATTATATGCGACGATGAATTAAGTGAAAAAGACGATTGGGACTCGCGTTGAAATATAATGGAATCGCATTGCGAATTATAGGATAATTCAATTAAATCGAACAATGGTTATACGATGTTTATTACCTTCTTTTGACGATTTTCGAATTTCAGGACGTAAAAGCTTCGTATTGTACGAAGAAATTTTATAATTTTTTTTTTTTCTATATATGCACGATGATAAATCTTTTTTCGTCGGACACACCTTTGATGTACGTATTTAGGTATCTGTATTTTCCGAAGTGAAAGAAAGATTATCGTCACGTTAAAATTTAATAGGATTTTAATCCGAATTATGAAATAATTAATTATCTTGAATAAGGTCGACATGATAAATTTCGTGAAATCGCTCTATCAATATTTTCTGGAGATTTTAAGTTTCACAACGTAAAAGGTTTCATACAATTTGTACGACAATAATGTTATCCTTCTTTAATTATATATATATACAATAGTTATCTGTGCTTTCAACAATGAAAAGGATGATTGGAATAGCGTTAAAATTGGATGAAATTGTTATGCGAACGATTAAATTATTTAGAATAATATAAATCCCGTAAAATTTGTGATATTACTTTTTTTCGTTAACGCGTGTATATACATCGAATTGTTTTATTATTATTTTACACACACACACACACACACACACACAAAATTTTTATATACATGTATACTTTGTATGAATTGTTTTTTTACCTAATTGTTTTATTATTATTATTATTATTATTATTATTATCGGTATTGTTATTATTAATAACAATATATTAATCACAATTTTTCTTTATTCGATCTATTGTTGGACGATTAATTCTCGAATCATAAACCAAATATCTGTTTCATGTCACAGGTTTTTCTTTTGGAAACATATTTCTCTTTTATCCTTTTTACATATATTTCAATACAAAACTTACCGTCATTTCCGCGCACGAATGGTCGATGAACGTCAACTCGGACTCCTCGCCGGCTAATAGCACGCTCACCGTTTTCTCACCGGACTCGTCGTCTGGAAATGAAAGAGAAAATGTTAACATTATATACGGTATTATCACGCAAGGACAAAGTTATAAGGACACATAGTGAGTTAAGGCCACGTAGGCACTCCTGGGATGTATCAAATACGTGCCAGGTTATGATCTTGTTTTGTTGTGAAACATGATACCTGTAGTAAGGTGGGACGTAAGTACTTCCGAAACTATTCGAAAATATAACAACCTTTCTTCATCCTTTTTCCATTTCGTTTTGATCCTTTTATTTATTTATCTTTTGTTTGTTTTTTTTTTATTTATTACAATTGACAAAGAATAAAACAATCGAATGAAAATCAAATTTATTTGACATCGTTCCAATCGCTGTTAATAATTTTCTTTCATTTTCGATTTTCTACTTCGCGTCACATCTAATTCATTCTAAGATAATATTTCCAATAATGAAATTGCACGTAATCATTTAGAATTAAGATCTATAAAAATCATTACATTTATCCGTAATATTGTTGGGGAATAAAAAACGAAAAGAATAGAACGAAAGTTCATATAAATTTGATTATTACTTTAATCGAATCGTTAATGATAAATCTTATTTCCTCGGACAATACCTTTGATGTACGTATTTAGAGGTAACTGTATTTTACGAAGTAAAAGAGACGATTATCGTCACGTTAAAATTTAATAGAATTTTAATCCGAATTACGAAATAATTAATTAATTATCTTGAATAAGGTCGACATGATAAATTTCGTGAAATCGCTCTGTCAATATTTTCTGGAGATTTTAAGTTTCATAAAGTAAAAGGTTTCATACGATTTGTACGACAATGATTTCTCTATGAAATTTCGAGAGAAGATCGATGGAGAAAAACAAGTTGTACTCACCGATGGATGTGTCGTAAGCGTGTAAATACTCCGACGTCATAAATTGGGATACGAGAGAGCTCTTCCCTACCGCGGGTGCACCAAGCATCAGAACTCGATAAGGTGCTGGATCTTGTGATGCACTGCTCTCGCGCGAACTCGCGAGTGAACCCGCCGCCGAGTTTCGCGCCGAGCCAGGATACGAAGCCGTCAGATGTTCTGTACTGTTTCGAAGAAGATAGAACAAAAAAAAGCCTAGTGAGAAATTATGAGAATGTTTGCAATAGGGCCGGAACCGTTTAGGAGGAAGAGATACAACATTTATCCTCTTCCTCCTTTCTAATATGAGCTAACGAGATATCTGGACCATTTATTAAATCGCATTTTTGTATTTATATTTTCGGTTATCTTTCTTTTCCTTTCCTTTTTTTTTTCTTTTTTTGTCTCTCTTTTTTTCTTTTTTCGCCAAAGTTTAGAGCTCGTGCATATTGATTCCGCGCGCAATTACGTCATATGCGTATACAGATATCGGGCGTGTTAAAATATTATTATATCGGTGTGTAAGTATATTATTTTAAGTAGATAAAAAATATTTCGTCCAGAGGTCGTGATGAAATAAATGAAAAAAAAAAGAAAGAAAACAACGAACATATTCATATCTCGTAGATGATAATTAATATGGATTTAATAATAATAATAATAATAATAATAATAATAATAATAATAAAAATAATAATAATAAAAATAAAAATAATAGTAATTACTGAAAAATGTGGGATCGAGCGTACCTATAAGCAACCGCTTTGGATTCTCGTAAAATCTCCCTGAAACAGAAGGCGCGAGAATCTCTACGTGTTATGCAATAAAAGCAAGAATTGTTATGGGATAATTAATTAGTTTAAGAAAATACAGACAAAGAGAGAAAAATGAAGAAGAAGAAGAAGTAGAAAGAGAAGACAAAAAAATCGAAGAGGAAGAAGAAGAAGAAGAAGAAGAAGAAGAAGTAGAAGAAGTAGAAGAAGAAGAAAGAAAGAAAAAAAGAAAAAAAAAAAGGAAAAAAGAGAACAAACCAGAACAAGAGATCGAAAAGTGAGAAAAAAATTGATCGGTAGCGAGGAAATTGCGCGCGCGCGCGCGCGAGCGCGTGTGTGTGTGTGCGCGTGCGTATGGTGTGTGCCCCCTTGTGGTTTCCTCGAGATTAATTAGTAAATTGAATACGATGTGCGACTGACATACATGACGTATCGTCGACGGGATTAGGATTTGAATGAAAGTCGAAGAGAAATGAAGAGAATAAAAGGAATCGTTAAAAAAAAGTCCAAAAAAAAAAAAAAAGAAAGAAAAAAAGAGAACACGTCGATTTTTGTCGCTTAAATGGCATCTAATTTAGAAGGAACGACGATCATATTTTTGCTCGTATAACGAAAACCAAGATAGAGATAATAACTCGACGTGAACGTGTACGTGCGTACGTGCGTACGTTCGTGCTTGATTACGTGCATGAGTTCGTGCGTGTTGGTGCGTCTGCGCGTATTGGGTTTTACTTTTTCTTTTTCTTTTTTTTTTTTTTTTCTTTGTATAATGGTGCGCAATAATACGTGGATTTTGTTCGAATAGCTCGTATCGAACATTCAACGGTAAAGTGAATGGTACGTAATTAATATCGTCGAAGAGATAGGACAATATTTCCTTTTCCGCGCGAATAATCATATTAGCGTGCTCCTAGAAAACTAATTGAATTAATCGTTCGAAAGCTACATGTATCATGCAACTTGTCGTACTCATTCTATTACTCCTACACGTTTTAAGCGCGTGTGCGTATGTTACATGCATGATACATACGCACACGAACGATCTATTCACGTTTCAATTTTCTCTCTCTCTCTCTCTCTCTCTCTCTCTCGCTCTTTCCCACTCTCTTTTTCTTTTACTTTTGTCTCATCTTTCGATTCGTATATTTTACTCGAGCAACACTCGTTTCGAGTATTCGTACATGTGTAAATAAACGTGTGTATGTACATAGGTATACTTTCCTACACAAATTCATTGATTATGCTTTCTATGAGCTCGTTCGAAATTTATTTACATATACGCTATTTATGTTTAATTTATATATATATATATACATGTATGTATAGATAAATGTATGTCGATATATAACGTATGAAATTATATAAATATATATATTTGTTGAAACAGTAACGTCTCGGGACTATCAAATTTGTAAATTTTCACTTTTAAACAGGAATAGTACAGACATACGACCCACGTAGTTTCGATTTTACTCGTGTCCTTGTACTATTCGATTAATCGTTGTTGATTAAAACGACACGATTGCGACGATGTTGATTTTAAAATTAATCCGTGGCCTGAGTTCGTTTCAGATAAACTACAGGCCTATGATATATACATATATATATATTTATATATATTTAACGACGATTAGAAAAATAATATAAATCTATAAATTGAACGATTATATGATAACGTGATTTTTGATTATTTTACTCGTAGAATTTTTCACGTAAAATGGTTTAGGTTTTGATCACGGGGAGGATAGTAGAGGAATGTTTGTTAATTGTTGAACGACTAAACCGTAAACAGACTCGAATATCCGAAGAAAACAAAATTTATAAACAGTGGCTTGCCGTTGTTTATATTTAGTTACCGCATACATGCGCCCAAAGATCCCTCTCAAACTTTCTAACGAAATAATCCCTTCCAAAACTAATACTTGTTTTGTATACAAATTTGTACAACCTTATAGTATAGAACATGGTTATATAATTAAAATTCGTATGAATCGTACGATTCATTAGTTATTGTCATAATAGAATGATACAAAATAAAGTTTCATTCATTTATTTGCGTCGTTAGCGAAAGCAAAATTTTTTTCCTTAACTAAATGAGTAAATGGTCAACATACGGAAATTCTGATTTTAATGAAACTTTATGAACAGGAATGTAGGGTACATTCAGTTGGGTCGGGAATAATGTCTTTTCTCCCGTTTCGTTTATTTATTTATTTTTTCTTTTTTCTTTTTTTGACGAAAATATACACCATAAAGTTCATTATTCGTTATTTTTCCTTGTTTGTAACTAGCTTATCATAAGGATAGAGAAAAAAAATAAATAAAAAACTTTGGCCGTAAAAATTGCATTATATTCGAAAACCTATCAGAGTACGAACGAAATATAAAACATATATATAGCTGTTGATAACATACATATGTATATTGTATGACATATCCATGATACGAGAATGACATGGGCCATGTTCATATATCAATTCTTTTTTTCCTTCAATAAGAGTATTGATAAAAATTAGAATGTTTAATATGCACATCGAGTAAATGTGACGATAACAATGCAAAGAGGATTCACTTACCCGTAATGGCCAATGAAGTCTCGTTGATGACATATATATATATATATATATATCTATGACATATATATATATATATATATATATATATATATATATATATATATATATATATATATACGTATATGCTATTTACAATCGCAAATGTTGTTTAAAATTTTTCTCCCGTAGTCTGATAGATTTTTAGAAAGATTTCTTTCGTTTCCTATACCTTACTTAACAAGTTATGTCGTAAAAATAGAATAAAAAAAAAATCAGAAAACTTTAAAGGTGAATTGATGACTCTATCCCCTTCCTCTTCCTCGTAGTGAATTTTCATTGGGAAGATAGAAAAAGAAAAAAAGTATCTTTCCTTATACGAAGCAATTCGTTATTCAAATCATTTCGTCCTAACAAAGTTTTATTGAGATTAAAATTTCCATGTTAGGAATCTATCCTTGTGAGCAATAGATATATTTATATACTGTGTATTTATATTAACAAGTAAACGTTACAACGAAGATGCTTGCATACAGGTGATTTTCCTATAACACTATTCGACAATTTTTGGAGGATTTGTACAACGCAGTACCGTATTTTAAAGTGACTTTGATAAAACGCATGAAAACAAAATATTTTCGTGGACATTTTTTTTTTGAACTTTTCATCATCGTTATTATTATTCACATATCATATTACTTATATTATTATTTTGAATCGAAGTGTTACGAAAAGATAGCTGATCCTTTTCCTTTTTTTTTTAGTTTAATGTATTCGTACTCGAAGAATTTTGAAAATTATTTAAAATATCTATAGAACACGGATCTTTCTTATTTTTTTTTCGAAACGAAACGTCTAATTTTTTTTCTTTCTTCCGCATATACTTATGTACGCATTAATTTTCGATTTTCTTTTTTTTAACAAATAATCATAATTATCTCTAGAGCATGAAACGATCTCGAAATGAAACTACACGAACGTAATTCGTTATGTTATAAGAAAGTTTAAACCTGGTATGAATGACACGTTATAGATGCTTTAAATATTCAAAGAAGCATAATCCACTGAGATCTTCAACAGCTATCTTTCGTACGTCTTAATAAATAACAAAAGGTCGTCTATACGTCTAACGGTAGTGTGTCCAGTCGATTGACGATAAAGAAAGACGAGTGACCATCGACGAAACGATGGGAGAGAATTCAACGTTGACGCTTAGTGGCCATGCTCTAGGGTCCAACGCGTGTGTCTACGTCACCTGAACTCCACACGTAGATTCATGCGTTCGATCTAGAGAAACGAGCCGAGAACAGTGAGACGATCGACTCTTTAGGTAACTCCTACGTTGGTGTGCGCCGTCAGCAACGTCAGCCAGTAACATTTGGAAAATTTGTTCCAACTCCGAGCTTCAATTCCTCCATTGTGGTGCTCGTATCACTTCTCTTTTCATCGATTCTGAACTGGTATGTAAGTACGTAAGCAGGAGTCTCTCATCCTTATCGATCGCACATACCAATCAGTGTCTATCGTTGGTTCGAGTAGATTCGTTACATTCTTTCTCTTCTCTCTCTCTCTCTCTCTCTCTCTCTCTCTCTCTCTCTCTCTCTTTTTCACTCATCGATTCATTCATTCATTCGATTGTTCGTTCGTTCGTTCGTTCGTTCGTCTTAAGTATCTTTATAGCTCTAGGCAAAAACTTCAAAGTTATGATCATTTCTAAAGAAAGGAAATGGATAAGAGACTAAGGAAGAATCGAGTCAGACTATTCTCGTTCACATGTTTACGAGCATGCGAAAGAACGTAGAAAAGATATATATATATATATATATATATATATATATATATATATATATATATATATATATATATATATATATATGTATGTATATATATATATGTATAAATATCTAACGAGGCCGTGAAATGGAGAATTTCAAAGGGTTTTCTAAAAACGTTTTAGAAATAATATAAAACTTCTTGATGACGTGACTGAAGTTAACGACTCACCTAGAGTTGCTAGATGCGACGCTATTGTTGGAACGGGATCTTCGACTTTTCAATGAATCGCCTCTATTCACCACACCTTTTCCGGTAATACTGAAATGCCTCAGCCTGTAATACTCCTCCTCGACCCCTGTGTTCGGCATACTGGCCACCCTCGACCTTTGCTGCGGAAGACACAAGTAATTTGGCCGACCGGACGATCGGCTACCCGGAGTTTTCACGGACTGCGAACGACTGTGATGTGGACTTCCATATCTGTTCGGTGGATTTAAAAGAGAAAGAAGGTATTTTGGGGGTAGCAAGGGGAGGGTCAGAGGGACAGGTTAGGTAAACGGATTGGGTAGATTGGTAATGGGCGATAGAGAGAGAGAGAGAGAGAGAAAGGAGATTGCCTTTTAGAACAGAGACCAGGTAAAGCTTAATATTTGATTTTTTTCTGGTTTCTTTTCTTTTGCTCGTTACATTTCTTTTTCCTTATTTTCTTTTTCTTTTTTATTACATCCCACCAATGGGCGCGTTAAAACGTGTGCCATTGTGTTATTAAAGGATTATTGAAACTTACGTCGATTTTAATACATGCGGTCGTCGTTAGTTTCTAACTATTTGAAAATTTTTATATGCTCTAGATAGATCGTATGCAATTGGACGGGAAATTGAAGAAATAAAATTGAAAAAAATATAAAATAAAAAAGGATGCAAGTTGTACACATTTCACGTGAATAACATTAAATAAATAAATAAATAGATAGATAAATATATATCTACTGAATTCGGTTCGATGTTATTTAAACAAGATTTATGTACATATATATATATATATATATATATATATATATATATATATATACATATATATATATATATATTTATATTTATATATATATGTACATAAATCTTGTTTAAATTACATATGCTCCACGTACGATTTTCGTTTGAATAAA
Source organism: Dolichovespula media (assembly GCA_911387685.1). Taxonomy (NCBI): domain Eukaryota; kingdom Metazoa; phylum Arthropoda; class Insecta; order Hymenoptera; family Vespidae; genus Dolichovespula; species Dolichovespula media. The sequence goes on from OU426861.1 coordinate 1,153,282, forward strand.
TATGAATAATAGAATGATCGAAGGGAATTATTTGGAAAGATAAATAAGTAAACCCTTTGCACTCGAACGCAACGCATTACGTTTCTAAGGTTATACGTGTTATTAAACGTATTAAATAACAGAAAACAATAAATGGAACAATGTGAAAGACAATAATCGCGAAATTAACCAGACTCGTTCATTCGGAATAACATCTCTTTCGTAAATATCATTAATCTAATCGAAATTATCGAATAATTATTATTTCGTATCATTACTTTTGATTCAATAGGAAAAACGAAAAAGAAAATTTTACCTTCAAGGATATTACCGAAACGAATTGTTTTAAACAGTATATTATGGGTATTCGTCGATCGATCAAAAGTATAGAAAATACAGAACGTAATATTTAATCCGGGCAAACATATTTACGTATGTACGTACGTATGTATGTATGGCAATTAAATTCAATCAATTTTTCTTCTGTTACACGTAATCTTCTCGTAATCTTTCATTTTCATTATCGGCACGTTGAAACAAAACGCGTTCGATTAATTACGGAGTGCGAAGCTTAGCGTTTCGAAGATGAAGAGGTTAAAATGGGCGTGGTGTGTGAGGTGGGGCGGGGGAGGAAAAGAGAGAGATTGAAGCGTACAAGGAGATAAACGCGCGTATGTTATTAAAGGGCGACGAAAGAAAAGAAGAGAAAATAAGAGGAAAAAAAAGTGATGAAAGAAAGTACAGGGATACGTGGAAAGATATGAAGAGAAGGAGTAAAGAAAAAAAAAAAAAAAAGAAAGAAAGAAAAAATACAACAAAAAGAAATAGAAGAGCAAGAGAAATAGAAAAGTAAAATAGAGAGTAGGATAGAAGAGGACGAACCTCATTTCGAAGTCGTGAATCTCCTGGAGGGTGAGGGTGTTCGCAACATCAAGCAATTGTCTCATATTCTCCTCTCGTCTTCTTGCATCCGCGTCCGGATGTAGAAGAATGGTGGCAGCTGGCGCGTCCAATGAGAGGGACGGTTGTTGGACCACGATCGTAGCTTGGGTCGTTCTCTTTGTTCCACCGGCGCTTCCTCCTTTTTTATTGTTATTGTGTAGTAGTAGTAGTAATAGTAGTAGTAGTAGTAGCAGTTGTTGTAGTTGTAGTTGTAGTTGTTGTTGTTGTTGTTGTTGTTGTTGTTGTTGTTGTTGTTGTTGTTGTTATTGTTGTTATTTTTTTTTATTTTTTTATTTTTTTGACGTTGTCGATTTTTTTTTTCGTTTGTACCGTTTGCACCGATATTTCAAAAAATCAGCAAAAAGAAAGAATAAACATTTCGTTAGATTTGTGCGGACATCTGTGTGTCTGTGCTGCGCGCGCGTATATATATATATATATATATATATATATATATATATATATATGCGTGTCGCATGTGAGAAGAAAAAAAAGCTGTCTCTCGTAGTAAAGGACTTCCCGTTACCCTGCGACATTTTCTCTCTTATCTTTTTTCCTTTATTTACTTTTTTACTCTCCCTCTCTTCTTTTTTTATCTTTTCTATTTTTTTTTCTTCTTTTTTTTCTCTAGTTCCTCGTCACCATCTCGCTCCCCCCCCCCTCACACCCTTTGCTTGCACTATTCTGGGCAGCTTGCTTTTAAACGAAAGTTACGAAGGGAGGGAGAGAGAGAGAGAGAGAGAGAGAGAGAGAGAGAGAGAGAGAGAGAGAGAGAGAGAGAGAGAGAGAGAGTGCCGTGCGATAAGAGGAGCTCGAGGATTTTTTCACGAGGTAGAACGAATCGTAGCGAGACTAGTTTTATCTCCGGCGTTTTTCGCACGTTAACGGAGAATCCTTTTTCGAGAGACGTTGAGAAGCAAAGAATTGTGTCGTTCTAGCGGAACTGCCAAGCGCGAAATTTGAGAACCCATTAGTTTGATACGTATTCGTCGAAAATCGTCGTACGACGACTAACGGGTATTTATTTGAAAAAGTTTCATCTCGTTCATTATTTTTTACGATAAAGATTCATTAAAATTTTCTTCTTGGATGGATATGCATAATATATATATATATATATATATATTATATATATGTAAAATTGGGTAGAAATAAATATTGTAGAAAATGTTTAAGAGATACACCTTTTAAGAATAATGAATAAACTGAAATAGTGTCATTCCGAGTATTATAGAGAGAAAAAAATGGATTTTGTTTTAAAAGTAGTCAAGTTTTCAAGATTCATTCTCTCGGGATAAAGTTGAAATTTATTATAAAAGTATTCTATGTTGTATATCAGAAAAATTCATTAAAGTATACTTTGAAGAAAGATCTGCATTTTATATGGATATATATACAAAGGCATTTCTGTATCTAACAATAAGGTATTAACAATATAAAAGAATAACATCGAACAGGGAGTTCTCTTCGAAAACATTTTTCATCGTGAATCTCAAATGACATTTCGTTTTCTCAAACGAAAAATAACGCGACCCTTATTTCTTTACTCGAGTTTTTTTTATTTGTTTTTATTTTGGGTTTTCGTCTTTCGTATATTTTTTTTTTTTTTTTTATTTCTTTCTTTCTCTCTCGTTTCTCTTGTTTCGCGCGACGACAATTCCGCCATAACGTATTGCAAGTGGTGACATAAAAATTCTTGCGAGAGTACATATCTTTTGGAATTATTCTCGAGAATATTTTCGTGCGACGGAAAGAGCAAAAATAAGGAGAATGAAAAGTAGAAAAATATTAGGGAGACCGTACCAAAAGATGGGTTGAAATAAATAAAAAAAAAAAATAAAAAATTGCGTCATCTCTATCCGATATATTGCGATACAAAGTGCACTTTGTTGCTCGTGAATCTTCAGATCTCTTTCCTCTCTACATCGACTATTACGAATTTATGGGAATACGAATATTATTCACCAAGAAATGTTACAAAATATAGGACAAATTAAAAGATAAATGATATTCTCGAGAAAGTTTATCGTCGGAGAACGTTCTCGTGATTTTAATTCATTTCGATTATTATTTCGAGGCCCAAGAACTTTCTCCGCTTTGTCGGATATCGACTGACATTTATTATATTGTCTTAGTACTGTCGCTAGAGACGAAGCGTGTAGCGTATGTGTGTCTATGTGTATCCGTATGTGTGTGCCTTTATGAAGACTTGCAAGCACATATTAATTTTTATTAAAATTTCTTTGAAATTTATTTTTCTTTTTCTTTTCTTTTTTATTATATCTTTCTACCATCAACAGTAGCGTAGCTATATACAAGTGACGGGTGCTCGAGACGAAAATTGAACTTTATGTCCTTTGACGTATAAAACGCTACGTAAGCGAAAAGCTATGAGTTAAGAAGTAGAAGAAGAAGAAGAAGAAAAAAAAAAAAAGAAGAGAATAAATAAGAAAAGTTATATCACTCGAGTATCTAGTATCCCGTACGTATATATTATATATACATACGTATGTATACTCGAGTTACTATCGATACGTTTCTAACAGTGACGAGAGCATGAGAATGAAGAAATGAAAAAAATAAAAGGAAAAACGAAGAAATCAAACGAAAACGAAATAAAAATAAAAAGGAATAAAACTACCCCCGTCCGACCCCATCCCCACAAAAAAATAAATTAAAAAATATGAAAAAGAATGTAAAAATGGCTCATTCGTTTCTCATTGCCAATCAGGCCGACCTCCAAATGTAAAAGTAAAAATTCGTCTTAAGGTCCGCCGTTATCTTCTAGCTACGATTCTGGTTATCTCAACATCAAGAGAAAACATCAAAAGGCAGTGAGCGATAATGCCGTTCTTCTGTGAAACACAATCTCCGTGAGAAAATATAGACGGGTTACATTCAAAATACACTTTGCTAACGGAGGCAACAACGATATAACATTAAAAATAACAATAACACCAACAACAACAACAACAATAATAATAAAAATAAAGATAATAATAACAATAATAATGATAAATATGTAATAATAACAATAATAATAATAATAATAATAATAATAATAATAATAATAATAATAATAATAATAATAATAATGATAATGATGATGATGATGATGATGATGATGATGATAATGATGATGATAATGATGATGATGATGATGATGATGATGATGATGACAATGATGATGATAATGACGATGACGATGATGATAATGATTATGATGAAGACGACGACGACAATTATTTGCGTTTGTCGTTAGGTTTAACACGCGTGTACGTTAACGATGCATCATGTACGTACATGTGTGAGTGTAAATGTGTGTTTGTAATTTGTAATAATCAATTACATTCGTCTCGGTATCGTTATTTCGCTCTTTTTATTTTTACTTTTGATTTTCTTTTCTTTCCTTCTCTATTTTTCATTTCTTTTTCTTTTTCCTGTTTTTTTTTTTTTTTTTTTCTTTTTCTATCACTATCGACGAATTTCGTTTGTCCGTGGTACAAATTTACGGCTTCTTTTATTATACCTTCTTGTTTCTCGATTTAAGAAAATAGAAATATGGTTGGAGTGACTATGATACACAGACACACCACAGATGGTGATCTAGGTAAGGAAAGTTCAACGAGAGTCATGGGTGCAATGTCGAGGAGGAAACTTTTGGTCTCGGCGAAACTAAACGACTTTGTTATACGAAAATGTGCGAAAGAGAGAGACAGAAAGAGAGAGAGAGAGAGAGAGAGAGAGAGAAATAAAAAGAGAGGTAGAGAGAGAAATAGAGAGATAGAGAGAGAGAGAGAGAGAGAGAGAGAGAGGGGAAGGGAAGAGAAGACAAGAAAAGAGTTGAAAAATATGAATATAGAAAAAAAATGAATTAGAGGAATATACAGGATCGTAGGTTTTACACGTATGTACGATAGAAAAAAGTAAACTGATCGTGAAATTCGTGTTTGGATCTGTCGAAGGATCGACATAGTATCGTGAAATAATTTGTTTCCATTGCGATCACGTTATTTCGAGAATATCTCGATAGTGTCGTATACTATACATTATACGTTCGATTCGTGTATATTCGTGCGTGTCGCGTGTGTGTATTGCGTTATTCTGTCTGCTGAGTGTGTGTGTGTGTGTGTGTGTGTGTGTGGCGAATAATGACAAAGGAGAAACAAAAGAAAAAGAGAAATAAAAAAAGGAAGAAAAGAACTGAAAAAAAAAAAAAAGAAAAAAAAAAGAATAAAAAAGAAAACGTTCAAACGTCTCGATCGAGAAATGTGAAAGAGAAGGGATAAAGATGTGAAAATATATGTGTGTTTGTGACTCATTGCCGATCGATGTGCGTGAAAGAGCTGGCTGGCTGTTCTGCGTCAATGCGGCAAACGATTAATTAAAAAAAAACGGTACGGGTCAGTACGTACGTATGTCTTTTTCTTAATAAATTACTAAGTTAAGTGAATGTCGCGAGGAAAAATTCTGTTTTATTTTTTTCTTTCCCTTTTATTGTTATTATCATCAAAATTTGAGATGGCATTGTACGCGAGAGAACATTAAACATTGATAAACTCTCTTGGATCGTGACGTTAATGATTACGCTGTTTGAAAGTTTTCGTCGTAAAGTTTGCGAGAGACAAGGGCCCGCGCCCGTCGCGGTCGTTGTCTCTTTCAATTCAACTTCGGCAAAACTTATCTAGTTACATACTTACATATATCGACGAAGTTAGTACTCAACCAACAGATTATGCGAAGTTCGATCTATGTAACAAAGTATGAAAACTTTGATCGCGCTAGAAACTCCGATGGGTTTTGACGGTTATACGCCATAATCGTATTGTCATCGAAATTTCCTAATTATTCTCTATAATTAGGGTTAAAAGACATACGGGTATCCCCTCGTCCTCCCTCTTTTGTGTGAGATCAGGCGGTACGAAACAACGAACGGGGAGGAAAAGAAAATTGCTAAATAAAATCGAAGAAAGGAATAAAACAGAAAAGTCGGGGGAGGTAAAGAAAAATTTTTTAAATAATAAATAAATGAATAAATAAAAAAGACAGAGAAAGGAAAGAAAAAAAGAAACGATTGGAAACGAAGGGAAAAGAAAGCCAAAGCGCAATTATTGCAGTACACGCGAGTCAAACGTCGCGCTATCATCGAAAAGAGAAAGAGAGAAACACAGAGAAAGAGAGAGAACGAGAAAGAGAGAGAGAGAGAGAGAGAGAGAGAGAGAGAGAAAATCGACGAGAAAATGTAAAAAAGAGAAACGAATGAAATTCCCGATTGATTTATTTAAGATGATTTATATATTCTTTTCAATTTTGTCGAGCCCTCATTTATTTTCTCACTCGTATTCCTCAACTTTTTTTCTGTCCATCCTTTTTTTAATCGCCTCTCTCTCTCCCTAACCCCTCATACATTTAGATCTGTCTATACACATCTCTCTCTCTCTCTCTCTCTCTCTCTCTTTCTCTTTAGCTCTCTTTAGTTCTCTCATACCTCATCTCTCTCTTTCTCTTTTTCTTTCTCTTTTTCTTTCTCTTTTTGATACTGATAGAGGGTAATTAAGGTGTACTTTTATGTCCAAGAACTTTGGACTGCTTCTGTGCGTCTCTGTGTATATCGGAGCGAGCGAGCGAGCGAGCGAGAGCGCGCGCGCGCGCGCGCACGCGCGCGTACGTGTGCGTGTATTAGTATACCTATTGCGCAAAACGGGAAAAAGAGCTTGACCCATGAATGAATGGTTGAAACGAGGGGATGAGACTCTGAAAGAAAAGAACATCAATTCATTTCCTTAGAGATCCCTTTTCGACGACTTAACGACTTTTCTCGCACGGGTGATCGATCTTTATTTAAAGTTTTATCGCGGAAGCTCTCTCTTCCCTCAATTCCCCGTACCTACACCCCAAATTACAGACACCCCTCCCCTCACCGCCTCGACCCTTCCCATCCTGACTCGATCCACCTATGTCCGAAATTAAACTGAGGGATTGATACATTGGAAAATAGTAAATACTTAAGTATCGTCGATTGCTTGGTAAATACTGTCCTAATAGACGAATTAAAGATTTAAGTATTGTGATATCCGACTAAAGAGAAATTATTGTCTTTTGAAAGATATATATATATATATATATATATATATATATATATATATATATATACATACATACATACATATATATATATATTTATTTATTTATTTATGTATTTATTTATTAATATTATAATATTAATTAAATTATAGTACGCTATTAAAAGTGTTGTGTAATTGAAAAATTGATATGCAGCTAATGTACGTTGTCGACGGGATTAGACAATCTTTGTTCTTTTCTTTATTCTTTAATTAATTAATTATTATCGACCGAATCGATAAATAAAAGTCAATAAAGTAAGAATAAAAAGTCAATAAAATTTATATATATATATATATATATATATATATATATATATATATATATAAAGTTCGTCCTTTTAATTCATATTTAAAAAATAATGAAACATAACGAAAACGATCGTCCCTCATCCCTTCTTGTTAGAATCTATTTCGCATTTAATTTAAAAAATTGATTAACGTATATAACGAGTTGCAATATCCGTACGATTATTGTAAAATCCGTATTTTCGAATTGGTTCATATTTATCGAGATATCGACGATACGTTGTATCATGTGTATACAGGATGCTTTTGCGAATTTCTGTCTCTCTCTCTCTCTCTCTCTCTCTCTCTCTCTCTCTCTGTGATTTGATTTGATTTTTAGAGAAGGAAAGAAAACTGGGAATTCGATGTTCGCATAAAAAGTACCGAAGTAATAATAACGGTGGTGATTTATGCCGGACTAATGAATTCAAGGAATAACGATAGATTCAAAAGCATCCATCGTTTCAGTCGTTGTCCGTTTCAAAGAGGAAAGTTCACGGGTAAGGCGCTGAAGACTTTTCATCGTTCCATTTTCCAAAGAACGATCTCGAACTTTTCTATCGGAAAGTCGAGTACGACTTAGCTAACGATCGTGAAATTATCGTTTCGTCAGACAATTGATCTTTCTTTGAAGAAGAGCAAGTGTTCGATATCTCGAAACTTAAACGAAACTTTTCTTTCCTCTCTTTTTTTATTTTTTTATTTTTCTTGAACCAGTCGTTCAATTCAAACCCTTTACGTAAGCATAGAATAGTATATGTAAGGAGATATTCGCATCCACCCGACAAAGTAATAATGATAATAGTAATGATAATAATGATAATAATAATAATATTATCCTCTCTAACGAGAGGAAAAAATGTACGACCCGATCGAGTTTAAGGGAAAATAATCGTACGATATAAATCACCACCGCGTGGCACTCGCTAATAACTCTTTAAGTCAATTCACCGAGATCATTAATAACACGAGGGAAAAGTAGTAAATGCGATTCATTTACTAGAAAGAGAAAAGAAAAAATAAAAACAAAACAAAAAAAATAAAGAAAGGAAGATTAATAGAAAATGAATTACTTTGTGATTTGTCATCGATTAAGATTCGACAGGTTTATATTATGCTTCTTCATTTCTTTCTTTTTTCTTTTCTTTATTTTTTCGTTTTCTCTTGCTCCGTATATATAATACTCTTTCTTCCTTCTCGAAGGGAACGAACGGTAATTCGAATCTCTCATCGCCTTCGAACTAAAGAGGAAAATATATCGAAGTCTAAGGTAGAACTAAATTTGTGGAAGAGCTTCGAGGTATACGTGAAACGATAGAACTAATCGCGTTAGAAAAGCTCTGAGAGATTCTAGAGGTATCGTCGGCTTCAAACGTATATATGTATATATTTCAGTATTGATACATATATATAGACATATATATATATATATATATATATATATATATATATATATATGTATATATACTCTTGGACCAACGAAATGGACCGTATCAGATTATGTCGAGAACAAGGCATCACTTGCTTTATACAAGGGAACGTCAATTATCCGTTATCCCGTAACTCGAGAGAACTTTCAGTCCAACGTAGAAGCCTTTAAATAACCCTCTCTCTCTCTCTCTCTCTCTCTCTTTTTTTCTTTCTATCTCCCTCTCTCTCTTTCTCTCTTTTAGTGCATCCTTAAAACGAAATACCGACCACGACAGTCTCAACGTGTACGATTGTGGATTCTTTTCCTCGCTTATAATGAACGTAACTAGTATGCGAATTCGTTTAAATTATCTTGTATTTCCAATTACACGCTCCCTTCGACCGGTATCACTCATTCTTTGTACAATAATAATGAATTGCTAATATAAGGAAGGTTTATTCACGTAAAATTATTTCAATTGCTTCGATGAGTTGAGTTAAGTTTCTTTTTTTTTTGATTTAAATCAAATACTTCATACACTGGAATCTCCATTATACATATATATATATATATATATATATATAATAAAGAACTTTTAAAGCTAAACTTCCTTTTTATTAACTCATGAAAAACTTTTGAGAATATTGAAAATTTATTGCAAGTTAAGGCATTCTAACGGATTGACGAACGTGTAATCTCGAACGGTATATTTTTTATTCCTTCTAGATTGAATCGAATTAAGAGAAAGTATTAACGAAGAGAATAAAAAAAAAAAAAAATGAAACAAAAAATGAATAAAGAAAAAAGAAAGAGAAATGGTTTTATTCAATAAATAATTAAAGTCGCAAGACGAACGCGTTAGAATTACACATTTGTCGATCCGTCAAATTGTCCCGTAATATAAATTGTTCTCGGACTTTTGAAAAATTCTAATCGACTATCCATAACGGCAATGTAAATATTTAGTATCACTATAATACCTGCATGTAACATGTTTGACTTGAAAAACAAAAAGAAGAAAAAATATATATATATATATAATAATATCAGAAATGTAACTTTAAAAGATGATCATTGAAAAATATCTTTATCAGTCACGTATTTCTCGTAATAATATTGTATTTGTATTAACCAACGAACACGAAGAGATAAATATATCTTGTTAAATATTGTAAAATTTCTTTTCTCACCTGGCGCCGATCTTCCTCGACCTCGATTCGTACTACCAGTCGGAGTCTGTACGTTACATGATGGTTGTTGGCCGCCGACCAAAGAAATATCCAATGGATTTGTTGTAACATTGATATTTGGTTTTTTTTGTCCAGCTGGGTGTTTCACTTCGCTGGAGTTTTTCTCGCTTGGCCCCGTAATCTTGATTAGTGACATGTGATTAGAATTAACGTTAACCGAGGCTCCTTTCTCATTTTGTTTCTCTTTGGTGGTAATTAATGTTAACATCGAGTTTATCTGACTTGGATCAGGTTGTCCAGCATCCACCGAGCCTCTCACCGGAGTACTATAATAAATTTTCAACAAATTTTACAAGGCAAATCAATTATTACGATAATATAAAATAGGTCGATTAAAAAATTTGCATTTTATTTTTAACGCTCGAATGATTTTATTATCCGAAATAAGAGATTGCAATTTTTCAAACGGATATGGAGTAATTTAAAATAAAAACGAAGAAGTAATTTTAATTTCTATGAAATATGTAAAATAATTTTTACGAATATATTTATACATATATATATATATATTTATTTTTCTGCTGATCTGACTACATTATGTGCATATTGTAAATATTAGGAAGAAAATTGATCAATCCTGGAGCGGTTACGTTTATCCAACGTTTATTTTAAAATTCCACTGGAACGTTGACTTTTACGATATATTAGCGATTTTATAAATATTCACATGATTATATCTCGTTTTAGAATCGGTAGATTTTTACATGATATATATAAAATATGCATTGGACCGAACAGATTTACAAAATGTGCATATATTAATTCTATATAAATGCATCTGATAAAAATGTTTAATAAATTTATTTCGTCTATTCAATTGCTATTCGAAAAAAAAAATTATATTTTTTCTTTCTTCTCTTGCTTTTTTTTCTAATTATCGATATATCTCACATAACATATGGTTATTTTCGATATTCTTTGAACAAGGTAAAATCTTTTCTACGAAATTATATGAAATTATTTAATATTAAATAACGTGGAAATACTTTTTCGAGGAATTGCGCATTAGTATTCTCCTTTCCTAGTTGCAATTTTCTCGATAAATTTCATTTCGATCCGATAAGGGGATCAAAAGTTCAAGCAAAATATACGTCCTTTCTTACGCCTGCTAATCTCGTTCTATCCTGGTCTCACTATCTCTATCTCTATAACGTTCTTTCTGCGAGGTTTTACGGGTGGATTTCGACCCGGCAAAACTAGTTCTCCCGCAATTAAATTGCTTCTATTATTTCGACCAAAGCAAGCTCGCGTAACGAGCCACGAAAATCCAACTAATTGAGCCTCCATTTTACTCTCAATCTATATTATAGATACAATTATATGTATCACACATATGTTATACGTCGATTTTTTAATACACATATATACATACATACGTACATGTATATATATATATATATATATATATATATATATATATATATATATATAATTGTGTAAAATATGTTTCTAATAATACTGTGAATATAACGGGCAAGTCAATTGAAACTGGAAGTGGAATTATTTTGTTTATCATCGACGATAGAAATAAATTTTTATGGATGAAAAAATATTTTCTTTCCTTTCTTTTTCTCTGTTACAAAATATGGAGATCGTTGTTATCTCTTCAAACGTGTTGCCGCATTGCAATATTACAGATAATATTTTATATAACCTGATCGAATTACACGTATTCTCGAAGGATTAATTATTTCCGAGGGTGATTTTTCTTTCTCGCAAAATTTCATTCAAGAATTCCCGATAGAATTTCTTTCTTTCAAATAGTAAAATATTTAACATTTTCGGAGCGTTGATAGATAGATGACAAAATAAAACTAAATGTTTAATGTAAAATTAAATGATTTAGTATGCTCATTTTAAAGGATATATTCAATATATGTAGTTTGTAAAATTTATATTTCATTCTTTTGATTAATACGAAATGTTCAAACGTATCTAACGCGAGCACGTTAGAACGAAGTTATCTCATTAAATTTGATAACTAACGGGAGCTAGCACCATTTCTGTTATTATGTTTCTGAGAGAAGTATGGACAACATCGAGACGTATTTATCGGAACGTCTCTTCGTTGAAGCGAGCGAATGGCAACATACACGGTAACCAAGTTCTAACTCCTTAGAGTTAGGTATTCTGACCACAAACTAGACAGACAGAGACGGTCGAAAACAGCCAACGTTCATTAGTTCATTCACGAGTAACTCAAAAATAGAATCATCCGTACGATCCATTAAGAAAATAAACTAAATTGGATCCATTTGATGCGATTATAGAAAAGTACGCGTCTGGATCATTCATTTATATTTATATATTATATTATATATATTATATATTATATATTATATCTATATACTATATATATATATATATCTATATACATAATATTTAAAAAAAAATAAAAATAAACAATAATAAAATAAACTAGAATATTATTTGGAAAAGATTATCGTAGATATAAAATAGGAGCGAATACTTACCTGAAAAATTCGGCTGCCCTTAAATCAGGAAGGGGTGGTGTTCTACCGCTAATAAAAGTGAACCTGCACTCTTGATGAACTCCAATCATAGGGGTGGGCGGGGGTGCGCCCGTGTCGTCTACGATATCAGAAATCGGCGACGTGGCACCGTGCTGGGCAGTACTGTTGGATTGTACGTTGACCGTGCTTTTCGAATTATGTTCTACGTGATTGGAATCGACCTTCTCCGATGGAAGAATGATTTGTTGCGTGCCGGAGGAATTGCTTTGCGTGTCCTTCGACGTTGGCGCGACAGGTGGCGGCGACATTTCCGGTGGCACGTCTATCAAGTCAAAACTGTCGTCCGGTTGTTCCCCGTCCGTTGTCGTCACCTGCAACGATCGTTAGTTATAACTTACCATTAATAAAATTTCATTGAAAATCTTTACTGCAATTTACTTATTTTTTCGATCGATAACTAAAGAAAATTTCATCTCTTTTCGCGAACCTATTGTATTGTTCCATTTTCTTCAAGAGCGATCCAAAAGATCAAAAAATAATAGACATATTTATCGTATCGTCCGCTTTGTTATTAACAACAATGTTTTGATATTTTTATTGACCGATTAAAAAAAGTACATTTTAAAGTATTATTAAAAATATCCCTACGTTATCGCGATGTATCAATTTCTTTTTTTTTTTTGTCGTTATTACGAAATAAGATAAATGTAATACATTGATGCAAGTTAATGAAAGTTCGTTTGTAAGTTGCTAGAAATATCTGATATGATTCAAATATTATTTCAGAAACACCATAAATCGAAATATTGTCCTATTGAAAAATGATTAGTGAACGATTTACATATTCACGGAATGAGAAGAGGGAGGAGGGCGTTAAAAGTATTACTGTTTCCTTTTTTTGGAACCATAGCAACGTTCATTTGTGTTATGATAGAGATTTTCACAATGGAAGAGTCAGGTTAAAAAATATATTTTTGTTAATACTCTAACCCGTATAATGTGAATATGATTGATAATCGAGCAGTTATGGTATTTCATCACTTTTTACATTATATTTTAATTAATTATGAAAGAAATCGATCGATCATTATTATATGTCACGGAGATATCATAATACAATAAAGTAATATATTATAATACCACGTCCTACCTTCAAATATTCGATTTAATTAATGAATTAATTATATCTAGGAGACATTATAATAACGATTAATAATAAAACATAATATCTCGTAATATTAAAATTAATAACTCTTAGTATATATTTTTTAACGAATATCGCAAAGAATCATATATCTGTCTCGCGTAAAAACAATTCAGTCGATGATCAAATTTTCTAATAGAGATTGAAAATCTCTCGACAATTATCATTCATAATTTTAAAATGGTCATCCAATGGTGGCGGTTTACGCCGCCGCTTATATATATATGTATATATATATATATATAAAGATTCGAGAATACGTAGTATAACGAAGTGAAATCCTTAAGGATCGATGCTTAGGCTCTTTACCGTTTCACGAGAAAACGACGTAGAAATTTACTACCCAAGTTTAATTAAATCAAATCGGGAGCACTTGATCGTGCTTTCTCAACGATGCGCGTGAATAAGGAAGTTTAATTCTCGTCGAGCAAAACTCGCGGGTATCGCACGAACAAACGAACGAGCAAACGAGATGGAGTGGGACGGGACTGGGTGGTAGAGGGTGGGACAGGACTGGGTGGTAGAGAGTGGAACGGGACCAGGTGGTAGAGAGTGGAACGGGACTGGGTGGTATAGGGTCGGACGGGACGGAATGGCAGAGGTAACAGCTACTTTCGGAAAATTATTAATTTCTTGCTCGTAATAATAAGAGGAAATTCCCTGAGCCCTCCTTCCCTCCCCACACCTTCCTAACCTTCAACCAAGGAACCAACCAAATACCCATCCACCTAACCATCCTTCTACTCTTACTTTCCCCCACCCTCTATTCCTCCCTCCCTCTCTCTCTCTCTCTCTCTCTCTCTCTCTCTCTCTCTCACTCTCTCACCAGAGCGTCACAGCACTCTGATGTAACCATGGAATATTAAAACGGTTCGCGCGGCATCCGTTTAAAATGAATTTCATAGAAGGCTCCCTTTAATCTTTCAGTTCTTTGATTCATGCAACTTTAAGCTACTAAATTCGAGCACTGGCAAGAGCACCGGGAATAGTCGTTATTTTGCAAACAATGAATGTCACCTTCGTTATGTTTTTAACGTTCTCTCGAGTCACTTATGTACTTTCAACGAACGTAGTAGCTCACCTTTCATTATGATCGTTATTCTCTTATTTCTTCTCTCTCTCTCTCTCTCTCTTTCTCTTTTATTCTTTCTCTCTTTTTATCTATCTTTTATACCCATGAGAAGGAGACGGGTTTGATCGTACGATAAAAAAAAAAAAAAAATAAGGGAAAGCAAAAAAAAAAGAGAGAGAAAAGAAAGGAAAGGAAATGCAGTTACGTGCGATACTCGTGTCTCTTTGTAAAGCATTTTTTATTATTTATTCAACGCGCACTATCTAACGTAACGTTAGGAGAAAAGAAGAAGATAATGAAGAAGTAAGTATGTATGTATGTATGTACATACGTTTGAGAAGTTATAAGGTTTGAAAGTATCATAACTTCTCGTCTAATTTTCGTAATGTTCCTGATATTTCAAATATCCTGATATTTCAAATACATTTCTCGAAGTTATATTACATCGAAATTTAAACAGAGTTGTATTGATAAAGTTGTAACAGCTTTCGTGAATTTTTACGTTCTTAAGTACAGTTACTCGAAAGTATATTTTTTTAATCAAGCGTACGCGTATCTCAATGAATTTTGTATCCGATTTGAAATTTGCACAGGATGATTAAAACGTGATATTACCATCAGTTATATTTGGAGTTATTTCAATAAAATAAAAAAATTAGTTTTCACAGAATGCTTAAAAATAGACAATCTTTACGCTAACTTCTCTGATATTTTCATTAATATTTCGTCATTTCGTAACACAACGATTTTCCTTGCAACCGAAACTATAACTAAGTATAATTCAAAACTGAATAATAATTTTTTCTTTACTGCAGTACAAACAAACGATATTTTATCGTAATATTATTGTTTCGAACACTTCGAATATATACGCGATTTAACATTCAAACCCGAAAAAATAATGGATATTAATTTTCTTTTGCAATTACCAAAATCGCAATTTTCGAAGTAACGTTAACTGAAAGTTGTTTTTGTTTGTTATTATTATTGTTATTATTATTATTATTGTTATTATTATTATTATTATTATTATTATTATTATAAAAATAGATAAACTAAAAATAATAACGAATAAAATGTGTTTACTCCGATATCCTAGTATATATTGATGGATGGAGTAAAAAAACGTCATTAAATCTAGTGTTAATGATATATAAGGTTATTTTTACTTGTTTATTGATTTGTTACAAAAAAAAAATTGATAAAAACAGACTATATTTAATGCCGTTAGAGTAGCTCTTCCCCTTAATCGGACACAACATTTCTACGTTAGTTCTTCTCTCCCTCTTCCCCCTATTCAACCGTATTCTACGTTTCTGAAAGACGGAAACTAAGTTAGTAGGCTAGGTACGGTTGACTTGGGGAATCGTTTTCCATGTAACGTAGAAGTTAGTGTCAGCCGTTTGGAACAAGTTTCGTAGGATATCCAATCGGATATCTTAATGGTCATAATAATAAAGTGCGACGGTACATTGAATATTACATGAAACAACCCGAAGAAACTGCCTTACGATATCTCTCTACTACAAAACCGTCCTTAGAATTTCAAAGATAGGATCTTTCAGTATTCGTGTTTGATCAAAGCATAGACTATCTCCGTTTACGATCTCGCAAGAAGCGAACCACGAGATATAATTTTGAAATTTGATCTTAGAAAATATATTGTAAGATAATGAGTTACGAGAAATTTATCAAAAATTTTAAAACAAGTTTTCTACTTGTTTTCTTTTTTTGTTACAAAAACTTGATTATTATTTAAAAAATTGAAGATTCTCGAAAAAAAATGTTCTTCGCCTGAAACGTCACATTCCGTGAAATCTTTGATATAAGAATAATTGTAGATCAATGATTAAGAGTAGAAAAATATAATGTATTTCTTGAGGATGGTTCTTGCAAACGATCCTTTGGGTGACGACCGTCAAAAAAAAAAAATTATGAGTAATACTACATTAACTATTATCGATAAAAGTTTCAGGAAGATCGGCTTGATGGAACGAAAGCAAAAAATTACAAAAGGTAAAAATAAATAAATAATTAATTAACTAAAGAAATAAATGACACGCTCAATACGCATATGGGGAATGAACGTTTCTTTCTATAATACTACAGTAAAAAATTAATTTAACAAAAACGAATGCGTAAGTAATGAAGATATATTAAAAAAAAAAAAAAAAAAAAAAATGAAAAAGAAAAATACGTAACAGTACTCTTTAATTATCCCATTATAATGTTACGATTCTAAATCGAATAAAAATCGACAAAGTAATATCCATCTCTAATTTTCATCGACAACTACTCTTGTATCATTTGTATCAAATAATTGCGTCAATATTTCAAACGATTCAATAATTTTTGATATATAACACCCACGTTATAAATAATAAATAATAGCAGATACGTGTTAACAGTACAATCCAATCGCGTATACACCATTGTGAAGTTTTATAGTTATGTAGCCAATACAATTTCGTTTCTATTCGATATAACGCTGATATATTTTACGAATGACGTGTCTCGAACGAACCTCCATTCCCCTAACGTATTACGTTGGTTTCCCTTTACGTAGAATATTCTACGACGATAATGAATTTTTAACGACAAATGAATTTTACTCTACCGTTTATATCGGATACGACTGTTTCACAAAATTCTGACAGAAATTAAAGGTATATCAAATCATAAACAAAGTTCAATTGGACCGTTGTTAGATAATGGTAAAGCGATAGTAAAGGAAGATTCGCAATAATGAAGTAATAAACCATTCGATGTTAGTCCTTTGCAGTGGTCCTTCTGGCAATATAGCTTGGTATAAACGCAAGTATAAACTATACTTGTAACTTTATTACTACAGGGACGAGTATCTCTATCTAATTTAAATAGACACTCGTGAGAAGGTTGGCTTAAGAGCCTGGATAGCTCAGTGGACTAAAATAATCTCTCTCCCTCCCTCCCTCTCCCTCTCTCTCTCTCTCTCTCTCTCTATCTCTCTCTCTCTCTCTCTCTGAACTGTCGAGCAATAAACATGATAATTAAAAATTAAAATAAAAAAGGGAAAAGAGAAAAAAAATTTCGACTATAGACTTAAATATCTATATCGTCCAAATATTCTAAATATAATGAAAATAAATAATCAGTAAAACGTTTCAAAAAGACAAAGGAAGAAATAAAAAAAAAAATAAAAAAGGAGAAATAGAAAATTTCAAGATAAAGATACGATAATTCGAAACTATATTTTCAGACAAATTAAAATCCCAGAATTATATATCATGCGACCTCTACTTCGTTAAGTCTATCGCAATAATAATAGAAATAATTAATCCATATCGCAGCATCACAATGACCCAAATCATTTATTTAGTTTTTACTTTAATAACAATAGTCCACTTCTCATTACACAGTTCCGTCATAAATTCTAACAAGATCTCTTTGTGTTGGATTTGTCTTCACAAATACCGGAAAAAGGACCGGGCACCTTGGCACTCGAGAAGAAATATATATGCATAATAATAATAATAGTAATAATAATAATAATAATAATAGTAATAATAATAGTAATAATAATAATAATAATAATAATAATAATAATAATAATAATAATAATAATAATAATAATAATAATAATAATAATAATAATAATAATAATAATAATAATAATAATAATAATAATAATAGTAATAATAATAATAATAATAATAATAATCTAATGAGTTCTAATTTCTTTCAATTCTTTTTACGAGAAAAACTTTCATTAAATGCACCTTGGCATTCATTAAAAAACATCTATGCATACTAATAATAATAATAATAATAATAATAATAATAATAATAATAATAATCTTTTTCGTTCTGATTCTTTGCAATTGTTCTGAATCTTTCGAGCCAAAAAAAACAATTTTATTTAATGCGTATGCATTTGTGAACAATGATACAGGACAATTAATGTTTAGCAATCGTTCAATATTCATACTACTGAAAGTAGTAGAAACTAAATTCGACGTAACAATAACAAAATCTGTTTCGACCATCGATCGAAAGGAGAAATTGATTTATCAAAATTTCCAATTCTACTCTACCATGGAATAGGAAACTTTCGAAACGAATACGATTATTGAAAAGTTCTAAATTGGTCCAATTGCGAGCGGTTGGTATTCCTATCGAAGGAATTACGCCTTTGTTAGATCCGACCATTTACGAAATTTCCACCGATACACATCGATTGAATTTTACAAATTTCGTCATATTATTGTGCGAAAGTAGAAAGATATTTTCAAAAGGTTTAAATGGTCGATAATCATTATTATTCATTATTACGCGTAATCTACATATGTATATATTATCATTAAATATATTGTTCCATTTCCCTATCATTTTCCCGTTTTATGCACGTGATAGTTCTTATAATAATAATAATAATTATTATTATTATTATTATTATTATTATTATTATTGATAATTATTACAAATGACGATTATATCGATTATTGTAAATTTTAATTAATTAATAACCATTAAGGACGATACATATATTATATGTAAGGTATTAATTATTATTAATTCTTACGGGACGATATTGAGAAAGGGATCTGCACTGTAGGTAATTTAAGCTCTTAGAACGGGACTTGATAAAGCATAAAATACGGAATTGGATAAAGTGCAGGAAAGTGGGGATAAGACACTTATGTTAGAGTTAGTCACGTTATTTTCCACGGGTACTATCCTGACTCATAGAGCGTTCAATGATAAATTTATTATTAGGATTTAAAAAAACCTACTTATTAATATTCAAATATAATAATAAGAAATGGTTAATGTAATAAAGATATTCATTAAAAAAAAAAAACTAATAATAATAATTATTATTATTTTTATTATTATTATTATTATTATCTAATAAACCTTAAAGAGACTATAACTAAATTCGATATTATTAATTAGAATAATCATTATTTCCATTGATTGAATAAATAATAGAAATAATAAAAAGAATGAAAAGAAAAAGAAGACGAAAAAGAAAAATAATTGTCTCACCATAGTGACCATAGTGTTGGCGCTGTCAGTACTGGTGTTGATCGTGGTCTCAGATGCTGTACTGGAACCCATGACCACGACCTTTGGCACCGTACGACAACTACGACTTCCACCAGCGGATTTGAAGTGTAGTCTACGCAAAGCGGAAGCCGCATGCGAAAGCAGGTCACCGTCCTTCGACGAAGAACTTTCCGAGGCTCCATGACGTCCTCCGCGAGATGGCTGCGACTGCGACTCTCCTGAATCACACCCGTTACCCCGTGAACCTCCTCCTCCTGCTTCTCCTCCTCCTCCTCCTCTTCCTCCTCCTCCCGTTGCCCCGCCACTCCTCCCAGGGGAGCCACGATTCTCCAAACATCCCTGCGGACCGATCGGTTTTATATTTTTTGTTAGCACGTTTATCTCTCTCCTCTCTCTCTCTCTCTTTCTCTTTCTCTATATCTATCTCAATCTCTATCTATCTCTCTCTATCTCTCTCTATGTATTTATGTATATATATATATATATATATATATATATATATATATATATCTTTCTATCTCTTTCCCTCTATCAATTTCCCTCCATCTCTTCTCTCTCCTTCTCTCTATCTCTCTATCTTACTTTCTATCACTCATTCACGATTTCTGACTGATTTCTTATCATCGAGAAAAGGTTAATTTCGCTTTTTTACGGTCACCCTTATACTGCGAACGACCGATCAACCTAACGAGTAATCTTATCGCGAGAGGGATATTAAAATGATGGTTATATCCTATAACCATTTCTATAGATATTGCCTGGTTATGAATTTTCATCGTTATCGATGGATTCAAGCAGAATGATGCGATAGTATTTGATGTTACAAATGTGCGGTATGTTAAAACGTAATGTAACAACTTCTTTCAAAAGTTTTGATCGATTTAGAGTTTGCTTACTGCTGCAAAGATCCTTGCGGATTTCTTACTCCGTGAGTAAAACTTTGATTCATGATTTATCTTGAGAACGATTTACGTTCTTAAGTAGAAATTTTAATGTCCAGATTGAACGTTCACGTAAGGCAACATACGTAATATATTTTTAATGAAATTACATAGAGAATAGAAAAATACCTAGATATAATCATCATCAATATAATTAATTAGGCACTTTTCTTTTTTATGGGTAAGTGGGAGGGTGAATGGGGGAAGGAGGGGAATTTATTCGATAATTTTACGAACGAATTGAATTTATTTATTTTTTTTTTTTCTTTTTTTTTTTTTTTTAGAAAATTATACGAACGAGATAATGCACGTAACTGGGATTAATTTGGCGTTTAAATATTACATACGAACGTAGAAAATGTATTTCATGTACTTATACGAATTTTCATATTAAAATAAATTGAAAGGATCGTTGGAAATGGAAGAACACGAAAAAGTAAGAAAGCAAGATGAAAGAAATGAATTATCTGATTTTTATTTTCCATTTATATTACCAACTATGTATCTAGCCATAAATTAAATTACTGTTCCATTGAAAATCCGAATGCTAATGACAAAATAAGAGAATACAAATACCCTCATTAGTATCCGACATCTTAGATATCAATCCCCTACGTACTTGGATAGGTCGAATGCGACTTTAAAAATTATTAGAATGGAGAAGACAAGCCGATCGCGTGGAAAAATTCCCATCCCTTATCTGGTATATCGACCTGTATCGAGGTTCGCATGGGGAAGATAAAGCTATTCATAATTGAAAGAAAAAGAAAAAAAGAGAAAAAAAAAGAATAAAAAAGAAAAAAGATGACGAAAGCATAGAGAAAGAAAGAAAGAGAAAGACAGAGAGAAAGAGAGAGAGAGAGAGAGAGCGAGAGAGAGAGAGAGAGAGAGAGAGAGAGAGAGACGAATTAATCTGTCTCTATTCTCGGTAGCATCGAGATAACCGTTTACGAGGACGCCGGAATGCGATTACCTTTTCGATTAAATGTCTCGCGAGCTGGATAGAGCTATGCACGTGATTGGGTACCGCTATTAGCAAGAAACACGATTTCTTCCTTCCATTCCTTCCCTTTTTTTTAATGAGGCGTCCCGATAAATTCGCCATCTTCGAGACTAGCCGCTCCTCCCGTTACGAATGATTATTGTCGTTCGACGTGTTTTACGATCTACGGAAATGGTACACGTTTCGTTGGTTCGTAATCATTCATTCAATTTATCGATTCATTTATTTATCAGGTAAATATGTTCAATCAAGATGGGGAAAGGAAAATTGCGATTAAAATTACGAAAGTAAAAAAGCTGTAAGAAGTAACAATTAATGGCGTAGATTACGAAATTAATTTTAGATAGATAATAATCTCGATATATTCGTCTGTTAAATACAAAAGAATATAGAAAGAAAAGTGATTCATATGTTTTATATTATATATATAATTTATATGTATATAATTTATATCAGACACTTTATTCTTATAACGAAGTATATTTTTAATGTTTTAAAAGTATTTCAAAAGAAATGTTAAAAACATTATAAATAATGTCGATTACATCGAGTGTTCGAAGTTCGATGACTTCCACCGTATTCGCAGTATGATAATTATTAATTTATATAATATTGTTTTATCTGTTACAGTTACCAACTATTGTACATTCATAGGATCAAAAGAAATCAATGCTACCGTTTTGAAATTTACTTTAAGAGGAAGTATATATAATGATATTGTTACTGCGAATATAACTTCGTTACACAGTTTAATATTAAATTGTTTCAATGTATCAAAATAAATCTTTAGGGTCGATCTTTATAGAAGTTAATCGAGCCTAACGATTATATTTCCTTTAGTAACTTTATCCGAAATAAGAAGGACGATATAAATTTACAAAAAATGTGAGAACGTTACTCAATATTAATATCCGTCGATGTATGATAGATAAAAATTCCACAATGCACATGAACTTAACAATTCGACGATATAGAAATAAATTTAAAAAAATGTGTGTGTGTGTGTGTGTGTGTGTGCGCGCGCTATACATGCAACAAATTTTCTTTTTCTCACGGGAAGCAAACGAGGATACGAGCGTTGGTTGTTTTACTACGGAAAATAGGTTAGAAACGTAAAATAATTTTCTTTTTACAAAAGGAACAAGTTAAAATAAATAGGAACGACACGTTCCCTGTGGTATTGCGAATTTGTAAAGTTTCGAAAAATACATATTTCAATTTTATTAAATATCGAGAAGAAAAATAATATAATATATTCGAACGATAAAATTCTCTCCTTTACATTTATATATCTCGAGAGGATGAACGCACACATGCGGTATATCGAAAGAAAATGACAGAGAGAAAGAGAGAGAAAGAGAGAGAAAGGAGAGAGAGAGAGAGAGAGAGAGAGAGAAAGAGAAAGAGAGAGGTTGTCGCGATCGATTAGGTTCATCCGTGCCATAACGTATTATTAGTCATTATCGGTTAAGTAAATAAGCAATCTAGGTCATGCGTAGTTAATACCCGTCATAAAAGCACGATATGCATACAATATGAGAATACATACACACACATACACACGCACACTCAGAGAATGTATTTCGAGATAGCCCGGGTCATCAACGAAATGTATGTCTCATACCAAACCCCCTTCCATCATCGAGCGTGTTTCCTTTTTACCCTTCACCCTTCACCCTTCCCCACATTCCTTTTCTATCTCCACCTCTACCCCCGCTTCCAACATTATTCGACGACGAACAAAACTGTCTTCCTCGTTGCAGACAGCAGCAATCAAAAAATTGTCCGAGGTCGCTAATTTGAATGATGCCTTCCTCTATCTCTTACCAACTCTCATCTTAACCTTCGTCCTACCTACCTACCTACCTACTCCACCCCACCGAACCACTTTCTAAACTATTTTTTGTTCTCCCAAGTGCAAACTCTCGCGAGATGAGAGAACGTTCGTTTTTGTTTGCCAGAACATGTTAGATTGCGTTCCACGTCGACCTTCCATCGGGCGACGTCGTTTCCTCTTAGAACGTTATGTTGCCTCGGAAAGATTGAAATATATATATACATATATATATATATATATATATATATATATATATATATATATACATACATATATATATATACATATATATATATATGTGTGTATGTGTATATATATATATTTGCAAGAAAGTAAAGAAGAAACGACGTTGAGAAAATAGAAAGAAAATGGGAAGTAGACAGAGAGAGAGAGAGAGAGAGAGAGAGAGACAGAGAGAGAAGAACATTTTTCCAGATATGTATCGAGAAAAATACAAGTGCATTTGTTTAATGAGTATTCGATAATTTGCGTTCATGATGATGATGATGATGATGATGATGATGATGATGATGATGATGATGATGATGATAATAATAATAATAGTTCGCTCATCACTTCTCATGTCTTACATTCTGAATATCGACAAGTTAGGTTCTAATTTTTTTTTTCCAGTTTTTCTATCAATCGGACACATTACGAAGCAAATAAAGGAGAAGAAAATACAAAGAGAAAAAAAAGAAAGAAAAAGAAGGGGGATAGATTTTATCGGAAGTGGTGAGAAAGGATTGAACTTTCCGAATATTTCTGACAAATATTGACATTCGGAGATAGGGAGGAATGTAAAACGAGTTTGAAGTTGATATCTTGCTTGCCAATTGAATCTCAGCTTGGACATCGAATTTACGTGTACGATTTTATTTGTATTTGTATACATAGGTGTGTGTTTAAAAAAAAATGGATAATTTATTCAAAAAGAAAAAAAGAGAAAATATATAAATGAGATGTTAAAAATAAATATAAGAAAATTTTTAATTTAAGAAACTTTTAAATTTTTCGTATAGTGTAATGTTTAAAGAGCGTTCTCCTTCGTCATTTTTATGATTAAGTATGACAATCTGCACTCTGTACCGTATTACATGAAACTGAATGAGCCTTACATATATAATGTTTATTTTTTATACTTCCTCTCCACTATATATAGCAATTTTTCTGTTTTTATTTATTGTTACATACTCATACACACACACACACACAAATTGCTAATGTATAAAATATCTCACAAAAATAATGTGTTATTATAACGACAATTTGAATTTCAAAATTTTAATATTTAGGTACATGAATCAAGAAACACGTGTACCCTAATCATAAAACTAAATATATAACAGCAGCCGTATCAAAATGAATACTCGTATAAAAGAATAAATAATAATTAATTAATAACAATAAACGATTTAATAATTATTTGAAAGTTAGAATTATAAATAAAATCGATATAGTTAGTCTGAAAATATAACATCAATAAAAATATATTAAATTATCTTAACGTAAACGAGGATAAATATATGTACGAATTCAAATAATTAAGATTTAAAAAATTAATAAAAGATGAATATAATCATCGGAATTGTTTCGAACGGACAATCGACAATAAAATTAGAACGAGAATAAACAAAAAAAAGATTATTACAAACGTGTATTTAATAAGAATCGTTTCGTATGCGAGTCTAGATAAAAAAAAAAAAAGATGTTCTCTCTCACTATGGATAAATCACTATCTGGAGAAATATCAGCTCCTATGGGAACGATTTTCGTTATATCCACTGTCTACTATGTCATTCTAAGAGAGCCAATTCTCTATCGCGTCACGATCGTCCCTATTGGGTGGGATACTCTTCGGGAAAATATATTTGACTAGAGCTTTTAATCGCGGAAGAATGATTACGCGTACGTAGGAGAACCTCGTCGCGGTTTGTTGATCGATACTCCGTACGTTTCGTGACTGATAGCAAAATTAGAAATCAGGACGTAATTCCAGCGTATAAAAGGAACCGGTAGATATTTCGATTCGATCATTCTTAAAACATCGTTACGTTCTAACATCGAGAATCACAATATTTTCTTATTCGATCATATATGGATTTTTTTCTTCTTTTTTTTTTTTTTGTTCGATATCGTTAAGAATCTTTTTAACAATTTAAGAATTTTTCTTTTAAGTTTAAGAATTTTTTTTTCTTATCAATTCATTTTTTTTAACAACGATCTTTTTCTTCCGTTTTGATTTTTTTCTTTTTTTTTTTTTTTTTCATATCGTCAAGAAAATCCAAAACGAACGAACGATTATTTTGTACGAATGGAAAATTCGTAGAAAATAATTACTTCATTGTTACGGATTCGTTTATTCTCATCGTTTCTAGTAATAGTAATAGTAACGTATTCGTTATTCTGAATCTTTATAATGTAAAATAATAATAATAATAAATAGTAAAATCTGTTATATTATTAATTGTTTTGTATCTTGACGAAATTTAAAACTGGTTGCGCATCGTTATATTGATTAAAAAAAAGAAGGAAGAAATGTATTCAAAATATTCTAAAAAATTCATTTCTTCAAAAAGATCTACTATCCTCAATATTTTTCTAATATAAAATAAATAAAAGAGGATAATGTAATACCGTCTTTGTTGTTTTTTATTTTTCTTATTTTATTATACCTCCATGTCCCTATATTAAATCATCGGATGAAACATGATCTAAATTACAATCAATGGGCGTCCTATTCCTAAATTCTGATCTATTACTAAAGTTAATAGATAAAACGGTTATTAATACTAGATGTATATTGATGCCGTGAACGCGTTAGAGTTGCGCGCACGTGCCGACTACCGTACGCAACTACCAATCGTTAATAACGCACTATACATAATTATAAAGCGTAAACGAGCTGAGGTAGCCGAGCACGTAATATAGTTTTCCACTTAATTGCAGTGTAATTTTGTCGATATAGTTTTCGCTCAATGATTCATAGGACCGACGCAATTTTTTATCAGAATTTCGATCTAAAATAAATCTTGGCGTTACTATGTTTCATTTAATATCTTTTTGGATATGTAACGAATCATTTTTCCTTTTGTTTTTTTTTTCCTTCCAGACGCAACCTTCTTTTTCGCTTTACTTCTTCTTACTCTTCTTTTCTTTTTTTTTTTTTTTTTGTTTTTTTCTTTATTTTCTTCCTACAACTCTCGCATGACAGCTGTACGCTCAACTGTTGAAAAAAAATAAAAAAGAATTCTTGCACACTCGCGCGCGCCCTTTCGGCTCGCTCTTTCTCACGATTTATGTATAAAAGATAAAGTGGAAGAAAAGAAGGGAAAAAACAACGGCAGTGGCAACAACGACAGCAACAACAACAAAAACAAAAAAAAAACAAAAAACACAGGAGAGAAAGGGAAATAAAGAAAGAGAGAAAGGGAGAAAAAGGAATATTCAAAGACTTCCCTTTACCGAGAAATCAACGCACGGCTGCTGACCTCTTTTGCCGAATCCGCTCGAGTTAACTCGAAAAAGCTTTCTCGAACGTCCTTTTGGTCCTACGAAATTTTCTTTAGTCTCTATGGAAACGCGTTTCGAAATACTCGGTCACGTTTACACGAATCAGTGGTAAACAAGCTTTCTCTCTCCCTCTCTCTCTCTCTCTCTCTCTCTCTCTCTCTCTCTCTCTTCAAGGAACAAATCGACGACATTTCTTTCATTTTCTTTTAAAAACATCCAAATGTTTATTTGTTAAATTGCGCGGTTCCGTTCGTAAACTTTATTTACCCATTTTCTTAATATTGAATAAGATTGTTGATTGAAACAAGAAAAGAAAATTCTTTCGCAACCGTTCTTGGGAGGGAAAAAACTATGCGAAGTATAGGAGCATCAGAGAGATAAACGATTATTGTTCATTATTTCGAAACTCGTCGTCCACTTCCCTGGTGATCTCTTGCTAATCCAATTTAATGCTCTTAACATTACGGAAGACTTCATTACCAGCCAAGTTACTCAACTGTGTATATAAAAAAAAAAAAAAAAAACTGGAAGAGTATTACGGCCCTAAGAAGAAAAGAAATATAAGATGTCGGAAGAATCATTTATTACCTTAAGAAACGGGATTTCCAATGATTAAGTGTGCGCATTGTTGGTATAGGTGCGTCTATATATGTGGACACACATACACACATGTATGCGAATACACACGAGAATAAAATTCAATTAACGCGACGTGATTCATTATAATTCAAGCAACGATTTTAAGAATTATTCCCATATCTCTTTGTCTCACTCTCATACGTTCTCTCTCTCTCTCTCTCTCTCTCTCTCTCTCTCTCTCTCTCTCTCTCTCTATCTATCTTTCTGTCTGTTTCTTGCGGGTGAGAAGTTATCGAGAAAGTTAGGAACATAAAGACCAAGACTATTAAGTCAAAATAGATACTGTACTGTCGAGCAACTAATTCCAATTAATTGTAGAGAGACTTCTGTTGTCTTGGCGTGACGTCGTAGTCTATCCAAACTAGTTACGATTTCCCTGTGTTCTTCTCGGTTTGAACTGTTAAAACGATTGAGAATGCATAATAAATGTTTACTGTTACTACAGTCTGTCTGATTTACCTTAACGATTTACAAACTTCGGATAATCCTTTTTGTATGTGCGATTAATTTTTATTATTATTCTTTTTTGTTTTCCTTATATCAATAACACGTATATAAATTTATTACGTCGTATAGAGCAATATCGCGGGTGTTTTTATTTGAAATAACGTGCTATGGATTAAATATAGATCGTTATCTGTCTTTAGTGTGAAAATAATTCACAATCAGTTTTGTCAGCAATCGATACACCACCGTGTTATATGAAAACAAATAGGTTTATTGTGAAATTACATCAATTTCATATATATATATATATATATATATATATAGAGAGAGAGAGAGAGAGAGAGAGAGAGAGAGAAAGAGAGAGAGAGAGAGATAGAATTCTAATCAAGTATCAATACAAACAATAATCTTTTAGGAAGTATTATTTTGATCAAGATTTGATTTCCAAATGAAAAGCAATAACAAAGCTAGTGATATTCGAGCGCGTTCAAATATCATAGAACCCCAGCAATAATAGACGACGACGAGAAATACGCAAACGTACGTAACAATGTCGGTCGGTCATGTCGCAACGAGTGTACAGTATATCTAATGAGAACAAACATTGAAATTTATCCTATAAAATTATTGATAAACAAAATTATTAATTATCCTTCTGTACGTAATTATTAATTATTAATAAATTATTAATTACCTTTTTTTTTATTATAACGTCAATAATTAATTTATATCTATTTAAATAATTTGATCAATTTTGCATAAAAAATGATACGAAGTTATAGCACGCATTTCAAATTGTTACTTAATGATTCGTCGCGATTCGTAAGTTAAAAAATTTGAGAAGAAGATAAGTTTAAAAGAAAGAAATATATATATATATATATATATATATATATATATATAAGAAAATTATTAAAAAAAAAAAAAAAAGAAAGAAACAGGAAACAAAGTCTTTTAAGAGCAATCGTAACCGCGGATTTTCGTTTAATCGTTTTATTAAAAAGGGCAAAGAAACAGGTGAAATGGCATCCTGACTAATTTACGTCAGGATCGAGCAACTCTGTGGGCTCGCTGGCTGACTCCTTTTTCTGCTTATTTATTCTCGTGAGTAGGCGTGCGATAGAAATCCTCGCTATTTCTGGAGTTTATCCGTATCTGTTGACCTGCATTTCCTATTTTTACTAACAAGGTGCACCGAATCGTGGGTAGTTAACTTAAATAGATTGAGAAAACGAATTGATTAATGTCGACAGTCGTATGGCAAACGAAGTAGAAGAAATTGGCCAACCTCTGATCTTATTTACTTAGATATGTACATTGTACCCGTTATTCTGTTGCGTGGAAGAGAATCAGTGAAAACAGTCGTTTTCGATCAGACGGAATATTTTAATAGATACTCCGACATAACGGAGTTGTCGTTTACGTAAGAAATTACAGAATGATCGTCGATAGGAACGATTAATCGAGAAGATTATACAATATTCGTTTATCGACTTTCTCCAAATCCAACATTAAAAATATCTCAGAAGTCATATATATATATATATATATATATATATATATATATATATATACAGTTTTATATTTCTTTTTTCGAAAATCGTTTTTTAAAGAAGGTCGAATACGATAGGAAAATCCGTAGAAATGAGATGCATTTTTCGAATACGTGCCGTTCGCGAAAATAGAGCGACTGGAATCG